>JAMPIV010022886.1:0-256788 GCA_024509875.1 Oreohelix idahoensis
CGAAAACTCAGAAAGAGAGAGTGCAACAGGTTCTAAATAATCATGCAGAGGTGTTAACAGACCGACCAGGGCATACAAACCTATTGGAATATGATATGAAACTAATAGACTCCACACCTGTCTGTATGAAACCATATTCGATTCCGTTTGCTAAGGAGAAAGCTTTGAAGGAAGAGATAGACTATCTATTGAAGGAAGGAATTATTTCGCACAGTGAGTCTTCGTATAGTTCCGGTGTTGTACTCTTAAGGAAGCCCTCTGGAGAACATAGACTCTGTATAGATTACAGGAGACTGAATGCTATTACAGAAGGACAGGTGGATCCATTGCCGGATACAAATCAGCTGTTTGCCAGGCTAAATAAAGCTAAATATTTCTCAAAAGTGGATCTGAGTAAAGGATACTATCAGATTCCAGTAAAGCCTGAGGTTAGACCATACCTAGCTTTTAGTACCTCAGAAGGACACTATGAGTTTAATAGATTGCCATTTGGATTGAAGAATGCGCCTAGTGTCTTCTCTAGAATGATGAGAAAATTATTGGATCCTCTGAATAATCCCTGTATAACAAATTTTATGGATGATATCCTTATAGCAACAGAAACATTTGAGGAACACATTGACTCTCTGAACATGCTGTTTGATCGACTTAGGGAGGCAAATTTAACAGCCCGACCAACCAAATGTTGCGTTGGATGTAAAGAATTGGAATTTTTGGGACACACAGTTTATCAGGGAAACATGACCCCTGACCCAAAGAATTTAGAGAAACTACAGAAAGCCCCGAGACCACAAACCAAGAAGGACGTGAGATCCTTTGTCTCATTATGTGGTTTCTACCAGAAGTATATCAAAAACTTTAATTCCATATGTGCACCGTTAACTGAATTGACACGTAAAGGACATCCAGATCGCATTACATGGACACCACAATGTGAAATGACTTACCAAGAATTGAAGGAAAAGCTCACAAGTAAACCCATTTTGAAATTACCTGACTTAAGTCAAGAATTCATTGTAAGGACGGATGCCAGTAATATTGGGCTAGGAGCAACTCTACTACAGAAATCAGATGCATTGGATGGGGAATTAAGCCCAGTGGCATATGCTAGCAGAAAGTTGAATAAAGCTGAAATCAATTACTCAACTAGCGAAAAGGAATGTCTTGCAGTAATATGGGCAATAAAGAAATTCAATATTTATCTGTATGGGAAGGCATTTAAGTTGCAAACAGACCACAAACCTTTATCGTTTCTAGCACAGGCTAAGCATGAGAACTCTAGGTTACTCCGATGGTCTTTACTTCTGGCTCCATATAATTTTAGCATTGAGTATATATCTGGAAAAACCAATTTGGGAGCGGATTTTTTAAGCCGCCATCCGTGTGATGAGAATCACCGTAAACCCCAGAAATAATAATAAATTTCTCTATGTGAATATAGAATAAAGGACTGACATATAATGTCTGTTTTAAGAGGGGAGGTGTCGTGGAATATTCTAATCCACATATATAAATTATCAAGTAAATATAAAGCCTAATAAATACATATAATAAATAAAGGAAGAAGAATGGTAAAGAACAGTGCTGTCACAATGACTGTACTCGAAATCCCCTTGTTTTCTACTGCGTATGCAAATTGTAACGTTTCACGTTGATATTAAAGGCCTTCTGCAACATACACGCGTTTCCCAAACACACAATAAAATGTGCTGCCTTTCTAAGAAAAACCTTGAAATATGCAAGTTGACCTAAATTTTAAATTCCATTCATGTCTTTTTCTACACTATGTTACCAAGATCAAAAGACAGATGGACAAAAGGATAGCGAGAAGGGAGAGGCAGAAAGCCGAACACTAAACACGCTTCGCGCGATACACAAATGCTGCCATCACGCGTGTAAGACTACAAGCACTAACTTTTTCGGACGGACAGTGATAAATTCACTACCCTTCCCAGAGTTAGGTTTTAAAATCATAAAAAAACGCTTATTAGGAAAGATAACATTATATGGGTTTACGTTTGAAAACATTACAGTACCCAGACAGCACATCTTCGAAACAGGAGGTAGAAGGAATTGCATATTTTGAACGCAGCCACGTAGCTCTTTTAAATTTGGATATTTGGGTTCCTTAGGGCTTGCTGACAAAGAATATGTAAAACGTTACGCAAATAGTCCAGGAATTAATAAATTATAACCAAAATAAAATAGTGGGGATGCCTGACAGCATGGAATCATTTCTGCTCATAAAATTTTTTTTATAACGTGTTTGAAAAAAATCTTACGTTACAGAATTAGCCTACCATGTAAACTCCAAATTGATTGGAGCGCAACAAATGAAAGACTAACCACGATTGGTCGGGCTATAAATACTATCTTTCGTTGTTAGGGGAGACGTGAAAAGGTAACATTTTTTCAAACACTTGTCGAAACGTGGCCTCATTGGCTAGACTCGCTGATATACTCACTTAGGAGCGTTAGTTCGAGACCACTAGTGCAAATAATCTTGATAAAGCAACAGTGCGTTGAAGCCAGCTCATATTTGTGTTAAATAAAAGCCTGGAACATAAGCAGATGGGAATTTGTGCCAGTAATTGTGCCAGAATTCATTGCTAATCAACGTATCTGTGTTTATTTCCATGAATTGTGGGACCGTGGTCTTGATGGTACTGAGCAGCACCTGGTCAGAGCTTTGCTGAATCCAGAGTCGGACAGCATACTCCTTGGTCTTTTTAGCTATCAGTGAGTTGTCTCCAGAGCCCAGGGGAGAATTCGAGCAGAGGAGTCCTTTCCTGCCGCCATCACGCAAGATAAGCTGATTTGGCCAGCTGAGCTCAACATTATGTCCCCTCATCTTGAAATGACTTTGTAAAAATAACATTCAGAGGGGAATTTAATTGTCTTAATATCAGGAACTGAGAACATCTCCAATAATAGTCCCAAAAGACAAACTATTGAAGTCATGATGACAAATACCAACAGAGCTTGAACAAAACAAAACCAGTATTACCTCATATTACTACTACACAACTGACACACATAGGATATTTTTAATAATATATGTCACTACAATATTCATATTGATAAAGTCTGTACATATACTTGTAATTAAAATTGATTGAGAAGGGTGGAATTAGGATGCCGTCAAATTACCACCTCTATCGACACCAGGTATTACAATGCAAGATGTGGGTGTCTTATCTGGTTTAGATTGTTGCTGTGTGTGTGTTGCAGTAGAACAGTTCAGGGTACACCACAGGCAACATGACGTGTAGAGTCATAGAAATGGTAACTTCGCTTTAGGTTTATACCATTTATTGCACGCCACAAAACAGTCATGATACTCATGTTATCATCGGCATAGTACAACGAATGCAGCATTCAAACTCATGTTAACTGACAGTCATGTAGAGTCAATACTCAATAGTTGTATGGAAAACAAATATCATAGCGAAGCTTGATAAATAATACATATAACTTCTGCAACCGTGGTCAGCTGCAGATCCTTAATGTTCATAGACAATAATAATTATTCCTTCCTGATGCTAGCAGATCAGATGTATACAATACGTCCGTTTACTGTCTGCACGTGAGTAGCATACATGGATTACAGGTCAGCTCGACCTTTATAACCTTCCTAAGTCTAACCATCTGACTTGGACGTGATCTCTGATATAACGAATCCTGGAACACAGACAATAGTCTTGTTGGTCTAGAGCGACCCATAGATATATAACTAGTTCAGGTATAAAGATACCGATGACTTAATCCTAGTCAAAGTACCTCTCCATTTTGAATCACACAGGCGAGCAAAAAGGCGACAAAATGACGAACCTCTAGATGATAGCCTAAAGTTCGATACAAGAGGAATTACCTTATTTCGGAAAATCAACCATGAACATATGCCTCCAGGCAGGCTTGAATAATACGGGGAAATAGTCTAGTTAGCTAACTAACTCACAAAGACAATGTATTTCCCTCAGAGAATCACAAGACGCAGTCGCGTCCGCTCGCTAATCAGTCCATTTCTCAACTGCCCGACCTGGGCGGAACAACAAACGACAACCAAGTCGAGACATGCGCAGAGTGACAATCTCTGAGTCGCTGTTCACAATAAGACGATTCTAAGAACATTCGAGATAAAAGTCTTACACAGTCGCGCCTTTTATGGACATGAACAGAAGCGTTAAGAAAGGTTTCAAACATCTACAACAGTTGACTGATACTACCAAATAAGGAGATATGGTCACGCTTCGTTCAAGACATTATAGACCGAACGTGTCTCTATACAAGAGGAGGTAAACTCATAAAAAATAGCAGTATCGATATATCGGGTTCTGTCCCTTTGACCATAAAATATATATAACATGCATTTCAGTCAAATAATGATCATACATACGAAAAAACGATCATACAAAGACTTTGGAAAAAAGTAATTATTTGTGCGTAACATTACCGCACCCTCCCGGGAAAAAAAAAATGAAACATTTTTTTTTTTTAAATCCTGGAGCCGGAAAAATCTAGGCTCCTAACGCACGTATGATGCGCGGATATACCTAACAAAATAGCTCAACACTTGGAGCGAAACTGAGATCATATCCCAGGTCCTTAGAGAAAAATTTATCTAAGTATACGCGTATATATCCCAGGAAGGTGCCACCAACACAAACCACAATGCTGGCAACATCATAATAAAAGTCAAATTATTCTCATACCAATATATGAAATCAAATATATTATTATGATATCATACAATGTGTTGCAAATAGCGGTGTAATATATTAATATACCGCACTATTTTATTACATTATGTAATGCATCAGTAACTAATAAGTAATACATGTGTTGATCTTCGTTGACATAAAACATTCAATAGAAGAAGATGTGGACATCATCCGCTCCCAATCTAGGACAGGACTTGATATACTCAAAGTTCCACAATGGACACAATCTCGCATCTTCAATGATGTGCTGCGAAAATATCAATAACACAAATCTTAAAGACAACTGGTAAATCTCTCAATACAATCCTGAAAATAATTTATTTAAATGTGGCCGAGTGATCTTTTGGCCCGTATATCACTAACTAAGCCTTCTTAGATAATTACATGGAACAATGTTATAAATTCCCCCTCAAAAAAGTGAGAAAAAAAAAATCTAGCAACATGTCATTATAACATTGGACTGTATATCAGGAAATATATATATGACAGAAGAATCATGTGGAATCGTGTGGGCATCTGGACAGAATGTCCGCCATTACATTATCCGAACCACGGATAGCTCGAACCGAGAAATGAAATGGTTGAAGAGCTATGGCATAACGAGTGGACCTCGAGCTCTTCAAGTTTTTGCTCTGAATAGCAGTAAGCGCTTTCTGGTCGGTTTCCACAATGAAATGTGCGCCTAGAAGAAATCTTTGTAACTTCAGAATAGACCATACCATAGCCAATAACTCACGGTCTAAAACCGAGTAATTCTTTTCTGCAGCATTTAATTTCCTAGAGATATACATCACCGGATGCAGAGTATCAGAATACTCCTGCATTAGTGCTGCCCCAATCCCAGTTGACGAGGCGTCACTTCGAAGAACAAAAGTCTTCTCAATAGTAGGTAACCTAAGAATAGGTGGAGATGAAAATAGGTCTTTAACCTGGTCCAATGAGGATTGACATTCTTTTGACCAGCGGATCAAATTAGGCGACCCTTTCTTCAATAAAGTAGAAAGCGGTGCCATAATGGAGGACAGATTCGGAATGAATCGTCCGTAGAATTGGATCAAACCTAATAGACTCCTTACTTGTTTCTTTGTCTTAGGGACCGAAATGTTAAGTATTTTTGAAACATTGTGGTCCTCTGTCTTTAAAAGACCATGACCAACACGATGACCTAGGAAAGAAATCTCACTAAATCCTATAAAGGCTTTAGAGGGTTTTGCAGTCAAGTTATACTCGCGAAGAGTAGACAGTAATTCGTATAAACCCAAATAGTGATCTTCCCAGGAATCACTGAATAGACAGATATCATCTAGATATGCTATGACATCTGTACGATATGCGAGAATTCGCCGCATCATGCGTACGAATGTAGCAGGGGCGTTCATAAGACCAAAAGGCATGAAATTCCATTGGAATAAACCCCTAGGTGTAGAAAAAGCTGTAAAAGGTTTGGCACGTTCAGTTAGCGGGACTTGCCAATAACCTTTAGACAAATCTAGTTTGGTAAAGAATCTAGAATTAGAAAGTTTATTGAGTAGCTCTTCTAATGAAGGCATAGGTTCAGCGTCGAACTTCGTAACTTGGTTCAATTTGCGATAATCTACGCAAATGCGAATGTTATTATCCTTCTTTCGAACAATAACCATAGACGAAGAGTATGCTGAAGTGGATGGTTCAATGATTTCCAAACGTATCATTTCATCCAATTCTTTTTCGACTTGAGACTGGAAATGGATAGGTATTGGATAGGGTCTGACTCTGATAGGATTATGATCAGTTAGCACAATGTCATGTTCAATGACATGTGTGTGTCCCGGGATGTCTGTAAGAACATCCTGAAATGTTTGCAACATCGAAGAAACTTGTCGATGTTCCTCAGCGGAAAGATTTGGAGAAACGGTCACGTTTTTCCAAGATTCCGTAGAATAAAGTGGGACCATAGAAAGAGGAAGATTGACATCAGAAAAAGTAGTTTCCTCATCCTGTATAACTGACAGCGATGAGTATTGACCATGAGGTACTTGAGAATTGTCCGTTGCCTGGAAAATAGGCTGCAAATAGTCTGGTCTTTCATGAAATTCCGTGAGCATATTTATGTGGAAAGTTTTATGCTTTCCATCAATATCGACAACATAGTCGACATCAGAAATTTTGGAGACTATTGCATATGGACCTTTCCATGCAATTAGAAGTCTGTTCTCCCTTGAAGGAAGTAGAACGAGAGCTTTGTCACCTGGACAAAGTTGTCGTAGACATCTATTCTTATTCGCAAACTGCCTGCCTTTTCTTTAGCAAATTCGGAAGACGAAGTTGCTAGTCTGCATGCCTCAATGATTTTTTTCCTAAGAGCAATGACGTACTCATAAGAAGACTGAGTCTCATCGCTAATATTATCGGCAGTGATTAGATCGTGAAGTAAAGACATAGGGCCGCGCGGTTGCGCGCCAAAGACAAGTTCAAAAGGGGAAAACCCCGTATGTTCATTGGGGACCTCTCTATACGCAAAGAGAGCCGCGGGTAAGACCCTGTCCCAATCCTGAGGATGATCCTCAGTTATTTTACCCAGTAAAGTTTTTAGAGTCCTATTTAAACGTTCGACCAACCCATTAGACATTGGGTGATAGATACTGCTGAGAGACCTTTTTATATGTAGCATAGACATTACCTGTGACATAGTGTCTGATATCAGTTGAGTGCCATGGTCTGACAATATTTCTCCGGGAAAACCCAAGCGAGAAAATATCAGCCAAAGAGCGTCTGCGATATCAGCAGTTGAGATGCTCTTGAGAGGTATTGCCTCTGGCCAACGTGTGCACATATCGACACATGTAAGAATAAATTGATGCCCTCTAGCCGACTTAATTCTAAAAGGACCGATAATATCTATTGCCATTTTTTGAAAAGGGCGAATTGGAATGTCAGCAGCCTGAATAGGCGCAGCATGTCGTGGTCCTTTAGATTTGACCTCCTGACATACTTTGCAAGAGCGACAGTACATTCGTATGTCCTTGCTCACAAATGGCCAAAAGAAAGCCGCAAGAACTCTCGACTTTGTACGGGAAAAACCCATATGTCCAGCACATTGCGAGTCATGAGCATGTTGCAATATTTGCACCCTCATGCTCTTAGGCACAAGAATTTGTGAATGAGTGGATGTAGTCGAGTCTTGTACCATACGTACAAGTACGCCGTTCTTCATAGAAATCCAAGATTTTCTATTAGTATTTTGATTAGGATCACCTTTTTTTGCTAGAATGAAGAATTTTTGTAACGACGGATCTTCTTCTTGCAATTTGATAAATGAGTCACGTGTAATAGTCAAGTGACTATTTTGTTCATTTACTTCATCATTATTAGTTAATGAAGTTTGAGGTGGATCCAGAGCATGTGCTCTTGTGACCACCGTATTGGTAGCTTCAATGTTTTGCTCTTCCCAAACAGCAATCTGCTGTGGGGTACATTCCCTAACTCCGTGAATACGACCAATAATAAGGTCCGCAATAGGGTTTGGAAGTAGACACGCGTGGACCTCTCCCGTGAAGAAAGGAGTAGCAATATGTATTATGGCAGTAGGATATTTTTCCAACGTGCCACCAAATGTGACACATTTGATGACCTTTCCTGTAGCACAGAATGGATCTACAAGAGATTGCCTAACCCCGACAGTAGTACATCCAGAATCAAACAACACCGAGACTGGATTACTATTTACAAGCCCCTTATGTAATATAAGAGAACCTCTCCCATCATGAGCAACATTAGCAGGAAGAGCGGGGCAAAGGATGACCACAGCTTAGAGTACTAATGGTTTTCGGATCAAATAAAGTACTGCATTGGATACATTTATTTGCCCTACCAAAGTCAAAAGATGAGCATCCGATAGCATTATGGTCTTTATCATTATTAACCTGTTTATCTGCTCCCTGAGATTCTTGTTGAACAGAGTTTGTCTGTTGATATCTTTTTCTCTTCTGTTGCGATCTACCGCGACCATTATTGCCTCTGCAATTATCATTAAAGTCCCTACTGTAATTTTTATCCTGGTTTGCGTTCCAGTTTCCATAACTGTCATTACCATCTCTATACTGTTGAGAACCTCTATTATCTTGGTATTGAGGTCTCTGCAAATAATATTTTCCTCTATACCGATTACCTTTATGAAAATTTCTAAAGTTACCGGGAATAGAATAACGTGTAATATTAGGTTGTCTCCAGTTCTGGGAAGAAGAATCTCCCTGAAATTGATTACCATGGTTCTGGGCATAATTACGGTTACTCTTTTTATTGAAATTTTGCTGGCTACCCTGAAATTTACGCATAAAAATTCGGGCCATAAGGTGCTGCCGAAGCAACTGGCAGACCTTCTTTTACCTTAGAGTTGCTAATGGTTATGTGAGGATGTGCAGTAACATACTGGCTACAGTATTCTTCCATTTCTTTTATATTTTTAGGCTTACGCTCATGAAGAAAAGAAAGAAAAGCTTCATTAACAGAAGACATAACCTTGTCTCTAAGAAGTAAGTCCATGAGGGCTTCAAATGTACTTTCTGTCTTAGAAAGCTCAACCCATCGTAAAAAAGTAAGACGTATGCCTGAGATGAATTCTGAGAATTCAACTCCAGTTTCTGGTAACATGTTTTTAAATTTAAGACGATATCCGTCTTCGTTAAGTTGGTACTTCTTTAACAATGCCGCCCTGACAACCTCATAGTTGTTCTTGTCAGGCACATCTACCATACCCAACAAAGTCAAAGCATCACCTCTAAGTATCTTGGACAGATGATAAACATATAATGTTTTATCTATATTATGCACCTTACATGCACTTTCAAATCTATCTAGATAAAATGTTATATCATCAATTGAAGCATTGAATGCTGGTAAATTAAGCTTGAAATCAACAGCATTAGACTTATTAGCAGATGATACCTTATTAGCATCATTAGCATTATTAGATAATTTCAACTTTTCTAACTCCAAAGCTAAGAGTTTTTCTTCATGTTCCATTTTTGCTTTTCTCTCATCAGACTCTCTTTGTAACCTTCTTTCTTCAGCCTCAGCCTGTAACTTTTTTTCTAATCTTTTATTTTCAGCCTCTATTTCAAGTCTCTTATTTTCAGCTTCTTTTTCAAGTCTCTTATTTTCAGCTTCTTTTTCAAGTCTCTTATTTTCAACCTCAGCCTGAAGTCTCTTCTCCTGAGATTCTGCTTCTCTTTTTTGTTTTTCCATTTCCATTTGTAATCTCTTTTCATCTACCTGCATCTGCAGTTTTAAATTTTCAGCATCTATTCTCTTTTGTTCAGTTAGTTCTTTCATTTTCTTTTCCTCCGACTTCAATGCCTTGGCATATTGAACAGTCGCAAATTCTTCTAATTTATCACCTGTCTTCCCAAGGGCTTTACCCTGCTCAATAAAGTACTCAAATGTAGACATGATGTCTAAAATGTGAGTACAGAACCTGAAATAATTAATTATCTTATTTCAATCTTAATAGCAACAAGACTTAATAAAGTGCTTGTATAATTACTATGTTCACTCCAATCTCTGTGGGAAACAAGACTTGACACCAATTTGTATTATCAGTTGTACAATAATATCACAAGTCACCTCTTAATTATCAGTGCACTACCCAAATCAGTGCATAACCATCAGTTATTTATCATAACTGCACTACAATAGTGCATAAGGAAAAAACCACCAGCTAGTTATGATAAGTGCACTATAGATCAATAGTGCATGAGCATATATGTAACAATAGTGAAAGCTAACTATGCAAGAACTATGCAAACAATAACAAGACAATGTAAACAATAACAAAGTACCAACAATGTAAAAAAAACAAAGATCAAAGTCAATGTAAACAACAACAAAGATCAGAGTCAATGTAAACAATAACAAAGATCAACGTCAATGTAAACAATAACAAAGATCAGAGTCAATGTAAACAATAACAAAGATCAAACAATACGAAAACATTCGCATAAGTCAAATAAATAAACAGCGAAACTAAAAAGAATATGATGACAGAATGCGAAGATATGACAAACAAATGACGCTACAGTATATACACAAAAATTTACGTGAAGAACTGAATAATAGAAAAGAGGAGACCTACAAATACAAACAATTGAAATCGAAACTAAAAAACAGAAAGAAAAAGAAAAACAAAAAAAAATATACAAAAAACGAAAATAAAGCACAACTCGTCACAACTAAACAGATATAGCAACGATTGTCGCTAGCAAATTTCACAATAGGAAATTCGCACAGTCCCTAACGAAAACGCTAACAGTAGAACCTCTGTGACGTGGTATCATCTACTGAAAGACACCGCCCAACCGAGAAAACCCGCAGAAATATAAACATATAAATACAAATCCAAATAACATATAACATGTAAACATATAAAGAGTGCGAAAAATGTGATAGACAGAAGGCTCAGTTAGAACATAAGGGCACAGTTCACAAACAAAACAGGCCACTTAACTTCTATGTATCCACAACGTCAGCACAGGTCAGAACAGGATGTGATCAGCATTCTTAGGACAATGATCCAACGTTGATCCATATCTGCTCTCGTAAACTGCCATGACGAAGGAAATGAGCTTCTAACAGGAAACAGCTTCTGACAGGAAACAGCTTCTGAACTTGACCTTCTGAATCTGCAACAGTAATTCTGAGACCGGAACAGTTGTTACGGCACTTGTCCTTCTTCTCAACAGATCAGGAAATCCATTCGCTCGGTACTTGTCCTTCTATTTGTAGACAAACTTCAATACCGCCGAGCAGCGCCGGGTAGTTTCAAAATATCAACAACTGTCAGTACTGCTGCGTCTTTCAAAAAAAAATTTCATCAAAGGTGATGAATAGCAACTGCAATGTTGTCTTGTAGTCTGCTGATGATGTCTGGGTTTGTTGACCCCCTTGAGAGTTGGTACCAGAATAAACCAACTATTGGCCACCATGAATTGATAAGGGTGGAATTAGGATGCCGTCAAATTACCACCTCTATCGACACCAGGTATTACAATGCAAGATGTGGGTGTCTTATCTGGTTTAGATTGTTGCTGTGTGTGTGTTGCAGTAGAACAGTTCAGGGTACACCACAGGCAACATGACGTGTAGAGTCATAGAAATGGTAACTTCGCTTTAGGTTTATACCATTTATTGCACGCCACAAAACAGTCATGATACTCATGTTATCATCGGCATAGTACAACGAATGCAGCATTCAAACTCATGTTAACTGACAGTCATGTAGGAGTCAATACTCAATAGTTGTATGGAAAACAAATATCATAGCGAAGCTTGATAAATAATACATATAACTTCTGCAACCGTGGTCAGCTGCAGATCCTTAATGTTCATAGACAATAATAATTATTCCTTCCTGATGCTAGTAGATCAGATGTATACAATACGTCCGTTTACTGTCTGCACGTGAGTAGCATACATGGATTACAGGTCAGCTCGACCTTTATAACCTTCCTAAGTCTAACCATCTGACTTGGACGTGATCTCTGATATAACGAATCCTGGAACACAGACAATAGTCTTGTTGGTCTAGAGCGACCCATAGATATATAACTAGTTCAGGTATAAAGATACCGATGACTTAATCCTAGTCAAAGTACCTCTCCATTTTGAATCACACAGGCGAGCAAAAAGGCGACAAAATGACGAACCTCTAGATGATAGCCTAAAGTTCGATACAAGAGGAATTACCTTATTTCGGAAAATCAACCATGAACATATGCCTCCAGGCAGGCTTGAATAATACGGGGAAATAGTCTAGTTAGCTAACTAACTCACAAAGACAATGTATTTCCCTCAGAGAATCACAAGACGCCGTCGCGTCCGCTCGCTAATCAGTCCATTTCTCAACTGCCCGACCTGGGCGGAACAACAAACGACAACCAAGTCGAGACATGCGCAGAGTGACAATCTCTGAGTCGCTGTTCACAATAAGACGATTCTAAGAACATTCGAGATAAAAGTCTTACACAGTCGCGCCTTTTATGGACATGAACAGAAGCGTTAAGAAAGGTTTCAAACATCTACAACAGTTGACTGATACTACCAAATAAGGAGATATGGTCACGCTTCGTTCAAGACATTATAGACCGAACGTGTCTCTATACAAGAGGAGGTAAACTCATAAAAAATAGCAGTATCGATATATCGGGTTCTGTCCCTTTGACCATAAAATATATATAACATGCATTTCAGTCAAATAATGATCATACATGCGAAAAAACGATCATACAAAGACTTTGGAAAAAAGTAATTATTTGTGCGTAACAGACTCCTTAAGATATTCTCATAGAGTGTTATATGTATGTGAGTGTCACAGTGTTGTCAAGAGTAGTGGATTAAATTAAATTGTTTATCTGTCTGTTGTTGTGACTTACACTTCATCATACACATACCCTAGACACATAACGTAGTCATCACACTATTCCAGAATAATTCTGACTGAGATATATAGATATGTGGTAGCAAGTAAGGTTATCTATAATACACTACTCTTAATAGATATAGATACCTTCACAGCTGATCTCAGTCAGTACACTAAGTCCCCTATAAATATTTATAACATCCCACTTCACCACATCCCTCACTCACTCCCTCACTCACTCACTCACTTACTCACTCACTCACTCACTCACTCACTCACTCACTCACTCACTCCCTCACTCACTCACTCACTCACTCACTCACTCACTCACTAACTGACTGACTGACTCACTCACTAACTGACTGACTGACTCACTCACTCCCTCACTCACTCACTCACTCATTAACTGACTCACTCACTCCCTCACTCACTCACTCCCTCACTCACTCCCTCACTCACTCACTCACTTACTCACTCACTCACTTACTCCCTCACTCACTCACTCACTCACTCACTCACTCTCTTACTCCTTAGCCATTGTTCCTCATTTATAGATTTTTATCTCTTGAAGTACAGCGCTAGCCTGCAATCGCCTTAGTAACTTGATCGAAGTTTTGAATTGCCCTACCCTCGGGCAAGGTAGTGTGGCCACAAAGTGCCAGCATAACGAGTACCCTGACTCACTTTGTGCGTAGCTTTACGCCGTTACGATGAAATTGTCTCCCGTCCTGTCTGTTTTCTACTTGTGTTGTTGTTGTTGTTTTTGTTGTTGTTTATTTTTGTTGTTGTTGTTTATTTTTGTTGTTTATTTTTGTTGTTGTTGTTTATTTTTGTTGTTGTTTATTTTTGTTGTTGATTTTGTTGTTGTTTATTTTTGTTGTTGTTGTTGTTTTTTTTTTGTTGTTGTTGTTTATTTTTGTGTTGTTGTTTATTTTTGTTGTTGTTGTTTATTTTTGTTGTTGTTTTTGTTGTTGTTTATTTTTGTTGTTTTTGTTGTTGTTTTTGTTGTTGTTTTTGTTGTTGAGTTTCTCCCACTTTGGCTTTCTACAGTCTCTTGCTGTTGTTTTCTTGAAATTAATTAATGACGTCATCTTCTTGTGTTCACTTCGCTTATACTCTCTCTTACTCTCATATATATATATATTTACTAGCCGCCATTAAAAACGCATCGCATTAGTTTATGAACCACAACTCGTTGTGCTAAATTTAAAACACATGAAACCACTGATTTTACATTTCTGATCCATTTACTAACCCAAATTTGCTGTATTATTAAACATGAGACAATTCAGAACCGGCTCCTAAGCAGTTGTCAACCCTAGGTGTAAAAACAAAAGTCGCACTCACTGTCATTCAGTCACAGCCATCATTAATACCATGTATGACCCCATACAGCATCAATACAGGATTGGCATCGGCGTCTCATGCTATTGCAGAGTGTCACGAAAAATGTTTGGAGTATGGCGTTCCATTCTGCAATGAGTGCTCGCTCGAGATCATTCACATTGTTGATGTCATACTGGCGGACCCTTCTGTTCAGTTCATCCCATGCGTGTTCAATCGGATTCATGTCAGGAGAGTGTGCAGGCCAATCCAGTACAAGAAAAGGTTGCTGGGCTAAGAAATTCTTGGTAACGTTAGCTGTGTGAGGCCTAGCATTATCATGCTGAAAGATTCCCAAATCTGGGTGATTCTGGAAGAAAGGCACTACGATAGGTCGCAGTACTTGATTAACGTAGACGTCAGCGGTAACGTTAACTCTGAAAACATGAAGGGGAGTACGGTGGTCATGAGAGAATCCACCCCACACATGTACGCTTCCTCCTCCATATCTGTCATGCTGGACTACACACGCATCGGCATATCTTTCTCCAGGACGACGCCAGACGCGATTTTTCCTATCAGCAAAGGAGACATTAAACCGGCTTTCATCGGAGAACATTGTTGATCTCCATCCCGCCCTTGGACGACGAATATTTTGTAGGGCCCAAGCCAGTCTGTTGGTCTGGTGACGTCTAGTAAGGATAGGACCGATGTTGGGACGTCTGTTTTGCAAGCCAGCGGCGCGAAGTCTCCGTCGCACAGTGTTTGCGCTGACAAGTCTCCGAGTGCCAGGTGTATGAGCTACTGTTTGAGTTGCTGTTTGGAAGCGATTGCGCAGATGTAACAATAGAATTTGGCGATCTTGAGCTAGTGTTGTTACACGAGGTTGACCAAGCCTGAAACGGTCAGTGGTGGTACCTCTCGCCCGAAATCGCTGGTTCAGCCTCACTATAGTGGACTGGTCACAATTGAAATGTCTGGCAACTTCTCTGGTCGCCATTCCACTGCTGAGCATACCAACAGCTTGCCATCGCTCTTGTGACTACAGTCGAGGCATGACAAAAACATTAACAGACTTTCTTTCGATGAAAACAGATAATGGCTTTTTACTCGCTGAAACTTGGCTAATGCGTGTGCCAAATTTCAATGTGATTCGACTTTTAATAAAGCCAGAATTTATCAAAAACCTTGTTTTGCACGATGCACGCAAAATTTGAAGTAAACATCACATCGACAGTAAAGTGGGAATACATGAACTTCATCACTTGCACACTTTTGGGGTTTGAAAATCGCTCACTTGCATAAACATTTCAACAGTGAAAACATGTCACGATTTCGATTCGTTTTTAATGGCGGCTAGTGTCATCGACCGGGATTTTGACTGAATAATCTGAACGGCTCCTGAGATTAACCCTCTGTGGATGGGAAGGAGCGAAGCTCCTGACCGGGTTGGAAGGAAAGTCCACAAGATCCCCAGCCTCGCAATGACATGTCATTGGGCCGAAGGGCTGAAAGCCCAAGTGCCGCTGGTTAAGAAAAACAAATACCAGGTTAGACCTTTATGAGGTGGCGATAACAGTTTCCATTTCTTAGCTTCTTAGCTGCCTTGCATCTCTAATTTAGTGCCGTCAGATGCTCAATTTTGTTATTTTGTTGACTGTAGCATGATGCGTCATGGCGTCATACCAGGCCTATTTGCTCCTAAAGAAGCAAATGTTGTAACAACTCTAGCACTCTACTAACCGGGAGCTTATATATATATATATATATATATATATATATATATATATATATATATATATATATATATATATATATATATATATATACATATATATATATATATATATATATATATATATATATATATATATATATATATATATATATATATATATCTCAGTGTTTCTAACAACTTGGTATGTGTACCCCCTTAGTTTACGCGAAAGGGTTCATGGTGTACACGTCATATTTTTTAAAATTATTTTACTTTATCATTCTTCATTTCAGCAGGAGAAGGCAACTCATTAAAATATAATGTATGAGAATGGTATACTATAGAAATACTCACATGTTTATTTACATGTGTATATTGTACAACGTTTATTATTATTTTTACTAGCAATAATCCTTCACAACTGACAGGTTTTTAATTATAGTGTGTTGTTTCTGTTGCATGTATTACAGACGGTACAATTACTACTGTGGTCATTTCATTGCAGGCGACCGTCATTAGATATTTGTAGTGAAAATTATATGGATGTATTAAATATGAAGACATGGAGTAACCTTCCTAAATGACATGTGGAGCAGTGATAATGATCTAATGGACCATAATTTGACTAAATAACTAACATCTCTTTTATGACAACATGTCTCGTAATTGTTCGTGCATATTTTAAAGACTTGCCCTGGTCGACTTACTGCCTCAGAGAAGCCATAGTCGACTTACTGCCTCTGAGAACAACGTTTGAAGTTTGACGAAACTCCAGTTCATGTACTGTTTATCAATTGTGTTGTTGGTTTCTTTCCATCATCAAACTGTTCGTGCACACCATCATTTGCGCACTTTTCTATTTTCGGGAGAGTACATATAAGGGAAACAATACAATTATCGTCTAACTTTCAACCACAGTTGCACCCCTTAGCTGTGGTTGAAAGTTAATGTACTCTATCGAAAATAGAAAAGTGCGCAAATGACGGTGTGCATGAATGATGTGACCGACCGACCGACGTACTTACGGCGGGAATTATGGTTATGGATTATATATATATATGTGTGTGTGTGTCTGTGCTAATGTGCCGATGTACCAGATAGATTTTAGAAGGATCGTGTATGATGCAACTAATGTGCCGATGTGTGTGTGTTTTAATCAGTAACATTTATTATATTTGCGCAGTTAATATAAAATCGTACTTTTAAAACTTCCTTCAAATTATCTTCGTCCGAGAGAGATCCATCGCGAACGTTAAACTGTCACAAGGGTACATGTTTATTGTAAGTTTGAGAAAGACTGTCACAAACTATGAAACTATGACATTTTGTGCCCTCATTTTTATTTCTTCGAAAGTATCTATCCGTGTTATTTGACATGAAAATATTTTTGCAGCCCAGTATCGCCAGCATCCTTATCAATATCGTTATAGATTCCAGCATCGTTTGCAGTAGTGCACCCTAGCAACATCAACGCCAACACTCACTCTAGCGACAACAACCTAATCTGGTATTTCTAGAACAAAGCGAGATAGCGACAACTGAGTACAGCCCACGTGTGCGATGGCTCGCGCTTTAGAACCAGACCGATTAATGTTAAACTCGTGGCGCTGCGCGGATAAGTGGAATAAGCATTTCTCTTTGTAGGTTTAAAGACGGATAGAATAACAGTAAATGTGCACAGTATTTTACACAAGCGAAACTTGCTTCCTGAACGCGTGTCACGAGTCGAAATTATTACGCCACGCCTTGTCCCACATCTTATCCATTGAGCCCGTCACCGACATCCAGAACTCACAGATGCCAGCAATGCCATCACCTGGGTTCCAGACGTAGATCCTGAGGGCAGACGTCCCGCATTCTTGTGTTCCTTAAACTTTGCGCGGGTGAGTGATTGCAAATGGGAGTTACGGGTGTAGATTACTGCAAACTGGTCACGTGAGTCAAATTGGAAAAAAAAAAAAAGTAGGCGGAGTGAAGGAAGTATTAACGAATTGATAACTCGATTCCACGACAAATGCGAGTGAGATCTCATATCGTCGGTTGATTCTTCTTTAAGGCTTAACTTTGTGCATTGTTGCTTTTTTCAAATGTTGAACTAATTCGTTTAGAGTAAACCTTGAAGATTATAGAACGAAATAAGTTGTGATGTTCCAAGTTATAGTTTTGATATATGGTTAGTTGGACGATATCTAAACACGATCAATTGTACACTTCTCATTTATAATGTTTAATGTTAACTATTAATAAATTACGTTTTTATTATTGTTACACTTAACATTCTGAATACACAACGCCCAGTTATCATCACAAACTAAAGAAACATAATTATCGTGTCACAAGAAAGTTTGTTCCTGGTCTAATGTGTTCGTGTTAATTTCAGTTTCTTCCAAAAGTGATGCCAGCTTTAATTTCGTGCTTTTGAAATAGTTGAAAGTGTTTCTTAAATAATATTTTGAATATGAGGATATCTGCTTGGTTAACTCATTGAAGAAACCAGTTAATAGCATAACACGTGTAGTCCTTTTTTTCTGGAGTCACCAAGGTATGAGAGATAAAGGAAGACAGTCATGACAGTTATTTTTAAAAAAGACATGGAAGGACCTTGAACGGATAGCACAGGATAGGAAGTTTGATGAAGGCCTATGCTCGACAGGAAGCCGAAGAATAGTGAATGTATGAATGTTGTTAGTTATCAAGTGACGAGAGTTGCCTGTTAAAGATAATAGTATTCGGATACGGACAAATGAAACGTTCATACACAAGAACCTTATCTAATACTCTGATGAATGGAAACAAACTTAGAACAGGTTGTCGACAGAAATGTCTGAGGATTTTCTATAACGACATTCAGAAGTGGGAACGCAATTCCGATGTAAATGTGACAACATCCGGGCACCGGCATTTTTGAGAATGCATCCACATACACCAGACAAATTTCCGATGGAACTGTGACAACATCTGACAGTCTTTGTTCTGGAATCTCCACGGTAAGAGAGGTAGAGGCAGAGGTAGAGGTAGAGGCAGAGGTAGAGGCAGAGGTAGAGGTAGAGGCAGAGGTAGAGGTAGAGGCAGAGGTAGAGGTAGAGGTAGAGGCAGAGGTAGAGGAAGTTCAAAGGTCGCACGGAGAAGAGAACTGGAGACATATATGAACGGGATGAAGAAGACATAAATAGATTGAGCTGATGGCACGTGACAGGAAGATGTGGCGCATGCTGGTTAATGGCACGTGACAGGAAGATGTGGCGCATGCTGGTTAATGGCACGTGACAGGAAGATGTGGCATATGCTGGTTAATGGCACGTGACAGGAAGATGTGTCATATGCTGGTTAATGGCATGTGCTCTTTGGGAGCTGGCTGTGATGATGATGATGGGTCAGCATCCTGTGACGGAACAAGAGATGGTATATGGGACAAGAAGGTAAATTCAAGGTTGAAAATATGCCTGTTGGAGACCTTAAGTCTTGTGTTTAGATTAATCTTATTGTATCGCTGCCCTATAGTGTGTAGTATCCCTACAGATGTTGACAAAATCTAGCTGCGCCATCGAATATAGCATTTAGACATATACACCAACCCATTTGTGAAACAATAAATTTAAACTCTGATTCCACAAATCTTGCAATGGTAAAGAGAAATGGTATTACGGCAAACTGGATTTCTTCAGCACAAACTTCTCTCAAGTTGTTGTGATACAGCGCCTTATGTGAGTATCGTGTATTATCGTCAGTATCGTCGTTATAATTATCTTTTTGTTCGTCATTGTCGTAATTCATTTCTCTGTGATCTACTTGTGTTTGCATTTTGTCTTTCAATCAGTTTCGCTGCCAACCGTGTAGTAACTTCCTGAAGTTGTAGCTATATTTCTATTTGATACCCAAGATTTGAGAACAGTAAATGTGAAGGCAACAGACATTGCTTGTCGTCATTGGGTTATAACATCTCATCATCATCATCAAGATTAACATCGTCTTGATCATCACTAATTCTTTGTTATCTTTATGTTATATGTCTTCTTCACTTTTGCAAACCAATAATAATGCCAGTAGTGGTTTGACTTCCATTTAATCGAGGTGACCTAGAACCTGGTTATCACCTGGTTATGTAACTTATTAAACCGGTGAAGCTGTATAATTTACTACATAAGGAGAAGTTTACGGAAGCACTGAAGCAGATAAACAGGCAAGGCAGCAAACACGGTATCCTTCTGCTTCTTTTATTTACTACTTGTGCCGTATAGCTAAACAGCTAGCGCTAGTTAAAGATTTCTAATCCAATGAACGTACCTCTTCTTCGCACACATTGAGACGTCAACTTGAATATATATATATATATATATATATATATATATATATATATATATATATATATATATATATATATATATATATATATATATATATATATATATATATATATATATATATATATATATATATATATATATATGTGTGTGTGCTGGGGCCGAAAAGGAGACGCCCGCCCCCTACCTGTTTCTAGGCAGATTATTTTCGATGTGCGCGAAGCATTCTGGGTTGTGAAAAGTCTGAAGTAGAAGATATGTAATGAGGCCATAATAAAGCCTGAGAATTAATTGTGGTGTATAGTTGTGAGTCATATTTGATATTCGTGTGTTATATTAAATAGCTGTAGGTTTTATTTGTGTTTTCGCTATTCCTAAAGCGATAATCGCGTGTGATATTTAAGTAGCCAAGATTAATACGCCTAGCGCGCAGTAAAGTGAGTGATTAGCCTAGTGCCTATAAAAAGAGATAGCGAACTACCAGCGGCCCTTTTTAAGTATCAGCCCTGACGATAGAGAACGAAACGAGGCGCCCTGTGTACCCATACAGAAGAACACAAAGACATGACACGTGAGTTAATTTAAATTAGAATTAGTTTTATGTAATTCTGATATTGTATTCAGCACGAGTCTGTTTTAATGTTTAGTGAAATAGATAGATGTGTTTCCAAAGGAAATGTCTTTTTAGGACATTATGATTTAGTCTTGAAATGATAGATGAGTGAAAATAATGTTTGATAGGTTTTATGAGGCACGCTAAGCCTAATCACATATGTAAGAGTTTAGTATCAAGTATTCCATTCATCAGAGAAAGGCAAATTTAGTAGGGAGCTATTTCATACATGAAACTGGACAGAGAAGCGATTTTTTACTTTAATTTAGATGATATTGACTGTTTTCAGGATGGCAACCACGTGGTCATGAAAGGCGGCGCGTCACCATGTGTGATTGTATAAAGAAGACGCCAGTTTTATATTGTGTGAACTGACACGTGGGTGGGAAGCAGATTAAGATAATTTTCCCCAGTAAAGGAAAGAGATAGTTTTCGTGTTAATGCCAGTTTTGTTAAAGTCAAGAGTAATTATTTTATTTCTTTTATGTAAAAGTAATTGAGTGTATTTCACGATAGCCTACTTATCATAATTCTACTGTATATTTAATGGGTTACTGTGAGGTGAGAATATGTATTTAGATTTCTGGAGAGCGCGAGGCCACTCCTTTGTTGAGACATGTGTTTCTCTGGTTGCTCCCGGCGGAGCATGGAAACACCAATGTGGTGCAGAAGCCTGCATGAAGCATTTATATGCTATGGCAGTGATTTGTTTCGGTAACGATGTGTTTCATGTGATGAGATTCCCAGTCTCATAAGTGGTCATATACGACAGTTGTGAGGTGGTGGTTTATTCTCGTTATTGAGAGTATTTGTTGTACATATAGTTGAATATTATTTTATGTCCATTTTATGATTATTTAATTATGGTTATGTGAGGAATGGTTGTGAGAGCAGGTGGGCTCACTTCAAGATATATATTTCTCTTCTCCGCTCCTGAGGGAGCATGGGGCCAACAGTGTGGTTTGCCTTCATATTAAGCATTCAGATGCTCGGGCAGTAGTGGTTTTGGTAGCAATCTGTGTTACATGGTGAGGTTGCCAGCCTCATGCACAACACCATACTAGTCTCATTGGACGACATGCATGAGTGTGTGTGTGTGTGTGATAGTTGAGGGTGTGCTCTTGCAGTAGTGTTTTTGGTAGCAACCGATGTTACACGTTGAGGTTGCCAGCCTCATGCACAACACCATACTAGTCGCATTGGACGACACACATGAGTGTGTGTGTGTGTGTGTGTGTGATAGTTGAGTGTGTCAGGTGGCGGCGTAGGACAGTTTGACAGGTGAGAGCGTGGTGTTTTTCATTCAGTATTATATTATGATTTTAACTATTCTGTGCTTTGTTTGCTTCTTCAGATTAGCATCGGGCACTGTTTGGTGTTTTGTTTTGTTATGTTCGCTAGTTTATTTGTTTAATGTTTGCTTTGTCACTGAATGGGTTGTAAAAATAAATATAGCCCCTGCCTCTAGAATCAAGAGTTTTATTGTTGTTCGGGTCGGTGCGAGTGTGACAAGAGAGTGATCACACATCACAATATAATCATCATCATCTTCTCGCCCACCCACCCACATATATATATATATATATATATATATATATATATATATATATATATATATATATATATATATATATATATATATATATATATATATATATATATATATATATATAAGGAAAGCAGTTATCAGCTTGAGATTGTTGTTATTTTTAATGTATGTGTCCAGGAATGTGCATCTTTGTTTATCATATGTTGGGCAATTTTGCATAAGATGTTCAGGGGTTATTTAGTGGTAAAGTTTACATTAGTCAGTAGTTCCTAACTTTATCCTGTTGAATAGATGGCATCTCAACCAATTTTAGCCTGTGCGGGATCCAAAGATTACCACTTGTTCACTTCTGTTGAGCAGGTAATATGTCTGATTTATTTGATGACCTGGATGGTCTGCTTCCCACGTGTTTCTGTATCTGCTGCTGATAAACGTGAGCTTGCTAAACAATGGTACTCCACAGGAAGCTGGGAGGTAATGATGATGATAACTGAAACTGACAGAAAGCTAATAAACATAATGATGACAAAAATATAAGACTGAAGATATAATGACTCAGTTCGATTTGACAGTATTATAGAAATATGGGATAATTACTATATTCTGTAATTCATTTATTTGTTCATTTACTGCTGCCAGGGGCGTAAACCTTCAAATACATGACACGTTCCCCTGCCCTGACATCGTCCCCTTACTACTGATTTATTCCTTCTCCACGTTTGGCCAAAATTGACCTGAGGTCATAAATCAACATCAAATCGTTGAATCTATCAATCCTACACATTATCTTACAGGTAGCAAACCGTTTGGATCATCATGCAAAGTTTTGTTTTAATGATACAGTACATCCTTTTTTCAACGAGTTACCTAGAAACTTTGAACGCGTTTTTCCTCAAAACAAGTTGAATGTAGGTCAGGTTAAAGCAGTACAAAGGTCACGCTGTGCTATCCCTTCATTTGTCCATGACCTTGTTATCCTGTCACTTCTGTCTCCAGTTCTCTTCTTCATTTTTGTTGGGGTGGGGGGGGGGGGGGGGGGAAGAGTCTCTACCCTCACTTACCCTGATTACATCAGAATACGGACTACCTTGTAATGCTATTAATTTGTTTCCTCAGTGTGTGTTCTGTTCATCGCCAACGCCTTCCTCTCATCTCTTATTCTAATGGTACCTGTTTAGTTCTTGTCATTCTTTCCACGTTAGTGATCTTGTCAAACCACTTCAATCCTATTCTTCGCAAGCACCCATTTATGAAAAACTATCACTACCTTGATTATTGGGTTTTTTCTTTGATTGTTTTTTCTTTTATTTTGTCCATGTTTCAGAGCAATAGAATAGGACTGGTTCGACACATGAGTTGAATATTCTTATGTTTGTGTAAGACTTGATTTCTATTGATTTCGAAATATTTCCCATTGCAATGAAAGCTTCCTTACTCTTAATTTAATTTATCTGTTCTTCATTTTTGTCTGTATTGCTGCTCAGAAATGTCTACGATTCTACATCTTATTGTGGTGTTTCTTCAATCGCATTCTCATAATATTATCTTTTCCCTTTGTAATTTCAGCCTCTCTTGCTGTGACCTCTCGTTAAGTATTTTCATGTTATCTTGCGTCTGGTTACGATTATGGGGCATAAGAACCAGGACATCGACACAATTAAGATTTATTCGTTTATTGGTCGATCCATTATCGTCTCAACGATATTGTAAAACACAAGAAGAACAAATAATAATGGTAAACTGATAAGAAGGAGGGAAAAATTATTAATTTGTACTATATTACTCGAAAACGACGCAAGTTTAATGGGCACGGCAGAAATAGTTTCCAGATATACAAGTGTTGAAAAGCTGGACAAAAAAATAACCACACTTTTTAGTGCATTTATCAAATGTATTCTCTCTTCAACATGACCTGAACGTGACAAGTCTTGCAATGCAGAGACCCGAACTGCCCCCTCGTGGTACACAGGGCTGTCTCAGATAATTCAGTGCTTGGTTCGAGAGAACGCACAAGGGTTAAAGAATCGGAAGGATACGAGAGAGGAATATAAACAAATGAATACACGCCGGAAGTACCAGTGACCCTTAAAGAACTTGGAAGTGTAAATACAGGGGGTTGAAAATAAATCAGCTAAAGAGGATCGTTGTGACACATACACACACACACACACACACGCGCGCGCGCACACACACACACACACACACACACACACACGCACGCACGCACGCACGCTCGCACGCACGCAAGCACAGAACAAAACAAATGGATATTAATAACTGAATAAAAACCGGAACACTCACCTCCCTCCTATTTAGAAACAAACAAACATATACAGAATATAACGACCAATGCTGCTTTTGGTTATTCCACTGACTCATCGAATCCGCTGCCGAGTAGGCCCCGCCAGTGATGCCACAGCTGGGTATTTCTTACTAGATCTGGGTTTTTGGGCTTCCGTCTGGGTATCTGGGTAGTTTTTCCAAATCTGCATTAATCTGGGTATATTTGACAATTGGCATTTACAATGTATGTATATTCTGTGCACTGAGCATTATACATTATATGTATATTATAATTAAATGTAAAAAATTATGTGCTATATATTTTTTATTCCACTTAAATTTAATTCTTGTTTTTAACCACATCAATGACGTTGTTTTTTGACTCGTTTACATCAGCTATCTATTTCCTGTTATTCTGTTAATGGCTGTCATCTGCAATACTCAGTCATTTTTGCGATGTGTTCGGTCTGTTCCTGTACATTAAGTAATGCCAACAAAACCTCTTTATTGACACATAAAAGCACACAGAAGCACATGAAAAACTTCGAAGCCAAAAGCAAAACTCTGAAAATTAACAAGTTTTTCACCAAACCAAAAGAGCCCTGTCTCCAAGACAAAATTGCTAAAGCGGAGATAGTGTTGTCGGCTTTCATGGCAGAACATAATACTATTCGCAAGCTGATCATTTGATTGAATGTTGCAAGCAAATGTTTCCAGACAGAACAATTGCTCAAAAAATGTCACTGAAGCGCACCAAGGCTGCCTATGTGATGCAGTTTGCAGAAATCGGAAATTTTCTATACTCGTTGATGAGAGTACTGATATTTCTACGAACCAGATGTTGGCAGTCGTTGTGCGATTCTGTGACACAAAAACAAGAAAAGTAGTTGATTCACTGTTAGACCTCATTGAGGTGGAGGATGGGACTGATCTTGGCATGTTTACAGCTGTTAAGAAATTGTTGAGCACGCATGCAATCCCGCTTAGTAATGTCATTGGTTTTTTTTCTGCAGACAACTGTGCCACTATGATGAGGACTGCAAGTGGTTTACAGGCACATCTGAAGAAAGAGATTCCACATGTCTTTGTTCTCGGCTGTGTTTGTCATTCATTTGCACTTTGTGCAAATGCTGCCAGCAACCACCTACCGTCTTGGCTTGAAAATTTCATAAGGAATGTCTGCTTCTATTGTTCGCGTAGTAGTAAAAGCAATCTCCAGTTCCAATTAATACAAGATGTAGTTCAGGCCCAGAAACATAAAGTGTTGAAGCTGTGTGAAACACGCTGGCTGTCCCGTGAAGCAGTCATTGAGAGGATCCTTGAGCAATGGGATGCTCTGCACTTGTATTTCCAATCCGAAGCTTCAGTGGACAACGTCGACAGTGCGGGGCAAATCCTGCAGACGATGAACACTGTTGGCACGAAGCACATGCTTCTATTTGTCGGCTACATACTGGGTAAAGTTAACGTCATGAACATGGAATTCCAGTCCGAGAACTTCCGTTTTCACAAAGTGTACACGAGTGTAACATGAGAGTATCGTTTTCTTCTCAGTATGTTTATTAGGCTGGAAGTATTGCAGCATCAGCATCACACTCTTGCCGACATTGATCCTTCGGTTGTACAGGTGCACAAGAAACTGAATTACATTGAGCTGGGTGGACGATGTGAAGCGCAGTTAATGCGACAACCGTTAAGAGATTAAAAAAAAGTCCAGTTTCGCAAGGATGCATTGGCATACCTGATTGAACTTTGTACTCAAATACGACGCCGGTTTCCACTTGAACAAAACAGTGTTCTGGCGCAAACGCAGCTGTTGGATCCAAAGCAAGCTCTCAATATCAACAAACCTTCTGTCATTCCATTAGCAGCGCAGTTCCCAACAGTTGTTTCAGAAAAGAGCCTTGATCGTCTGTCTGATCAATGGCGAGAACTGACATCGTACCAAAAAGATCTTGGACATCTAGTGGAAGAGGATCCGCCCGCATTCTGGCTGGGACTGCAACATGTAAAAGATGCTAATAACCAGAAGAAACTTGATGTTTTGGCTGATCTCATGTATACGCTTATGGCACTACCTCACTTCTCAGCATGCGTCGAAAGAGTGTTTTCGAAGGTTAACTTAGTTAAAACTAAACAAACCAACAAGCTTTTGTGTGTGAAACAGTTTCCAATCGAATACTAGCCAAGCAAGCAGTTGCCAAAGATGGAGTTTGTCATAAGTTTAATCCTAGTAAAAGCGTAGTTGAAGATGTGCGTGAAGGACGTTGTCGGCAGAGATATGCAAAGATTTTGGAACTTCACAATCAAGATTCCACGTTCTCAATTCATGCATATGATCTTGACGAAGGAGAAGTTGTCGACATGGATGCCGAGTCTCTGACAAGTGACATTTTTCAACAGTAACAAGTTACAACTAACATTTTATATTTAATTTGAGGAACATTTTGTTAATGTAACTAATGTAAGTATATTACTGTTAAAATATCTCATTTTCAAGAGTTCATATATTGGGATGTTATTAAAATCATTTTTATTTAATTGTGAATTTTTGGTAATTAAAAAAAAAAAAAAAAGAAATGAAGAAATACATAAAAATTGGTAGCACACAGATTATTTGTGCTAAAGATGCACATAAAAGATTATGTAAGCATCGTCTATCCCGTGTATTTGAGGCATAAAATAATCTGGGTATTTCTGGGTTTTTTTTAGAAGAACATCTGGGTTTATTTCTAGAACTTGAGAGGCAACGCTGGGCCCCGCGCAGAGCCAGCCGAAGTGAAATCCTCCCAGTCGGGCCCCGCGTCTAGAAAGGCCCCACGCTGTACCAGTTAACACTGATTCCCACAAGTCAGGCCTTACCCTATAAAGGAGGGAAATATAATGTCTATCGGTGTTAGAGCTTTTCCGAAAGTTGTACTGGTGACTGCCATATTTGCTTTCTATGTTCCTCATATGTTGGGCTTCTTTAGCTTGTCGTATACATGATACAGACGCGAACAAAGAATGAGAACGGTACTTGTGCGTTAATTCACCGGTTAAATCAAATTGTGGATATTTATTACCCAAACCGATCACCGTACTCTTTCTTGACTGAAAAAGTGTCATTGTCCTCTCCCCCCTCCCCCGTTGCTTAGAATTTTTTTAAAAACACGCCTGCCGTTCGTAAGGTTGTAGTCACGTAGCACATTCTGCCGTAGGGGAGTGAAGTGTTATAGACTTCGAGGTACTGGGTCCCAGCTTTATGAGGTGGGGTGGCCTGTTCCCTTCCTCGCTGCCGTTGCCTTCTCTAACTCAAGATCAGAGGCAGGTACCCTTTTACAGCTGGTTAGACTGATGCGTGACACCTGTTCCCTTTCTCGCTGCCGTTGCCTTCTCTAACTCAAGATCAGAGTAAGGTACCCATTTACAGCTGTTATGGAGTGTTAGAGACTTCACCATACTAGGTCCAGCATCGAGAGATGGGGTCTACCTAGCTATAAATGGGTACTTAACTTTGAGTTAGGGAAGGAAAAGACAGCGAGGAAGGAAACTGGTCTCCCCACCTCTCGATGCTGGACCTAGTATGGTGAAGTCTCTAACACTCCATAACCAGCTGTAAATGGGTACCTGACTCTGATCCTGAGTTAGAGAAGGTAACGGCAGCGAGGAAGGGAACATGTGTCACGCATCAGTCAAACCAGCTGTAAAAGGGTGCCTGACTCTGATCTTGAGTTAGAGAAGGCAACGGCAGCGATTTCCCTTGTTTCCTTTGTACCGTTAACTTGTAGAACTGATTCAATTCCGTTCTATTGGTTTATAAACTTTTTTTTAAAAATACGGGGGGGGGGGGGGGGGGGGGGGGGGGTTGAGGGCGGGTCTGTCGTAAGCGTGTCAACTATGAATGCAAGAGAAACGCTTTTTTTTTAACTTGCCTCCCAAATCACAATGTGAAATCAACATTTTTCAGTCAAGAAAAAGTACGGTTCTCAGTTTTGGTAATAAATTTCCAGAATTTGATTTAACCGGTGAATAAACGCACAAGAACCATGAGAACTTTAATTCACGATATCCAGGGACAAAATCCTGGCAGCTTCTATCAAGCTGGACAGATCTGCGCGAGTAAGGGATCAGACTAAAGCCGGCATCCTGGTCCTCCAGGTTAGGGGTTTTAGCACAAGGCCGACACTCTTGTCTATGTTTAAAAAAAAAAAAATCACGTTATGGAAACATGGGCAGATGAATAAGCTTGGATGCGGGACGGACATCCGGAGTCTGAGGCTCGTATGACTGAGAGCGGTGAAATCCGAAAGGAAGCCATTGGCATGAAAACGGATGCCCTGATCGCAAAACACGAAACCAGAATTTGATTCTGGATCGTCAGAACTATAAATGAGGCAGACAAATTGAGACAGATCACAACATAAATGAGGAACTACAGATTACATATCCTAGGAATAATTCATCGCAGATGGACCTGGGCAGGGAGAATAAAAGCAGCGAAAGGAGAAATAGTACTTTACTCTGGAAGACAGGATGGATATCACAATGAAGGGGTTGCCATTATCTTAAAGAAAGGAATAGAAAGGTCTTTGTTGGACTGAAAACGCATCAACAACAGACTGATAAGAACAAGACTGAGAGGGAGATTCCCCAGCACCACAATAATACAGCGCTATGCACCAACAAATGGCAGCGATGAAGAGGTCAAGGACGAATTCTATCAACATCTACAAAAGGAAATGGAAACCACACCTAGATATGATATTATTATAGTAATGGGAGACCTCAATTCGAAAGTTGGATCACACAATACATGTAATGAGAGAGTAATGGGAAAATGCGGCAGCGAAACAGCAAACAAGAATGGGGATAAACTAATAAGCTTCTGCAGCATTAACGCTTTTTTCGCCGAAAGAAATTCATACAAGTTAACATGGGAATCACCAAACGGCCGGGACAGAAACCAGATAGACCACATTGAGATCAATGGTAGACGGAAGTATTCACTACAAGACGTGAAAGTAAGAAGAGGTGCAGATGTGGGAAGTGATCACCACTTGGTAGTAGCGAGACTGAAGGTGAAACTCAGAACTTCTGGACCAATTGTAACTAAACAGAAAAGGTATGACATTATCAAACTGAAGGACCCTCATACCAGAAAAGCTTTTGTGGTTGATATAAAGAGACAATATCAAATTGACTAGAGCCAGGAAAAGACTGCGACTGATGATGTTGACCAGAAATTCAACACCATTTCAACAATACATAAAGAAAGCAGTAAATCATGCATGGGATTCCAGGAAAGGAAGAAACCAGATTGGATAACACCAGAAACATTAAACACTATAGCGATGAAAAAAGAAATGATAAGAAATAAAATAGAAGCAAAGTCACTCAGGTTAAAGGAAATATAAAGCGAACAGCACAGTCAGCTGGACAAGGAAGTAAAACGTCAAAACGCAGCCAACGAAAGGAAATTCATAGACGATCGTACACAGTCAGAGAGACAGCACTGAGAAATGAACAAAACACAGTATATAAAATAACTAAAACCATCAGTGGAAAACGGGGTGCAAACAATATTACGTTAGTAAGAGACAAGCAAGGAAATCTAATCACGACATCACAGGGGCAGGAAACAAGATGAGCAGAGCACTTCAGCGAAAAACTGAATAAGGAACCACCAGAGACGCAGCTGCATGTGCCTAAGGCTGAAATTGATCTAGACGTAATTGCAGACATTTCACGAAGGGAAGAAATTATCACAGCTATCAAAGGGTTAAAGAATGGAAAAGCTCCTGGTTACGATAATTTAAATGCTGAGTTATTTAAGACAGACTCTGAACTTGTAGAATAACTATTAGAACCATTATTTGCACAAGTCTGGAAAACAGATAACTCCAGTTGTCAATAATTGTCAAATTGCTCAAAAAGGGCGACCTTGCAGACTGCAACAACTGGAGAGGAATTGCTCTACTCTCAGTTCCCAGTAAAACTTGGCAGTTTAATTATCCAAAGAATTTCAAAAGCAGTTGACCATAAACTGAGGAAAGAACAAGCAGGATTCACCAAGAAGAGAAGATGTGCAGATCATATATTCCTCCTGAGGAACATTATAGAGCAGTGCTCAGAATGGAGGGACCCTGATACCATCACAAGAACAGCTATGCTATGGACCCCCGAGGGAAAGCGAAAGAGAGGCCGACCAAAAACAACTTGGCGGAGAACTGTGGAAGCTGAGATGCAAAGAATGAACCACAGTTGGGGCACTGTACGAAGGATGGCCGCCGACCGAGCAAAGTGGAATCAATTTGTTGCTGCCATACAAGACGCCACCAGGCGTGATGGCCGCTGACTGCTTTGACGGTTGGCGGTTATGGATCAAAGAAGAAGAAGAAGAAGAAGAAGCTCAGAATGGCAGCTATACATTAACTTTGTTGATTTTGAAAAGGCTTTTGACAGAATACACATGGACAGCCTATGTAAAGTACTGAGGGCTTATTGAATTCACAGCTGCATTGTTTCCATCATAAAAAGCCTCTATGCTAATTTTACATGTAGTGTTGGGCATAGCAACCTTACTTTTGAGGTGAAGACAGGAGTACAACAGGGATGCCCCTGATCAACCACTTTATTTTTGACAGTCATAGACTGGGTGATGCGCCAGACAACAGAGGGCAGTCCAGGAGGAATAAGATGGACATTGTTCTCTACATTGGAAGATCTGGAATATGCAGATGACATTGCACTACTCGCACATTAACATCAACACATCCAAGAAAAAACAGATAGACTGAATAAGTATAGCCAGCAGGTGGGTCTGAACACCAGTCTAAAGAAGACAGAGGTCATGACACTCAATGTAGGCAAGCCTGAGTCCATTACAATAAGGAACCAGAACTAGAACAGACAGACACATTTACATACCTGGGATGCATAGTAACACCAGACGGCGGAACAAGCAAAGACACCAACACTTGTTTTTGCTGTGTTCCCTCTGCCACGCTTACCTGGGGATCCAGAAGAAGAAATAGGTTTGAATGCTGTCAGTTTGTGTCATCGACGTCTGTCCTATCCATTACCTTGATCTTCTTGTCATTTCATGTTTCTATGGCACTTCTATGGTTGTCACCAGTTTTACATTAGTAATTTTGTCATACAATTTTGACAACCGAACTTCTACTGCTGTCCTGCCCAACATACAGCAGTGAATGGCAGACAGCATATGGCAACAACCTATTTAACTGCACGAAAAACTGTTTGAGGATGTCAGGAACCTTGAGCTGACTACTGTCTTTATTAGAGTCATTAATGTATAATGGGGGGGAAGGGGGGGGGAAGAGAAATTGAGGAAGAAGAAATAGAATCCTTTTATTGTGAGCAAGCACCAGCCGTCGGTTGTATCCAACATAATGATTTAATATCATACACGGAAAGCGATCAGCAACCTAATTCATAAACAGCATTAGAAACATGTAGCTGTGGAGAGACAATATTGGCATTGTACTTCCAGACGTTTCTTGACTTTCATTTTCCTATTTCGAGAAATAGTATTTCTATAGTAACTAGATAGAAAAGGAAATGAAGAAACAGTGTTTCGGAAATTAATCTTCTTAAAAGACACAATATAGATCCGCTGTAATAAATAATTGTTACTGAATGTAAGAGGAATAGAGGATGGCAAAAAGAAAGTAAAAAAGAGAGAGAGAGTTGTCTACTTCATGTCATCAGTTCCACATGAGTGGTTTTGTCATACCATTTCAATTCTCCTATTCTACGCAAACATCCATTTATGGACATTGGCTGTACAATATTTCAAAATGAAATGTAAAGACCATTCCAAAGACACAGATACAGGTAACAGACAGACAAGTGTGGCAACAAGAAAACATTCAACTGAAGCTTGAGTTACAACAAGCAGTCAAGGTTACGGGACGAAGTAACGAAGTAAGGAAAGAAAAATAAGTCCTTCTTGGTGGTTGTAAGAAAAAGAAAGTACGTTCGTTTGATAGAGTGGTCAGAGCACTGGCCCGTCGCGGCAAAGGTACAGGATTCGAAACACAGTGGCTTGACACTCCAGTCTACCCAGCTTTAAATGCGTACTTGACTCTGCTCTTGAATTAGCGAAGGCAAGTGCAACGAGGAAGGGAACTGTGCACCCTACCTCTTGAAGCTAGACCTGATATTATGAAGTCTTTAACACTTCGCTCCCCTACGTCAGCTCTGATGTGTGGCTACTTTTCCTTTTAATAATAAGAATATTAAATGACACACGGAGAAAATGTCCTGGTAACAAAACAAGTCGTTGACAGTCAGCACGTAAATAAACTGTCTGGTGTAGTTCCCGGATGTTTGTGGCCAGACATAGACAAGGACTACTAATTACTCAGGAATGTCGGAAGGTGCAATTAACATGAGGTAGTGCACAGGAATGGCAACGTCATCATGTATTAACAATTGTCTTCCAAAAAACAACCACAAAAAGAACATATGAATGAAGTGGTGTGGGCTTCTTGTGTAGCGACCAGCTGCTGCCGTCCATAAGGTGATGGACAGATGGTAAATTATTGTGAGGATTTAAGCTACGGTAATTACTGAAGTAGACAATTAAAATATTATCTCAGATGAATGTTAATGGTTCTGTCAACTGCTACGTCTGCTAACAAAGAATACGTTGACATAAGCTAAAGGAGAATACGTACAGCTGTTTGAAGAAAGAAAAAGAAAACAAGAAGATAAATTTGCTTCATCTGACATTTGAGGACAAGGTGGCCATTTGGAAATTGCTTAATAACAGACAGCTAGAGAGGACGATGAACACAGGGGAGTAGAGGATAATGGATGGTTTAACATTACAGGAAAAGATGTCAACAGCAGAGTTAATTGAAGGCATTAAAAAGGTGGAGATCTCTGGAGAGACACAATCGAGTTACACACGTCATGTGACTTTTACTGGCGATTGATCTAACTCTAGGAGCAAGTAACGCGCCAAAACATTAACTAGGAAATCACTAAGTTGTGCTCTTTCTGCAGCATGTCCTGATTGTCACGGGTTGTCTCCCCTACTCTGCAGTAATATTCCAGCAATGGTCAGAATTTTGAGTATACAATGAGGGTCTTTAAAGGTATCTTCCTTCGCTCAAGATTACTCTTGGCAGAGTTGTAAATAGAAGGATGGTGCTTCTATTTTAGGGAGTCTTCATATGATATTTCAGACGTCAAGCATAACGCTGAATTTTTCAAGGCTATCGTGAACTTTGGATCTGCCCGCCCCCTATATGAAGACAAAGATATATTTGCTCGTATCTGAGTATCGTATCTAATTGGCAGTGGTGCACCACTTCACATACCTAGGGTCTACCATCAATGACAAACTCTCACTGGATACAGAAATCGACAGCCGCATTGGCAAAGCTGCAGCTACCTTTGCCCGCCTCACATCGCGTGTTTGGGGAAACTCTAAACTCACAATGAAGACCAAAGCTGCGGTATATAATGCCTGCGTCACCAGCACACTCCTATATGGCAGCGAGACCTGGACGACCTATGCTAAGCAAGCAAGAAGGCTCAATACCTTCCATTTGCGGTGTCTACGCCGCATCCTCGGCATCTCGTGGAAAGATAAAGTGACAAATGTCGAGGTGTTGTCACGTGCTGGCCTTCAAAGTATGTATACGCTTCTTAGACAACGCAGACTTCGCTGGCTTGGTCATGTTCGCCGCATGGAAGATGGTCGCATCCCAAAAGATATCTTCTACGGACAATTAGCAGATGGCAAGAGAACAGTTGGGCGACCACAGCTGAGGTTCAAAGATGTGTGCAAGAGAGATATGAGGGCACTGGACATGGATCCGGCAACATGGGAGGATGAAGCTGCCGATCGCACTAAGTGGCGATGCTATTTACGGCGCCACCTCAGATTGGGCGAAGAGAGGCTCACACAAGAAGCAGAGGTGAGGAGAAAACGTCGAAAGGAGCACCAGGAAAATAAGCAGCTGAGGGCTGTCACCTCAGGGGCGCATTCCCATAGTCAGTTATGACTGAAGGGGCTATTATTATTATTATCTGAGCCCCAAACTGAATTATTCAGTAAAATATTCCTTAAGTAGCTCTGTTGTATTTAAATTTAGGATAACTGATTCATACGTGTGCACTTCTCTCAGTAATAATTAAATCAAATAGTAATTTGTAATACATATACCAAATTTAATAATCAATTATTGTTTTACAGGGGTAAATAAATAAGAGATGTTGGTGGATAAAAAAATGTGGAGTTTTTCTTCACAGAAAATGTTCAGGTGGTGGTTTATTTGGGTGGTGAGCTATTTGCTTTGGCCAGATTAAAATGACTTATCTGGCCAGATGTTGACTGGTTTGCTGACTGCTCCGTCAATTATCGACTTTCATCATTATCCAGTCCCTGCTCCTCTTGGAGCCTGGAGTTACCTCTCCTTTCGGTTGCATGTGAGAGAACCGGCATGAAGCAGTCACCAGCACTTTCTGTGGTGGTTCATGACTCTATCATTTTCATATGCCGAGGCTGCCAACCTCGTATGAACTTTTACTACCACCAGCGAGTTAAACATGTCAAATCTAAAACATAAAATGATAAAATGTATGTTACAACTCACCCCGTATCGGGTTATATATTTTCTACATACGTCAGTCATAGGAAGACTTCCGAATAATGTCGGGTCACATGTTTTGAGGCCGTCTTATAGGTAGTCAAGTATTACTTTAATGATAATTCCATTATTATCCTGTTTATAGGTTCCGAGGACTTTGTCGTTTTCAGTATTATAAAGTCGAATTTTCATGCTGGTTAATTTAAGAAGATCCTCAATACTTGGTCGAATCCTCTTTCTTTAAATCCTATATTTCTTCGGTCCTGGCTAGTCTGAAAGTGTCGTCTTGACTTATTGGAACACAGTGCAGGAATCTGAAAATGTGCTACGTTGTATGTCATTTAGCCCACGCTCTGTAAGCTTTTTACGCAGCGAGAGTCGCCAATCAAACGTAGTCTATTTTAATATATCTGGTTTAGACCCAGCAAATCTAAACGTTTCACTTAAGTGTATATCTTCTCCCCCTTCTCTCATGAAAACTCGCGTGGCACAGGTAATCTCAAACTCCTCCCATCTAAAGTATTGACACTTCCCCTTTTAGATGACTGATGTCGATACTTCATAACAAACCTTCCGTTTAATTTGTTATTATAAATTTTGACAAATGCTAGTTTCCATCCCTCGGTAAGGTTATGTAACTTTCCTATCGGAAATTCATGTTTATCTTCCGACTGTCAATACGGGAAGTATGAACGCCTATTTTTTTTAATGTGTGTTTAATGTTGATTTCACTGTGCCTTCAATTATATTCCCTGTACCCGGAGTGAACCCACTACCTTTAAAGAATTAGAAACAAGCGTCATACCTCTAAACCACTCCGACCCAACCCCCCCCCCCCCCCCACCCCCCCCCCCACCACCACCCCCCCCCCCCCCCCCCCCCCCCCCCCCCCCCCCCCCCCCCCCCCCCCCCCCCCCCCCCCCCCCCCCCCCCACCCCCCCCAAAATAAATAAATATTAATGTAATAAAATACAACACTGTTAAACATTACAACAGTATACTCAGCTTTTTCGCGATTTACTAAAGACACCATGTCGAAAATTCCTCTTTTGAATTTCATTTTCGACGACTGAATTTCCGCAGAATCCAGCAAACAATGTATCAACAATCACGCAAGCTTTCATGTTGTTGAACTGTTTATCAGTAATAGATTGTAATAATATTTTAACTCAATTTTACACATTTTCGCTCTATTTGTTTATTGCAACCTGTTATCCAAAAAATGCACTGTGAATGATAAGACAGTATGAGGTTTACTCATTTAAAACTTCGTTGTCTGTTGCAAATTACAAATAATTTTAACATTAATGTCGAATTAAGCATTAATTAATGAAATTACACAAGCCTACTCTAAGTGCTAAATAAAAAAAATAAATAGCATTTTGTCTCGTTTTTGCGAGACGCGCATGCTTCAACCTAGACACATGGTCAGTCGGTTATATTAGGGCGCATGTCCAAATATAAAAGACCTTGTGGTTTGCATAAAAAGTGTGTATTCGCAGATAAATTGAAAAAGAATTTTCCATGTTGTGCCAGAAGTCGGCAAGATTTAGAAACGGAATGTCTCGTGTGCAGAGGTGGCACATTTGTGTCAGTAGCAAACACAGTTTCTGCTGATTAAAATACAAAATAAAATAAAAAAATATTTTAAACACAGGCTTTTAATGCACTAAAAAGCCACAAATAATTTTTCAAGGAGTTTATAGCTTGCAGTCAAAAAATGTAACATCAAATTGACAAAAAGCCTGGGGTGCTGATTTTACATGAAATTAACTTCTGCTTTATACTTCATTACACACTTATGGATAAAATATACGATAAGCGCTTAAGCGCCCCACGCTTTTTGTCAATTTGATGTAACATTTTTTGACTGGAAGCTATAAACTCCTTGAAAAATTATTTGTGGCTTTTTAGTGCATTAAAAGCCTGTGTTTAAAATATTTTTCTTTTTATATTTTTTATTTTCTTCTTTTTAGTGTTTTTAAAAAAAATTTAAGTCAAATGTAATCGATCCGCTAATGACATTATCAGTTTGCGATGAACGAGTCCTGAGCACAGGAGGCGGATTTCATTATTCAGTATATTACACGGAAAGTTAATATTTTTTCTTTTTTTTTCTTTTCATAAGAGTTGTAAATTACGTTTTTTAAAACTTAGTTGTCAGTTGTGTGTATGTCTGTGCACGCGTGTGCGATAGTGTGTGTGTGAAAAGGGGGGGGGGGAGAAGTTTCAATATTTCTCTCAAGAGAGACAATCTTGTTGGAAAGAATACACCTATTTTATTTGCAGTTATCGTCCATTTCAGTGATAATACAATACCCCCAAAAAAATTAATATTAATTTTAATTTTCTTCATTTTATTATTTTTACGACTGATTATTGTATTGTCATGGGAACACACAACTATGCCAAGTTTCAGAGCTATTGCTCATCTGGAAGTGATTGAAAAATCGATTGCAAGATTTGAAGATGAGAGTGACATACGTTGCAAGCTAAAGAAAAGCCTGTTAAAAAAAAAAAAACACACTCAAACTCACACACATGAAATCATAAACACCACAAGAATGCACTTGTGTCTGAAAGTTGGCAATGAAATCTGACATTATTTACAAAGAAACAAGCACGGAACCGAAAAAGTAACTGCCACAGAAGTCACTTTTGCTTTTAATACTGTGAAACATCACAATAATTTGAAATCAGTGGACTTTACTTTAACAAGTTTTCCACCAATCAGAGTTATACGAGTATATGTAACCATGTTTCTGTGTGTATTTTTTCAAGCGTTTATTAAAGACGATTTTTATCATCTTAATTTATCAATAGACAGAAAACCAAGGTGATTTGATGAAATTATTGTTTGATGTGTAATAAATAAGCTTCACTGTCATTTATTATTTAAAATAAATATGTCCTGCCTTTTGTCCTACTTTTTCATTATAATGTCCTCCCTTGTCCTCTTGTTTTAGATTGTGGTCAGTGCGGACGTGTTTTTATTTTGCTCTACAATTTGGACATTTTATTCTAAGTTGTTCACATTTAATATGGATGGTTTATATACCCCTGTGTCAGCGTTTTGCTTGGACTTACAATGAAATTGTTTATTCTGTAATTGTGTTAAATTCACTTGTAAATATTGTGTTTTTCTCTTTATGGAATGACGGTAGAAGCGTTCATCGTGTGGTGCCACCATTTTTCGATATATCGAGAATTACTTTAACCGTAGTACTATCTTCAGTTTTAGTAACACATTCCAAAGTGTAACTGTGACCCTGTGGCTAGGATACAATGGACTATGATAAATCGCAGGCCTTGTCCGCCTTGTAGCATGTAATGTGATATGGCGAGCGGGGAGAAACGCGTCGTTTCAGGGACAATAAAACCACCACGAGATGGCAGATTACGCCCTTCGACAGTAGCTAAGAGTTACTCTCTTAACTGGGGAAAAGCAATACAAAGAAAATTAATTGCTTGGAATAGCCCTCCTCATCTGACCATCAAGCAAACGAACAATGGTCAATGTTGCTCTGTTGAATTCCATAACAGCCAACACTACGAAATTTTCAAACGCACTTGCTTAGAGTACTACCGAAACTGTTCTATTGAAACTCGGAGCGATCAACTAGATGCTATGTTGAGGACATAAATAAGCACCGACCTCCTCACAATACATCTGTATCACACAAGAGATAAAATTTTTAGTTCAAGGAGCGACAAGAGTGTGTACAGACATGGCTAGACGTCGAATTTTGTCACCTCCAAAGATCAGCTCTAGATAAGACCATGATTGTAACTGATCTTGCCCTCTCCACCAACAATCACAGGAGACAAGCCTGCCAACGTACAATCTCAGCTAACCATTGAACCAGTCCACCTATCATCACTCCAATAATTGTGCAAACTGGAGAGGAATCCAACGAAAATGTTTCCCTTTCAAATGATGATATTCCGAAACGTACACTGGAAACTAAGCATTCATCTAACCTTAATTACAAATATACCTACAGATAAATCCAGATCTAAATCACTCGCCCAGTGCACACGAGACACACCCATCATGCACCCAAAGACCTGTTACTAAAAGAATAATGCCTATCCACAAACAGCTCCTAGCTATTGAGTACAATATGGAGCAAGACAGCCCCGATGTGCAAAGTCTAGTAGAGGGAACAGAGAAGCGCTGCTGTCAGGCGATGATTACCGTCCTTGAAAGTTCAGTGAGAAACATCATTGCTGAACTCAAACAAGACCTGGACAGCTCATTCAAAAGAGAACTTGACGCACTCAGGCATGAGGTCAAGTCTCTCAGACAAGAAAACACAAGGTGATAAATAGAATAGACCAAATACAAGAAGCTTTCAGGACAGTAAAAAACAAGAACGGTGGTGTCCAAAAACCTCAAATATCGGGTCATCCAATTACACCACAAACATCACCTGCTCCGTTACTCTCTCAACCTCAAACACCCGTTCCTGAAGACAAAATATGCCCACGACATCACAAGCTTGAAAACAGCCAACAGAGTATTAAAACAAAGAAAACGAAAAGAAACATCACCAAATAAGACTTACCCGATTGAGGTAAAAATTAGTCATCGTACTGAAAAACCTACCAAGACAACACACACAAGTAGATCCCGAAGCAACAACGGCAACGGAACATGACAAGAAGAACACAACAACGACACAAAAAAATCCGCTGAGACCTCCAGCAAGAAGAACATCAATGGCACCAACAACACCGTCGTGCACGACCTCAGCCACAGCACCATCGACACATACCCCCACCTACAACACACATCACATCATTATTGGGGACTCACTGCATTAAAAGGTATTCACCAGTGACAGAATGTCAACAAAACGCCAGAGGACATTGTCACAGTAATACCACTACCAGGAGCTGGAATAGTGCAATAAACAACCAATGAAATCAGCCATCTCAACAGAAATACTAACATAAGGAAAACAACAGTACACGTAGGGATAAACGATAGCACAAATGGATACACCATTAACCCATTAGACATCTCCAGAATGATTGACAACATTAAAACAAAAATTCCCAAACACCTCCATATTTATCTCGTCAATAATTCCACCCAGCTATGGTCAAGCACGCCAAAACTGTAGATATCAACAACAAGGTGCTATATAATTTCTGCACTAAACATCACATTCCTTTCATAAACAACACACCTTTTTTCACATCAAAGTCAGGAGCACCAAAAAAGATGCTATATATAGACCAACCCCACACTTCTAAGCTAGGGACAAACTACCTAGCCAAAAATTTAAAGTTCCCCGAGAGGACTCACCACAAACACACATATTCGTCAGTCAGTGACACAAATTACACACTAAACACAGTGAATCCACGCATAACCCCTCATAACCACTCATCGTCATCCTCAGGTAATACTCATTATCTAGCAAAGCTACACCTACTCCCATCCTCCCCCTTCATCTTTATGACCAGTTGTTTCCCCCTTTACCCACACTACAGCCACCCCCGCCACTACCTGCTCGACCGGCACAACTGGACAGATGGAAAGACTGGGCTACAAGTATGGCCCGTTCTTCCTCTACATCAAGCAACCACACCACAGGAACTACAGCTAGGAAATTGGACTTTCTTCATCCTGTCTCTAGCCGCCAAGAATGCCACTCTCATAGTTCGTATGTGCTACATCAGCTTAGGCAGTATAGCCCAGAAGTATTGATGCAGGCATTTCAGATGTCTTTATACGACTTTTCAGAACAAAATTCGGCGCACAAACACCAAGCTGTTGCAGATAAATTCACTTAAAAGCTGTATTTCAAACCAGCTTGGAGCTTAGTTCCCAGATTGATTGACGCCTTCTCTCCGACTGCACCTTTGTTTATTCGTGTGTTGAGGAAATATTAGGAAATTCCTCATAAAATTAACAAGCGTGGACCTTTAACTGAAAAGATCAATTCTCTACATTGCCCGTGGTTGAAGTCAAAATAGTCCTGTGTGCGCCGCACTTTTTTGCAAAGATTAAGATACGGGTAAACAGTGTCCACGGACTTTAGAGAAATCTATTGCAGTGTATATTTTTATAACTTGTTTACAATTTTGTATTAACCATTGTGTACTAATTTTATTGCTTCTTACTCATTCCTACTCCCCTCATTCTTTCTTTCTTTCCTATTGACCATTATCATGTCCGATTGCAAAAAAACTCAAATCAAGATATAGGCAATATCACTAATTCCTGGCTTAAACTATCAGGGCTTAAAATTGGTCATTTAAACATTTACCACCTGCTAGGTAAGCTTCCTGAAGTCTCCACCTCTCTCCAACAAAACTTCCACATATTTGGTTTTTCTGAAACCCGTCTCAATGACAAAATTACAGATGAAGAAATTAGGATTAATGGATTCACCACCATTCGCAGGGATTCTAACAGACAACATGAAACAGGGCTAGTTATATACATCTCAACATCTCTTCAGTACAGACGCCGTGATGATCTAGAACATACTGGCATTGAATGTATATGGCTGGAAATAAAAACTCCCCAACCTGACCCCCGTTTTAATTGGTTACCTGTACCGAAACCCTAGCTCTTCTGCTGTATGGTTTGACACATTCTCACGAATGATGGACAACGTTTGGGCTTCTTCGAAGGAAATTATTCTACTGGGAGATTTCAATATTGACCTTCACAAATCGAACAACACGTGGAATGATATCACCATCTCATACAACCTCACACAGATAGTCAATCAACCCACGAGAGTAACAGATTCATCATCTACACTAATTGATCATATCTATACGACCTGCCCAGAAAACATTGTAGAATGCACAGTTACACGGACAGCATTAAGTGACCACTATCCTATTTGCTGTACCTGGACGAGAAAAGGGTTCAAAGCACCTAAAACGGAACATATCACAGTCCATTACAGGAATTTCCAAAACTTTAACCTTCAATTATTCCTACAAGACCTACAAATATCCCCTCTCTCATACGTGTACCAACTTCCCTATCCAGAAGAAGCCATAACATACTGGACACAAACTTTTAAACAATGTATTTGACAAACATGTTCCTATAAAGCAAGTTCGTGTTAAAAATATCAAAAAGACCCCATGGATAACAAACGAAATATTATCAACAATGAGAGAGCGGGACGAAGCACATAAGCTCAAAGATTTCAGCAGGTATCGGATGCTTAGAAACAAAGTACAATACCTCATTCGTCAGGAAAGAAGAAACTACATTTCAGAAAGATGATTCAAGACAAAGCAAACAGTAAAGAAGTCTGGGCAGAGCCATTAGAACACTAACACACAAAACAAAGTCACTAAACTCTTTACCAAAAAGCTGCTCCCTCACGGCTACTCATTTTAGTAACCACTTCAAAACAGAAATTAACCATCTCAAATCGACACTAAAGCCAATGGACTGCGATATATTAGTAAACTGACCGCCTTCTGCAACACTGAACATACCAAAACAGATCTTAGAGATATTCCTTTTCTAACAGTACACGAAGTTCTCACATATATCTTGGCATTAAAAAACAACAATTCATTTGGTCTTGATGGTATCAGCAATAAGATTCTACGTTACGCTGCACCCATCATTTGCGGCTCCTTATCCTATGTGTACAAGCAATGTATTGCACACAACTTCTTTCCCACATCATTTTAATTTCCCAAAGGGTATCCCCTCTATAAATCTGGCTCACAGAGCGAAGCCAACAGTCACAGCCCAATACCCCTTCTATCATATCTTTAAAAACCACTAGAGAAACACATTTTACAACACCACATTTCAACACTTAACAACAAACAAACTGCTCATTGAGAGCCAGTCAGGTTTCAGACCCAAACATTCCTGTCACACAGCTCTCACCAAAATGGCAGATAACTGGCTGTCGAACGTAAATGATGGGAAATTAGGTGGTGCTGTTTTTGTTGACTTCAAAAAAGCATTTGACATGATTGACCACACTATCTTGGTTCAAAAGTTGGAAACCCTCAGAATAGGCCCTAATCCACTAAACATCATCAAATCATTCCTGGGAGATCGACAACAGTTAGTGCTTCACAACAACTCGACATCAGATTTCTCGAAGATAGATACAGGAGTACCGCAGGGCTCTATTCTTGGGCCCCTACTCTTCGCAATGTTCATCAACGACCTACCACTACATCTAAAATATTCAACATGTGACCTCTTTGCAGATGATTGTACTATCTTACACTAGTGACAATGACTGCGTGGCACTTGAAATGACTCTTCAATGCGATGTAGACAATCTAACAAAATGGAGTAATATGAATCGTATGCCATTAAACACAGCAAAAACGAAATCTATGTTGATTACCACCAGACAGAAGAAACTCCTAAACTGCACCAAAAGATCGCTACATGTACACGCGGAATCAATACAAATTGAACATGTAACAGAACACAAAGTTCTAGGAATCACGATTGACCAGCACTTAACGTGGAACTCCCATGTACGGAATTTAACCAAACACTTAGCTCAAAAGACGTACCAGCTAGCCAAAATAAAACACTTCTTAGACGCAGACACTAGACTATGTTCTACTCCTCACATATACAGACACATCTAGATTACTGCTCTACACTATGGGATGGTTGCCCTGCTTCCACCTCAAAGAGACTGCACTCCCTCCATAAGAGAGCAATACGTCTGTCTGATCACCGATAATCGCACGATATCACACACAAGGACAGGAAAAGAACCCACAATACTGTCCCTGAAAAAACGTCTTCTCTACAACAAAGCCAAGCTGACCCACGCAATTCTATCAAACAATGCTCCGCCGTACCTACGATCATTGTTTCAAACCAGTAGAAGAGAGGGACTACAATTACATCAGTTACGTCTGCCCAAACCTAGGATCGACCTGTTCAAACAGAGTCTAGCCTACTCTGGAGCCTACTTATGGAACAGCCTTCCACACCACCTAAAAAGCCTACCTACACAATAGTCATTTAACAAAGCACTTTTCAAACACTTCCTAAACACTGATTATCTACCCCCCATAGTAACATCATTTCCCTGTCTTCATCTCATCCATAGGTCAACATTTCTTTTCCTCTTCCGCTCGTTTTTAATGGGAATAATTTGTTTTATATCCATGTAATACTATTATATAATGTAATGTATGTGAGAATGTACCCGCATACCACTGTACTTTAGAGATGTGAATGTTTCCGTTTGCTTAAATGGGTGATGTACATGCAGATATAATTTTTTTTTTTTTTTTTTTTTTTAAACTGCTGAAAGACTTTTTCTGTTACAGAAGTGCGCAAGAAAGTGTTATTATTCTTATATCAATTTCCGCAAGAATGTATGGGATGTAAGCGAGAATGTTGTTTTTGTAATTCTTGTATTGAGGATTGATGACACATTCAAAAATACTACAGATTAGACGTTTTGACCGCATATAAGTGAGTGTTCGGTATACATATAACCTTATTTATATTTATTGTTTTGTTTATATTATTTTATTTATTATTATTATTTTTTTTTTTTCAGTCACTATCTTTGTTTTAAAAAAAAAAAAACCTAGGCTACTCATTTTTTATTATGATTGTATACTGTAAATGAATGCTATTATGTTAACTTTATAATGTTGCATGCCTTTAAATTAATGCTTAAAGTAATATGTGGGAATAAAAGGATATAGTATGCAAGATAAATGAGAGTGAAAGGGCAGAATGTTAGACGGGCCTGCGCGCCCAATTCTCAACCCTTCGAAAATAAAAAAATAAATAAATAAATAAAGTTCTTTTTCATGACAAAAAAGTGAATATTGATATGGTCACCCTAATATATATATATATATATATATATATACTTTTATTTTGCCAAGTAAAGTTCCCGGAGCCTCTGATAGAGAAATAACCAATAGAACTCATGCATCTTCATCTTCTTTCATTTTCCTTGTCGTCCTTATAGAGCTTGGCCCCACCCACTGTCGCTGGTCCACTTAGCTTGGCACCACCCACTGTCGCAGGTCCACTTAGCTTGGCACCACCCACTGTCGCAGGTCCACTTAGCTTGGCACCACCCACTGTCGCTGGTCCACTTAGCTTGGCACCACCCACTGTCACTGGTCCACTTAACTTGGCACCACCCACTGTCGCAGGTCCACTTAGCTTGGCACCACCCACTGTCGCTGGTCCACTTAGCTTGGCACCACCACTGTCGCAGGTCCACTTAGCTTGGCACCACCCACTGTCGCAGGTCCACTTAGCTTGGCACCACCCACTGTCACTGGTCCACTTAGCTTGGCACCACCCACTGTCGCAGGTCCACTTAGGTTGGCACCACCCACTGTCACTGGTCCACTTAGCTTGGCACCACCCACTGTCGCAGGTCCACTTAGCTTGGCCCCACCCACTGTCGCTGGTCCACTTAGCTTGGCACCACCCACTGTCGCTGGTCCACTTAGCTTGGCACCACCCACTGTCACTGGTCCACTTAGCTTGGCACCACCCACTGTCGCAGGTCCACTTAGCTTGGCACCACCCACTGTCACTGGTCCACTTAGCTTGGCACCACCCACTGTCGCAGGTCCACTTAGCTTGGCACCACCCACTGTCACTGGTCCACTTAGCTTGGCACCACCCACTGTCGCAGGTCCACTTAGCTTGGCACCACCCACTGTCACTGGTCCACTTAGCTTGGCATCACCCACTGTCACTGATCCACTTAGCTTGGCACCACCCACTGTCACTGGTCCACTTAGCTTGGCACCACCCACTGTCACTGGTCCACTTAGCTTGGCACCACCCACTGTCACTGGTCCACTTAGCTTGGCACCACCCACTGTCGCAGGTCCACTTAGCTTGGCACCACCCACTGTCACTGGTCCACTTAGCTTGGCACCACCCACTGTCGCAGGTCCACTTAGCTTGGCACCACCCACTGTCACTGGTCCACTTAGCTTGGCACCACCCACTGTCACTGGTCCACGTAGCTTGGAACCACCCACTGTCACTGGTCCACTTAGCTTGGTCCCACCCACTTTCACTGGTCCACTTAGCTTGGCCCCACCCACTGTCGCTAGTCCACTTAGCTTGGCACCACCCACTGTCGCAGGTCCACTTAGCTTGGCACCACCCACTGTCACTGGTCCACTTAGCTTGGCACCACCCACTGTCACTGGTCCACTTAGCTTGGCACCACCCACTGTCACTGGTCCACTTAGCTTGGCACCACCCACTGTCGCTGGTCCACTTAGCTTGGCACCACCCACTGTCACTGGTCCACTTAGCTTGGCACCACCCACTGTCACTGGTCCACTTAGCTTGGCACCACCCACTGTCACTAGTCCACTTAGCTTGGCCCCACCCACTGTCGCAGGTCCACTTAGCTTGGCACCACCCACTGTCACTGGTCCACTTAGCTTGGCACCACCCACTGTCACTGGTCCACTTAGCTTGGCACCACCCACTGTCGCTGGTCCACTTAGCTTGGCCCCACCCACTGTCACTGGTCCACTTACTGGGGAGCCTGTACCAATGCAACAATTGACTCTAGCAGCAGTAGTTTCTCAAATAGTTTCTGTTATATGGTGGAGGTAGCTGGCCCATGCAGACACCAGAGAAAGAGAGAGAGAGAGAGAGAGAGAGAGAGAGAGAGAGCATTGTTGCTATTCTGTCTTTGTCTCCTGTACACTTCTCTCTCTCCTGTACATGTCGTACAAGATGACTAGTATGTGCTTGGGTAAGTGGCTGGCAAATTCATCATCTAAAACTAATTGCTACAGAAAGCACGCTACAATAGTTTGTGTTTTAAACATAGCCGTCCACAGTGAGACCATCTGCACAGTTTGCTGGATGCTACATATTCTCTGTTGTTCGTGAGATGAAGGGGAAAATTATTGACGCCTGGAATAAGATTTTAAGAAGGTTAAATATTATCTTGTATCTATCATCATGACCTTCACCTTGTTTTTTTTTTTTTTAAAGTTTAATAACCAGATTGGAAAAAAAAAAGGAAAATTATAGCCCAACTAGTTTTGACGCTAATACATCGTTTGTTGGATCGACCCAGACAGAGAGGGAAATTGTAGAAAAAAATTCGATTTACGGTTATGCCGTTGAAATGTCACAGTCAGTATGAGAAATTATAGCAGTTGCAGCTTGATAAAATGTCACGATCATTGGGAGATGTCAATATTTGCAGACAGTAGACGTTTCGTAACTCGCCTGACCTCGTCTTCTTATCTCAGATGGTTTTGTTACGTGACTGACATTTTTTTTCCTTACTTACGTCTAATGTCATTGTTCCGGTTGTCTGTTGTTGATGTTTTTGTATAGTTCACGTCTTGGTTCGATTGCTTGTGTTTTCATTTTGTCAAATAAGTAATGCATTGTACAGATACACACAGACACAATAAACAAAGTAGTCATGATAAATAAATGCATTCTTAGAATTAAAGTGAACAAAATTCCATACTTTTATATACATTAACGAGCAGGTATACCCGTCACATCAATAACGAGAGAAGAATTAAAGCCAAAATCTTAAACTTACAGCACCTGCAGCACGTTTAGGAGACTGAGAAGTGAGAAGAGGTAAATAGGATGTAATTTGACCAATTATTTAACAATACGCTGAGGAAACCTGTTGATAGCTTTCCGTGCGGTACTTATCCCGGAGTCCGCCGGGACGAGAGACTGGTGGCGGACCTGGGAGTGAGTGGAAAGATGAGCTACAGACAGAGGTGGAGATGATGGGAGGGACCTAGACCAGATGGTGCGAGACCAGAGGACATGTGTTTGTTGAAGTTATATGCTCCTTGGGGAGCACAAGTTTATTGACTGCTGTATATCAAAATTGTTTTCTATTCCTTCATAGAATACAAACCAGACCGCTAGGTCTTTTATATTTCGACGTACACTCTAATATAACCGACGGACCTTGTGTCTAGGTTAAACGGGAGCCACCCCACCAAAACTAGACAAAACTCCTATTTAAAAAAAAAAAAAATTTCCTTTATACACCACTTTTCTTAAAAGATAAAGACAAAAATGTACGTGCAGTAAAGCATTATCAACATTTTTGTCTGCTGGCAGATTTGTCAATTATTTTGACCTTTTCTCAACAACTATTTCCTCGTCAAGGAAAACAACCTCTGCAATTGTATACCGTTTTTTTTTTTAAATTTGTATTTGTTTGTTATTTTTTTTCCTGTCTGTATTCTATCATCCTAATTTGTCTTGCGTGAGACTGTCAGAATGTTTTCACGCGCGTGCGATTTTTCTAACAAATGAAATCTGAAACATGGATTTTTTGTTTTCAGTTCATTGATTTATTTACATCATTTGAACACTTGGATCGTGGTTAGAGCGGCGGCTTCTCGCGGTAAAGGTCCTTGGTTCGAAACTCGGAGGCGTCAACCTGCACTCTACTCAAGTGTAAATGGATACCTGACCTTGCTTGTGAGTTAGGGAAGGCACTGGCAGCGAAGAAGAGAACTGTTCACCCCACCTCAAAAAGCTGGATTTAGTATAGTCAAGTCTTCAACACTTTACTCCCAGCCGCATTTTCTCCTATGGGATTACCCTTACCTTTTTATATTATATGGATGACGTCATTTTGAGAGCTGGGTAAATAAATTATCCGATCTTCTGAAAGTGTCTACGCTTACTAATTTGAGATCCGGTGTTCTAACATTTCCTGTGATGCAGCCTTCATGTATATTTCCCAGTCTGATTTTCATTTCCTTGCCCCAGCTAACCCGAAGCTCTCTTTAATTTCAAATCTCCTTATAATTTTCCAGTTCATCTTCACAAGACCATTTTTCTTTGCCCAGTATACATTTCTCGTCCCACGGGCCAAGTAATCCTGGGAAACGTCACTTTCCATTTTTACATTTTTATATCATTTGTATCCACTGCATATACGTGAAACTAATGTCAAAACAAGGAGCGATGTCTACGACAAATGTCAAAACAAGAAGCGATATCTGCGACAAATGTCAAAACAAGGAGAAATGTCTGCGACAAACGTCAAAACAAGGAGTAATGTCTGCGGCAAATGTCAAAACAAGGAGTAATGCCTGCGACAAATCTCAAAATAAGGAGTAATGTCTGCGACAAATCTCAAAACAAGGAGAAATGTCTGCGACAAATGTCAAAACAAGGAGTAATATCTGCGACAAATGTCAAAACAAGGAGTAATGTCTGCGACACATGTCAAAACAAGAAGTAATGTCTGTGACAAATGTCAAAACAAGGAGCAGTGTCTGTCACAAATGTCAAAACAAGGAGCAGTGTCTGTGTCAAATGTCAAAACAAGGATCATTGTGACCAACAAATATTAGAACAAGAAGCGATGTCTACGACAAAAGTGAAAACAAGAAGCGATGTCTGCCAATTGACACGCTACGCTTTATGTTTTAATATTTTTAAAAAATATTCCGAGACATATTATAATCGCATCCTGTGAAAACACCCGTGTGTTACCGGGGCCCGAAAGGGGAGCAAAGAATAGTAACACTGTTCCCTGCCAAGCATGTCGTAGAAAGCGACTAAGGAGGGTTGGGCATGGGGCCGGTTACCCCATCCTGTAAAAAATTTAAACCACAAAAAACTTCAACAAACATTGACAAGTCAATTAAAGATAATAAAACACAGCCATCCAAGACAGGGGAAGGTCCTCTCGCAGGGAGGCGTATGATGCAACACAAAGAAAGCCGAAAGGAGTCTGTGTTGCTGACTAACCTTCTTTCTTCTAGGAGAACTTCCAGATTTGGCACCTGGAATGTTCGGACATTAAACGAACAAGGGAAAGTGGCACAAGTAGCAGCAGAGCAAATGAAGAGGTGGACATAATATTTTGAGGACCTTCTCAATAGACCAGCTCCACAAAACCCACAGGACATCCAGCCAGCAGAAGAAGAACTACAAATTAACAGTGAAAGACCAACGAAGGAAGAAATAAAGAAAGCCATAAAGCTTCTAAGAGATGGAAAAGCGTCTGAACCTGATCGCATTCCAGCAGAGGCCATCAAAGCAGATATCGACACGGCTACAGAGATGATGTTATATAAATTTCTTGGTAAAGTCTGGGAAAAGGAAGAGATACCAGCAGAATGGAAGGAAGGATATCTGGTTAAGTTGCCTAAGAAGGGAAATTTACAAGAGTGCACAAATTATAGAGGAATAATGTTACTTCCAGTGCCAGGAAAAGTATTAAACAGGATTATCCTTGAAAGATTAAAAGAGTCCATAAACAAGAAACTGAGAGATGAACAAGCAGGTTTTTGACAAAACAGATCCTGTACAGACCAGATAGCCACTTTGAGAATAATACTTGAACAAAATCTGGAATGGAATTCGCCACTATACATCGGATCTGTGGACTACGAAAAGGCATTTGACAGTGTAGACAGAGAATCACTTTGGAAATTGGTGAAGCATTATGGAGATACCCTGAAGATCATTAATTTAATAAAGAAAACATATGAAGACATGGCATGCAGAGTTCTCCATGAAGGACAGCTTACAGAACCGTTTGGAATAAGAACAGGAGTGCGACAGGGATGCCTCTTGTCTCCATTTCTTTTCTTACTAGCAATAGACTGGGTTACGAGAACATCGACAACACACAACAGAGATGGAATCCAGTGGACTATGACTAAGCAGTTGGATGATCTGGATTTTGCTGATGACTTAGCTCTTCTGTCCCATAACCGTAATCAGATGCAGGACAAATTGAAAACACTCGATGAGAGGTCACAGCAATTGGATCTGAAAATACACAGGGAAAAGGCAAAGATAATGAGAATAAATGCAGGTAATGATAACAGGGTTGAACTTGAAGAAGCACCAATACAAGATGTAGAATCGTACACATATCTTGGCAGCAATGTAGACAAAGTTGGAGGGACAGACAGTGATATCAAAATAAGAATACAAAAAGCAAGAGGAGCTTTCATTGCATTGGGAAATATATGGAGATCAAGAGAAATCGGATCCAACACGAAAATAAGAATCTTCAACTCAAATGTGAAGTCAGTCCTATTGTATGGCTCTGAGACATGGAGAACAACAAAGACAACTACCAAAAAGCTACAGACTTTCATAAATGGGTGCTTGCGTAGAATAGAGGGATTAAAATGGTATGACAAGGTTACCAACGGGGAACTGATGACAAGAACTAGACAAGTGCCAGTGGAACAAGAGATGAGAAGAAGACGATGACGATGGATAGGACATACACTGAGGAAACCTGTTGATAGCATTACAAGGCAGTCCTTGTTCTGGAACCCCCAGGGCAAGAGAAGCAGAGGTAGACCAAGAAGCACATGGAGAAGAGAGCTGGAAACAGAGGTGAAAATGATAAGGAGAACGTGGAAAGAACTTGAGATGATGGCACGTGACAAGAGGACTTGGCATGTGTTTGTTGAAGGCCTATGCTCATTTGGGAGTGGAGGGTTATGAATGAATCCTGTAGAAAATGTTTATCCTAAAAAACATGAACAAAGAACATAAACAGGTTAACTATGGGACAGGATATGGCACAGGTTTGTTGAACGCCTATGCTCGTGTGGGAGCTGAAAGGTGATTATGACCACTAGAGACAGCATAAATTGCTGTCCGCTATGAAATTCTATGTTGAACAGACTGTATCTCCCTTTGAATCGTCAAGTTAATGTGATATCGCATTTATGTACTAAAATGGCAGTTAGTTATTTTAATTTTAACATTGGTTTCATATAAATTACTTGGACATAAGTAGTGAAATAACAATTTTAAACTAAATCAACGGACTTTCCAATCACTCTATAGGTACGTAGAGATAAAGACTAGTCATTATGGAAGCGAGTTTGGGGCCTTACTGTGTATACATACTGAAGAATGTAATGGGAAAAGAGTCTGACAGAGTGTACCATCATGACAAGAGATAGAAGACCTTAGAGAGTCTGACAGAGTGTACCATCATGACAAGAGATAAATGACCTTAGATAGTCTAACAGAGTGTACCATCATGACAAGAGATAGATGACCTTAGATAGTCTAACAGAGTGTACCATCATGACAAGAGATAGATGACCTTAGATAGTCTAACAGATTGTACCATCATGACAAGAGATAAAAGACCTTAGATAGTCTGACAGAGTGTACCATCATAACAAGAGATAGATAACCTTAGATAGTCTAACAGAGTGTACCATCATGACAAGAGATAAATGACCTTAGTGTAACGGTATTGCCTCCCCTGCTTTGCAGTAGTTGTCCAACAGTGGCCAGAACTCAAGAGTATCTTCTTCTTCTTCTTCGTTCGCCCTGAAAAGGACGGTGGTTGCGTTGTGTCTGTTTACAACGTAGCTGTGATATCTGCACCTTTCGGTCGACACATCCGACTTCTGCACGGCATTTTTTAGGACCGGGTTTGCCTTCCCATTTCGATCCACACTCGCTCAGCCAGCCTGCACAGCTGCAGACTGTTTCCAGGACCACCACGTGGAGGTGGAGTGCGGTCTTGACCAGCTCTGGTTCGCTGGTCCTGACGCAGGCAGTCAAGCTATGAGTCGCTGACTGCGGTCCTCAAGAGTATCTAATATGGGCTTCAAATGTGTCTACCTTCGCACAAGATTACTCTTGGCAGATATGTAAATAGAAGAAACAAAACTGGGTATGGCGTTTTCCACCCCATAGTTATGGGTTCCTATCTTCCCATACCACCATCCCAATTACTCAGATTTTACCCTCGATGAGAATTAAATTTAATCCCTCGGGATAAAACTTCCTTTACATTTAAATAGAATAGCTTTCATAGTTACTTTATATTTAAATGAAAAGGTTAATAATACAGATACAGTTTGTTTACATATACAGTACATCTCTACTTATTGAAAAGTGTTCACAATATAAATTGAATATGTTTTCATTTATGTTTACACGGATTGAAAAGTTTGAATCTTCCATTTACTTTAAAATGAATATTTTCACATAGACAGTTACACTGGTTTAAAGCTTGAAAACTTACATTAATTTTAAAGTGTTTATAGGGACATTTACACTGCTTTGAAAACGTAAGTATTATTCTTAGAATGTACATCATTTCTTTCATCTTTCCCTCCCTGCTCCATAGGGAACCTGGAACTACTTTATGCTTTTAGTTCTCTTTGAGAAACTAGCAATAAAGCAATCACCAGCCCGTGCAGTGGTGGTTGATCTATACACTGAGGTTGCCAGCCTCAAATGACTGTGACATCCACTAGCGAGTTTCACATATTAAAATTCACATGGTAATATATACATATATATGTTAGTTTACATGTTAGTAATAAAATATGAAATGTAAATCACAACTTACGCCAATCCTGACTCACAGACCTTTTGCTCAGATGAATAAAAGAGACTTGAATCGGCCTATTACACGTAAACCATCATTACTTTATCAGAAAGTACTCTTGTCATAACAAGTAGAACAAGAAATACTTATGTCATAAGTCTCCGCCGGTACACGAGATCGTGTGCTAATCTTAGCCAAGCTATGCCGCTCCCTCGCGACTGCGAGTAATTATCTCAACAAATCTGGGTAGCGTCAAGCAAATGTGATTATTATCACCTACAGGGAGTGTCAAGCAATTCGACAATACTCAAATATCTGCTACGTAGCAGAAAAATAACGAAGAAAGAAAGGAAGAAAGAAAAGTGAGACAATTGAGAGCAAATAATAAAAATCAGTACCACAAATGTACCAATACTGCTTGAGTGAAACAAAGATCGATAGGGGCCGTTCCGTTTTGTCACACTTAGATAGTCTAACAGAGTGTGCCATCATGACAAGAGATAGATGACCTTAGAGAGTCTAACAGAGAGTACCATCATGACAAGAGGTAAAAGGCCTTAGAGAGTCTAACAGAGTGTACCATCATGACAAGAGGTAGAAGGCCTTAGAGAGTCTGACAGAGTGCACCATCATGACAAGAGATAGAAGGCCTTAGAGAGTCTGACAGAGTGCACCATCATGACAAGAGGTAGAAGGCCTTAGAGAGTCTGACAGAGTGCACCATCATGACAAGAGATAGATGACCTTAGAGAGTCTGACAGAGTGTACCATCATGACAAGAGGTAGAAGGCCTTAGAGAGTCTGACAGAGTTCACCATCATGTTAAGAGATAGAAGACCTTAGAGAGTCTGACAGAGTGCACCATCATGACAAGAGATATAAGAACTTAGAGAGTCTGACAGAGTGCACCATCATGATAAGAGATATAAGACCTTAGAGAGTCTGACAGAGTGCACCATCATGACAAGAGATAGAAGACCTTAGAGAGTCTGACAGAGTGCACCATCATGACAAGAGATAGATGACCTTAGAGAGTCTGACAGAGTGCACCATCATGACAAGAGATAGATGACCTTAGGAAGTCTGACAGAGTGCACCATCATGACAAGAGATAGAAGACCTTAAAGAGTCTGACAGAGTGCACCATCATGACAAGAGATAGAAGACCTTAGAGAGTCTGACAGAGTGCACCATCATGACAAGAGATAGAAGACCTTAGAGAGTATGACAGAGTGCACCATCATGACAAGAGATAGAAGACCTTAGAGAGTCTGACAGAGCGCACCATCATGACAAGAGATAGAAGGCCTCAGAGAGTCTGACAGTGCACCATCATGACAAGAGGTAGAATGCCTTAGAGAGTCTGACAGAGTGAACCATCATGACAAGAGGTAGAAGTCCTCAGACAGTCTGACAGTGCACCATCATGACAAGAGATAGAAGGCCTCAGAAAGTCTGACAGAGTGCACCATCATGACAAGAGGTAGAAGGCCTCAGAGAGTCTGACAGAGTGCACCATCATGACAAGAGATAGAATGCCTTAGAGACTGACAGAGTGTACTATCATGACAAGAGGTAGAAGGCCTCAGAGAGTCTGACAGAGTGCACCATCATGACAAGAGATAGAAGACCTTAGAGAGTCTGACAGAGTGCACTATCATGACAAGAGATGGATGGCCTTAGAGAGTCTGACAGAGTGCACCATCATGACAAGAGGTAGAAGGCCTCAGAGAGTCTGACAGAGTGCACCATCATGACAAGAGATAGAAGACCTTAGAGAGTCTGACAGAGTGCACCATCATGACAAGAGGTAAAAGGCCTCAGAGAGTCTGACAGAGTGCACCATCATGACAAGAGATAGATGACCTTAGAGAGTCTGACAGAGTGCACCATCATGACAAGAGATAGATGACCTTAGAAAGTCTGACAGAGTGCACCATCATGACAAGAGATAGAAGACCTTAGAGATCTATTGCAGCCTACCTTCGGTGCGAATATGGCAGTTAACCAAATCAGAATAAGCTCTTTGTTCGCTAGCGTACAGATGTTTCAAGTCTACTGTTATTTAGTGGAATTTATGGAATTAATTAAAACACACACATACACAAAACTAACAAAGAAAATCAGGGCAGGGGAAATCATAGCCTATGTCATGTGTTACCAAGGAAAGATTAAACTGACAAACAACATTTTTCTTTCTTATATAAGAATAAGTGTTCTTAGGTCAGTTTCTTGCGCTGATTTCAAATTTGAAATCCGTTTATCTCTATTACATCGGGTTCTTAAGATATTTGTGAATAAATATATTTTTGGGAAACCGTTATTTGCTCCGTTTCATTTTTACTATATAACTTATTAAAAATTAATAAAATGCAAAATAATTCTACTTTTTATACTGCTAAAAGATGCATGACATATGTTACGCTATTTTTCAAATAGTTACTGTATTTTGAAATAATTCTGAGCGAAATATGGCTTCTAGAAGTTGTAGAAATTCGGCTGATCTGTTCTGTTACGTGTGCGGATATTTTACAGATCGTGTTCACCAGAAATCTTTACACCATTACTAAAGAAAGCATATGAACTGTATTTCAATTCGAAAGTTGATGATGCAAATAAATCTTGGAAGCCAAATGCAGTTTGTTCGACTTGTGCAAATACATTGGCAGGTTGGTTACGAAAATCGCCGAAGCATAAGTTGATGCCTTTTGGAGTGCCTGTAATATGGCGTGAACCGACAAATCACGCTACTGACTGTTACTTCTGCTTGACAAATATCCATGGTTTCACTTTTAAAACTAGAAAGTCTGTGGTTTATCCAAATATTGAATCGGTTTAGAAACCAGTGCCTCATGATCTAATCAAGTGTCCGATCCCAGTTCCACCAGAACAATATCCGTTGGACGTGAATGAACCATCAGAAAGTGATAGTTTACCTGCTTTAGAAACTAATTCTGACTCAGATTTTATACCGGTGAATGATGGTGTTCACTTAATTAACCATTCAGAACTTCCAGATCTAATACGTGATCTCGCTCTTACCAAAGGACAAGCGGAATTACTCGGTTCGCGACTCAAAGAATGGAATCTTTTAGCGCCCAATACTCCGATATCTAAATTTCATCATAGACACAGAGAACGTGTTCAATACTTTGAGATGGATGATGACATTTGCTATTGCAAAGATGTAAACGGTCTAATGGTGCACCTCGGTCATGAGCACATAGTCAACGAATGTCGACTTTCATCGACTCTTCCAACCGTTACATATAAAGTTGGGGCTCATGAAGAATTTCGTAAAAGCGTTAGATAAAACGAGTCAGCGATGAACATGGAGAACGATTCCATCAAGATATCGCCGTAATGGAGTCACGTTATCAAGGACGGTGGAGTGTGACCATGCTTGCCGATTATTGTTGGATGCTTCATGATTATTGTTGGATGCTTCATCGCAATGTACCACATGCCATTCACCGACGACAGTTGACTGCAAAGAAATTCAAGCCTACATAACTGTTACACTTCTTGTACGAATGATGTTGTAATACTGTACTGTATGCATTGTTAAAAAACTTCAATTGCGTATTTCTAGAGATCTCGACCTGATAGAGAAAAACGGTTTGCAGATTTAAAAACAGCGCATTAAAATTGACCAGAAAAACATAGAAATGTTAGAGAAAGAAAAAAAAAATTTTTTTGTTAGCCAGTGTTATCAGTTCAAGGGGAGATAAAATATGAAGTAGAACCAGTTATAAGGCAAGGGATCATCATCATCAGTTGCCATCTCCATAACGAAGGTTGGCTGTAATGGATCTCCAACGTCTTCTGTCTCTTGTCTTGGTGGTGCACTCTGATAGACTCTTTCCTGTCCATCTCTTGATGTTATCTTCCCACTTATAGCGCTGTCTTCCCCTTGCACGTTTGCCTTCAACTCTCCCTTCTGTTATGGTCTTATGGTGCAAGGTGTTATGCCTTTTTATATGGCCAAAGTATTTTAGCTGCCGAACTTTGATCTCCCTCATTAGTTCTCTTTTCATTCCTAGATTTTCTAGGACCTCCTTATTTGTTTTCATCTCTTTCCATGAGATACGCCCCATTCTTCTATATATCCACATTTCAAGAGCCTCAATTCTTTCTTCCAAATGCTTATTCATCGTCCATGTTTCTGCACCATACAGAAATGCAGAATATATATAACACTTTATGATTCTCAGTTTTAATTTGTGAGATAACTGTTTGGATGTCAGTATATGTTTCATGTTGTTTAATGTAGCTTTGGCCATTCCTATTCTCTTCTTGATTTCTGTTTCACATCTGCCATCTTCTGTTATTATATGACCAAGGGATATAATACGTTAAACATAAACATCGAGATTTATGACTCCATACAGAATTTACTTCATGTTTGAGTTCAACAAAATTGAATGGAATATATAAAACAAAATGTGCCAGCCCTTAAAATAATTTTTTTAAAACTTAGTACCAATTTAGTGCAAATTGATGAAAATCGAAAACACGCACATATAACATTTTAAGAAGGCTTGGACCGAAAGAACAGTTGTTAATATGTAGGTCACAAGTATTTCCATACAAAATTATAAACGCAATATATACCCCAATTATAACCAACTTTCAGGTTGAACAGGGTATAACAGCAACATAGTAGAAAAACGAACGAACAACACAAAATTATCACTGAGGAGATTGATACCACGAAGAAATTGAATATTGCACAGCTTAACACAAAAGATCAGTACATTGACACTTATGTGTCATTAGGTCCTTTGTGTGAAAACACAGAAGATCACTACAGTGACACTTATGTGTCATTAGGTCTTTTGTGTTTGGACATGCGCCTACTATCCGGCCTTGGCTAGGATCATGTGTCTTGACCAGGGCCGGGGTCGGGCGTGTGCCAATGCGATCTCATGCGAGGACAAAAAAATGCGACCTCATGCGAGGAATTTTATTTAAAAAAAAAAAATTGAATATTGCACACTGTATACTTGGTAATGGCAGCGCTTATTTTAAGAATTCGATAATTCAATATCAATACCCTTTAGCTCCCAGAGGATCATAGGCCTTCAACAAACACATGCCAAGTCCTCTTGTCACGTGCCATCCGCTCAAGTTCTTTTCATGTTTTCCTCATCATTTTCACCTCTGTATCCAGTTCTCTTCTCCGTGTGTTTTTGGTCTACCTCTGCCTCTCCTTCCCTGGGGGATTCCTGAACAAGAACTGACTTGTAATGCTGTCAACTTTGTCATACTATTGAAATCCTTCTATTCTATGTAAGCATCCGTTTGTAAAAGTCTTATGTTGTTGTTTGTGTTGTTCTCCGTGTTTTAGAGCCATACAATAGGACTGACTTGACATTTGAGTTGAAGATTCTTATTTTCGTGTTGGACTTGATTTATCTTGATCTCCATATGTTTCCCAATGCAATAAACGCTGCTCTTGCTTTTTGTATTCTTATTTTGATATCATTGTCCATCCAGCTTTGTCTCTATTACTGCCTAGATATGTGTACGATTCTACATCGTTTAGTGGTGTTTCTTCATGTTCAACCTTGTTATCATTTCTGGCATTTATTCTCATAATCTGTGTCTTTTCCCTTTGTATTTTCAGGCCCACTTGTTGTGACCTCTCATCAAGTATTCTCATTTTGCCTTGCATCTGATTATGGTTATGGGACAGAAGAGCCAAGTCATCTGCAAAATCCAGATCATCGAGATGTTTAGTCAGATTCCACTGGATTCCATTTCTGTTGTGTGATGTCGATGTTTTCATAACCCAATCTATTGCTAGTAAGATAAGAAATGGAGACAAGAGGCATCCCTGTCTCAGTCTCGTTCTAATCCTAACCGTTGTGTAAGTTGTCCTTCATGAAGAACTCTGCATGTCATGTCTACTTCGATAATTAGCTGTACCTTATACTTGATACAACCACAGACTTAGCTGTACGAGTCTCCAAATAGGTGTAAAGATCTGTCGGACACAACAGCTAATCCCGCTGATTATCAGTATTTCGTCGTTTTGATGAGACGTGCTCCGTTCAACTTAGACTCAATGTTCGTCGGTTATATTAGGGCGTTTGTTCAAATAATCAAGACCTTGTCATGTGGTTCCTGACATGAACTGGTTTCCGTTTTATGTTAATGACATTTGGAAGCTGTCCATTGATGCCGCTGTGAGTTGACTGACGGTATGACAGTTAGTTGACTGACGATATGACAGTTTGTTTACTGACGATGTGACAGTTATTTGACTGATAATATAACAGTTTGCTGACGATACGACAATTATTCATTTGACTAACGATGTGACAGTTAGTGAGTTAACTAACGATATGATAAGTAGTCATTGGGCTAAGTCTAGCATATTTTCTGTCACGAATTAACTCTATCACAGCCTTACTTGTCATCTATCACAGCCTCACTTGTCATCGTAATTTCCCTCTTGCTCCTTATGGAGCATGGAGACCACCACTGTAGCTGGACCCTTACAGGAAGCCTGCACCAACCAATCATTGACATGCTCTAGCGCTGTGGTTTCTATAGCTTTTTTTTTTACATAATTAAGTTGCCCGCTTCATCCACAAGCTCATATTAGTCGCCTTTTACGACATTCGTTAAGGACCCCTAGTCCTTACTTTACCTCATCCGAGATTCCCCGGGCTAACGTCTGTACAGAGGCGGATCTACTATGAAGCTAATGAAGCGTGAGCTTCAGGGCCCTCTATCAAAAAAGTAATAATAATAATAATAATTTGTAAAATTAGTCAAATACCTTCACCCATTTACTGGAATATACATAATAAACAGGTTATATCGTTTGTCTTTTTGTTGCTTTTCTGTTTATGTAGTGTCACAGTTGGACTAAAGATTTTATCACTGCATGATGTAATCTTAAGTCACAGTAACAGGAATCTACCACGTCTACATGACAAACCTTGGCACCATGAAAACCTTCTGTGACAGGTGGTGAATCTTTCTTCTTAGTTCTTTGTTATAAATTTCCAAGTGATCGTTGTGGTTATTATTTCATAGATCTATCTTTTGAGTGGTAACTGGCGACTGCCAGAGACGTAATTACTCAATTGAATTTTATTCGAGACCAGATCCTTTTTTACTCACAGCAGGTTGTCAGTGATCATTCGTATCCTATTAATGCTTCCATATCCAACACACATGAGTAAGCAATAGTCATAAGTCATAAAGAACTGTTTATTAATGGAGTCCAACGGGACGAACAGCAATGTTCAAATACACGACTCAATATCCTGGCTACAAGCGGCCAGATCGCTTGTTGGTTAAATAAATATGGATGCCTTTGTGAAGGACATCAGCATAAATATAACGTTTGCTCGAACTCTTCTGTAGATATGGATAGGCTTCGACTAGAATCTCAATTATATACGACATAGCTGAGTAATCATTCTACTATAAATCGAGAACATACAAACCGTATGAATACTTGCCAAAACGGGAAAACAATCGCCTAAAAATATTATATCTTGAAAATCTTTGAAGCTTTTCAGTTTTACTTCTACCAAAGGTTAATCACACAACCATCTAAAAGGGTGACTCACTAAGGTCGAAGACTGACACGTAGTCACTTCTGCATAACTGAACTGTATTACTGAACTCCGCTCTGACTGCTGTTTGTCAAAAATAGCCATAGACGATTTCATTGGTTCTTCTGTTCGACTAGTGTTGTTTTATTACTTGCTAGTCTTGCTCAAGGTCTTATACTAGTCTTATTTCTAATGTTAACGTGATAGCTTGAGTTAACGTAGGCCATCCGGTCACAGAAGTTTCCAGTTTTATCTCTAGAACTAGCCTTTGCTACTTCTCAACACTTTATATATATATACTGAAGCACATTAAAAACGCACCACTATTATATATACTGATGCCGAGAAGCTGGCAAAAAAAAGTGTGTGAATGGATTTTCCCCGTGTTTGCCATGAGGTAGAGAGTGAATGGCTGCTGGAATGGAAAATGCAAGATTCAACCCACTGGTGTGTGTACAGACTACATAAAAACGATGAAAGTTACACGTGCAACACGATTCCCAACAGCTATGACCCTGAAAATGTGTACGCGTTGTGGCAGTATACTCAGTATAAAAAGGCCGTTGAGACAAAACACCCAGTACATGTGCTTGAAATGCCACGACTATCTAAAAACGACCGCCAACGAGCCATTGGTATGCTGGAGACCTGAATGAGCTCGCGGGACATTGCCAGAAGGATGAATTGCCACCACAGCACTATTGTACGTCTCAATGAACGTTACGGAACCACTGGCAGTGCCCGGGATAGACTTCGGAGTGGCCAACCACGAGTTACTACCCCTGCGCAAGATCGTCATATTGTGCTGAGTCACCTAAGGAATCGTACTCTCCCGGCAAGTCAAACAGCAAGAGCAATAGTGGGTAGACATGGGCAAGTCTCTCGAATGACAGTCATACGACGACTCAGAGATACAGGCCTTACTGCAAGACGACCTTATGTTGGGCCAAACTTGACTCACAGACATCGTTAGCATCGCCTGCAATGGGCAGAGCAACATATCAGATGGACTAGACTGCAGTGGAATGCTGTCCTATTCACAGACGAGAACAGATTCAACATATCCTTTGCAGATGGACGTATGCGGATTTAGTGACGGTGTGAAGAGCGCTTTGCAGATTGCTGTGTCAACCGATTTCGAGGTGGCAGTATTCCCTATTGGGGAGGATTCAGTTTTCACCATCGCTTGCCTCTTCACGTCTTCCGTGGAAATGTTAATGCTGTGACATATCGAGATGAGGTTCTGGATGCACTGGCTGCTCCTGCGTTCACAATTTATCCAGACTTGCAGCTTCTCCAGCAGGATAACGCACGTGCATTTTTTTGTATTTTTGGTTTTCTCCCTTGCCTGCACAGAATGCAATGAATTTCATAACAATCAAATGTACAAATTAATGACCAGCATGGATTCATAGGAAAATGAATAAAGATTCCAAATATGTAAACTTGTACACACTTATATTTACATTTCACACTCTGTTCCTGGATTATACAGGTGGTGCGTTTTTAATGTGCTTCAGTATATTTTATAAAAGGAGTCCTTCCAAGAGCTCAATCTTCAGGCCCCCCAAAATATAGATCGGCCACTGCGTCTATCTTCATTAACTTAGAAATTCAGCTCAAATATACAAAAAAAGGTCGAATACCTATTTTCTGGACTCCGTGTAAATGAAGCCTTTCGTCCGTTCGCTCCTCAGTAGCTCACACAAGTAATCGTTTCCGTACTCACCAAGACAGTCAGGAAACGCGAGCTGATTCGACCGATTTCGGATTTCTGGAGTTCATTACCAACTGTTAGTTCAGGGTCAACACCAGCTACTCGCTTTTTTTTCTTCTTAAACCATCTCCTTCTATGTCCCTACATCTGTATTATTCTCATTTCCATCTCTCGAACATTCTTTGTCTCTGTCTCTTATTGTTTATCCGTTCCACCTTCTGTCTGTTCTTTAACTTTGAGACTCCTATATCTATCTTCCTCTCTTGGGTGACTTTATAATATCTATCTAGTCGATGCCTTTTTTAAAAAAAAATGTTGTATATTTTGTATTCAGTTTTCTTAAACCCTTAATAAAAAAATCACTCATAGAATGTTTTCTGTATCTGAAAGTATTCTAAAGACTGGCAGTTTTATTTAAAATATTCCGTCAAATTTAGCTAGTTCAACCATTTAACTAGTTGGTTAAGAACCCATTAGTTCGAATGTTTAATGTATAACTGTATTATTTCCCTTGTCCTGCTATATTTTCTTTGAAGAGTTATTCTCCTTCCTTCAGTAGCACATTTCACAGACTAAAACACAGATGGCCTCACTTCCTCACCCTTACCTCCAGTCTATCTCTCCGCTATTCCTTCTTTGCTCCTGACCTTTCTTTATCTTTCTTGAGCTGCGTTCATTTTCTCTATTTGCTATGGCGACTCCCTTCTCCTTCTCTGTTTCTCTTCATTATCTCTTTCTTTCATTCCCATGCTTGTATCCTTTTGTTTTCCTATGTTCACCTTACGTTTTATTCCCTCTCCCCCGTCTTTCCTTTCCTTCATCATCATCATTAACACCATTCTTCTTCTCCTTGAGCAGAGATCGTCAACAAAAAAAAAAGGATAAGACCTCCTGTCCTGCGCCATCCGTTCACTGTATTCCAGTATCTTCTCTATCTCTTACATGTCTCTCTCCAGTTCTTTTCTCCATGTGATTTTTCTCTCCCTCTATATTCCCTACCCTTGGCACTCCAGAAATGAGACTGCCTTGTTATGCTATCAGATTGGTTTCTTAATATGGGTCCTATTCATAGCTAGTGTCTTTTCCTCGCGTCCTCTTTTGCTGGTTCCCGCCTTCTTACACTACATCACTTTTCGTATCTTCCTGACTGTCATTCCTCCCTGTAATCTCCCTATTGTGTCGTCCTCCTGAGAGGAGTTGCCTCATTGACAACTATTTACTTTGTTTCCTAATGATCTGTTATCCTCTTGCTGTTCTGTGTCATCAGCTTCTATGTCTGTCATCACGTGATTTTTTTCTCTCTTTATTCTGTAATACTGTGTATTCTTTCTCCCTCTTTATTCTTGCCACACTTTATTCTTTCTCTCTATTCCTTTCTTATCACTCTTTATTCTTTCTCTCTATTCCTTTCTTATCACTCTTTATTCTTTCTCTCTCTTCCTTTCTTATCACTCTTTATTCTTTCTCCATCTTCCTTTCTTATCACTCTTTATTCTTTCTCCATCTACCTTTCTTATCACTCTTTATTCTTTCTCTCTCTTCCTTTCTTATCACTCTTTATTCTTTCTCTCTCTTCCTTTCTTATCACTCTTTATTCTTTCTCCATCTACCTTTCTTATCACTCTTTATTCTTTCTCTCTCTTCCTTTCTTATCACTCTTTATTCTTTCTCTCTCTTCCTTTCTTATCACTCTTTATTCTTTCTCCATCTACCTTTCTTATCACTCTTTATTCTTTCTCTCTCTTCCTTTCTTATCACTCTTTATTCTTTCTCCATCTACCTTTCTTATCACTCTTTATTCTTTCTCTCTCTTCCTTTCTTATCACTCTTTATTCTTTCTCCATCTACCTTTCTTATCACTCTTTATTCTTTCTCCATCTTCCTTTCTTATCACTCTTTATTCTTTCTCCATCTACCTTTCTTATCACTCTTTATTCTTTCTCCATCTACCTTTCTTATCACTCTTTATTCTTTCTCCATCTTCCTTTCTTATCACTCTTTATTCTTTCTCCATCTACCTTTCTTATCACTCTTTATTCTTTCTCTCTCTTCCTTTCTTATCACTCTTTATTCTTTCTCCATCTACCTTTCTTATCACTCTTTATTCTTTCTCTCTCTTCCTTTCTTATCACTCTTTATTCTTTCTCCATCTTCCTTTCTTATCACTCTTTATTTTTTCTCCATCTTCCTTTCTTATCACTCTTTATTCTTTCTCCATCTACCTTTCTTATCACTCTTTATTCTTTCTCTCTCTTCCTTTCTTATCACTCTTTATTCTTTCTCCATCTTCCTTTCTTATCACTCTTTATTCACTCTCTCTTCCTTTCTTATCACTCTTTATTCTTTCTCCATCTACCTTTCTTTCTCTCTCTTCCTTTCTTATCACTCTTTATTCTTTCTCCATCTACCTTTCTTATCACTCTTTATTCTTTCTCCATCTTCCTTTCTTATCACTCAAAATTCTTTCTCTCCATCTACCTTTCTTATAACTCTTTTTTTCTTTCTCTTATTCCTTTTCTTATCACTCTTTATTCTTTCTCATCTTCCTTTCTTTCACTCTTTATTCTTTCTCTCTTCCTTTCAAAATCACTCTTATTTCTTTCTCCAATCTTCCTTTCTTATCATCTCTTTATTCTTTTCTTTTCTACCTTTCTTATCACTCTTTATTTTTTCCCTTCTTCCCTTTCTTATCACTCTTTATTCTTTCTCCATCTAACCCCTTTCTTATCACTCTTTATTCTTTTCTCTTTTTCCTTTCTTATCACTCTTTATTCTTTCTCCATCCCCTTTCTTATCACTCTTTATTCTTTTTCCATCTTCCTTTCTTTCACTCTTTCAAAATTCTTTCTCCATCTACCTTTCTTATCACTCTTTTTTTTTTCCATCTATCTACCTTTCTTATCTTCTTTATTCTTTCTCTCTCTCTTCCTTTCTTATCACTTCTTTTATTCTTTTTCTTTCATCTACCTTTCTTTTCACTCTTTATTCTTTCTCTCTCTTCCTTTCTTATCACTCTTCTTTATTCTTTCTCCTTCTACACTTCCTTTCCTTTCACTCTTTATTCTTTCTCTCTCTTCCTTTCTTATCTCTTATTCTATTTCTATTCTTTTCCTCCATCTTCTCTTTTCTTTCTCCTATCCTTCCTTTCTTATCACTCTTTATTCTCCTCTCTCTTCCTTTCTTATCACTCTTTTTATTTCTTACTGTATCACTCTCTATCTTCGATCCTTTCTTATCTTCCTCTATTTCCTTTCTTTTTCATTTCTCATTCCTCACTCTTCCTTTTCTTACACTCTTTCACTATTCTTTCTCCATCTACCTTTCTTATCACTCTTTATTCTATTCCCTCTCTATCCTTTCTTATCACTCTTTATTCTCTTCTCTCTATTCCTTTCCACTCTTTATTCTTTCTCCATCTACATTCCTTTCTTATCACTCTTTTATTCTTTCTCCATCTTCCTTTCTTATCACTCTTTATTTTTTCTCCATCTTCCTTTCTTATCACTCTTTATTCTTTCTCCATCTACCTTTCTTATCACTCTTTATTCTTTCTCTCTCTACCTTTCTTATCACTCTTTATTCTTTCTCTCTATTCCTTTCTTATCACTCTTTATTCTTTCTCCATCTTCCTTTCTTATCACTCTTTATTCTTTCTCTCTATTCCTTTCTTATCACTCTTTATTCTTTCTCCATCTTCCTTTCTTATCACTCTTTATTCTTTCTCCATCTACCTTTCTTATCACTCTTTATTCTTTCTCTCTCTACCTTTCTTATCACTCTTTATTCTTTCTCTCTATTCCTTTCTTATCACTCTTTATTTTTTCTTTCTTCTTTTCTTATCACTCTTTTTTCGATCTCCATCTCTTTTATTCTATTCTCATCCATCTACCTTCCTCAGCCTTTCTTATCACCATCTACCTTCTATCCTTTTTCTTTCCATCTTCCTTTCTTATCACTCTTTATTACCTTTCTTATCACTCTTTATTCTTTTCCATATCTCTACTTTCTTTCACTCTTTTATTCCTTTCTCCATCTACCTTTCTTTATTCTTTCTTCTACTTTTTCCCTTTTAGTACACTCTTTATTCTTTCTCCATCTTCCTTTCTTATCACTCTTTATTCTTTCTCCATCTACCTTTCTTATCACTCTTTATTCTTTCTCCATCTACCTTTCTTATCACTCTTTATTCTTTCTCCATCTACCTTTCTTATCACTCTTTATTCTTTCTCCATCTACCTTTCTTATCACTCTTTATTTTTTCTCCATCTACCTTTTTATCACTCTTTATTTTTTCTCCATCTCTATTCCTTCTCCCTCTTCCTTCTTTTTCACTATTCATTCTTAATCAGTCTATTCTTTTCCACTCACTATACTTTATCACTTGTTACTTTTCCTGACACTTTATTCTCTGTCACTCTTTATTTGTTTCGCACCCAGTATACTTTATCATCGTGCTTAACAAGAGCCGGATGTACTTACTAAGCTCCAGTATACAAGAACATCGTCCACTACTCCATTATCTTCACTCTCTGTATATGTCTCCCTCCTTGTTTTCATACACTTACATACTCTCTCTGTGTCTCTCTCTCTCTCTCTCATTATCTTCTCTGTTTTATTCTGTCCATCTCGGGTTATCTGATGACAGCCATCCATATCGGCAGCCTCATTGATTCCGGCGCGAGATGAGAGTAAACGTGATGAGAGTTGCCGGCCCTGTCTTCCTCGTCAATGGTTGGACGAGTCGATTCTGGCAGGCCGAAAAATAATGAGCCTTTTGAGGGCTACATTTGTGGTGGTGGTTGGGTGGTGGTTGTTCTGGTATGTGTGTGTGGGTGTGGGGGAGAAGAACGTTTTAAGGAAAAGTTTGGATGATGGTGTTTATGAATGTATTATATGTGTGTCTGGGAGGAGGTAGCCGTGTTTACTAAATCGAAGAAAGTAGGCTTTGTTTCTACTGAGAGGAAAATAGGTTTATATTTGTAAGGAGAAGAAAGTACGTTTTTGTTTGTAATGAGAAGAAAGTAGGTTTGTGCTTGTAATGAGGTGTAAGTAGGTTCGTGTTTGTAATGAGAAGAAAGTAGGTTTGTGCTTGTAATGAGATATAAATAGGTTCCTGTTTGTATGAGAAGAAAGTAGGTCTGTGTTTCTACTGAGAGGAAAATAGGTTTATATTTGTAAGGAGAAGAAAGTAGATTTGTACTTGTAATGAGAAGAAAGTAGGTTTGTGCTTGTAATGAGATATAAGTAGGTTCGTGTTTGTAATGAGAAGAAAGTAGGTTTGTACTTGTAATGAGAAGAAAGTAGGTTTATACTTGTAATGAGAAGAAAATAGGTTTGTGTTTGTAATGAGAAGAAAGTAGGTTTGTGTTTGTAATGAGAAGAAAATAGGTTTGTGCTTGTAATGAGAAGAAAGTAGTTTGTGTTTGTAATGAGAAGAAAATAGGTTTGTGCTTGTAATGAGAAAAAAGTAGGTTTTGTATTTGTAATGAGAAGAAAGTGGGCTCAACTGTCGCTGCCAGCTTGGCAGGCCAAACGCCAAAACAACACCAGGGACAATCTGTGTCATTGTCCTACTTGTGAAAGTGTTGTCCTGGTTAGTGTCGTGGCCCTGTGCGTACTGTTGCTTCAAAGTTTTATAGTAAAACTAATTGTTGTTTAATACGTCATGCCCTAATGCTTAGTTTGGTTTTCTCTATATAGACAGGAAGATAATATTGTTTACATTCATTTTCTGACTACATATATACATATATATATATATATATATATATATATATATATATATATATATATATATATATATATATATATATATATATATATATATATATATATATATATATATATATATATATATGTCGATTTTTTACTTTTCATTGGAATGGTTTGTTTTCTTTAATAAATTGTTGCAAAAGATTGAGACCAGACACGCAGTTTTCCCAATCTTTATTTTGTCCTTCTCTATTAGTCTGATCAGAATAATAGAGAGATTGGGTGGCTACAATTAAAACAAAAGTGGAAGTGAAAACAAAGATCGAGGTTTCTTATTAACCCGTTATCTTGATTGTTGTATGTCACTCAACGCTCACACAGTGTGAGCCGGTCTGCCCTACCACTTCTGCACAACGCTAAATAGGTAATCCAAGTTGGGTGACTTTGCCTTTCTTTTGGTTTTCATTCACCACACGGCAGTTGTGAAGGACGAATATAGCAGTTGCTGGAATATTATTGTGTATGTAAAATACTATTGCTTATGTTGTATATTTGCCATTCAGTTATTAGTGCATGTCTTCATTCAGTTTTGTTAAAGGTTTTCTGTCTGGGGCAACCTGTTCAGACTTCTTCTGTCTTTTCTGCCCTTACTCTATTAGGCTTATCATCATCAGTTGCCATCTCCACAACGAAGGTTGGCTGTAATAGATCTCCAACGTCTGCTGTCTCTTGTCTTGATGGTGCACTCTGATAGACTTTTTCTTGTCCATCTCTTGATGTTATCTTCCCACTTATAGCGCTGTCGCCCCTTTGCACGTTTGCTTTCAACTCTTCCTGTTGCTATGGTCTTTATTTAGGTGTTACATCTTTTTAAATGGCCAAAATATCTTTTTGAGCATTTGTCTAATAATTTCGGACTTTGGCTTCCTTCAGTACAACAAGACAATCTTGACATGTCATATGAAAATTCCTATCTTTACTCCTATGTTCTTATTATGTTGCTAGTATCTTTTCGTTCACATATTTTCCGTTGCCAAGGTAAATATAATACTCAGTATCCTGCCCGAAGGGACGTGTCTCCAAGTCAAATCTAACTATTGTTGTCAACATTTATTCCCGTCATCTGCATAATGCCTTTTAGGAATTTTCCTACCCGGTTGCTGTGGACTCTTATTTGTAGTGCTGTTTATTCCAGAATCTGGTTTTCCTCACGAAATGGATGGACAAGGTTGTCAGAAAAGTCTAAATCGTTAAGGTGTTGCATCACACTTCGCTAATGCAATTTTTGGTTGCTGGTGCACATGTGCTCGTTCTCGCATGATGGTTACGTAATTCTCGCATGATGGTTACGTAATAACGTACATAGAAAATTGAACTGCTCACACACAAAATTAACTTAAAAAAACATATTAAACACAGTCACCCATTGAAAAATGCGATATTTACCACATGAGACGGAATGTAAGAGCACCAGCTTGGTGTGACGAAATGGACGACCTCTATCGATCTTTGGTTCTCTCCGGCAGTATGGGTTCATTTGTGGTACTGATTTTTATTACGTGAAGTCAATTATCGCACTTTTCTTTCTTTCTTTCTTTCTTTCTTTATTTTTCTGCTAAGTAGGAGATATTTGATTTTATGAAATCACCCAGTAGGTGATAAATACCACATTTGCTTGACGCAACCCAGGTTTGTGGTTATAGGCGCGGCAGATTAACACGTACATCGGTCAGCGCTATCAGCTTAAGTCTCCGATAAGACAGGGAGTTTGCGTACTCATACGACAGATAACGAGATTACTGTCTGTGTGACACCTGTGGGCAGACAATTGTGATATAATCGTTTCCGGTCACTTGGTTAAAAGTAATCATGGATTTATTACATTTTATACAATATGAGTCTGCAAATGTGTATGCAAGACATCATAATCTATTGTAAAATTAAAGACATCCCAGACGCGTGTAAGAGAACAATTCGTCTATTTTATTCATCTGAGCAAACAAGTCTGTAGCCAGGTTTGGCGTAAGTTGTGATTTACATTTCATATTTTATTACTAACATGTGAACTAACATATATATATGTATATTACTGTCGTGGTTGAGTTAGAGTGTAGAGTATTTGTCGAGTTGGACAACAGTAGTGAAATCGACAAGGGATAGTGGACTGACAGAGTTATAGATTACACTTTAGATAAGGTGTAAATAGGAGATGGACTTGAGACAACCTGGAAGAAGATTTATTCAAAGGATCTCTCTCTCCAGGCCTCAACTCACTATTACTGTCTAAGCCTCTCCTGCTCTCACTCTTTTCTCTTATCATACATAGAGATTATAGTAAAGAGCTAAAATACAAATATGGATGGAAAGGTCGTGAACAGCGCATTAATAAATGTGTAAAATTTATTAAAGAAGAAAAGCATGAAAATAATGCATATCATCACAACAACATAAAATTACATCAATAATCAAATATTCATCAATAATCATATACACCAACAACCACACACACAGATCACCATTCATAAAACCTGTAGAACACAAAGAGATAAATAATCGAGTGACAGTCCTTCGGTTTTCGGGGACCAGCTGAAGTAACTCCAGTAAGTGGTGTTTTCGTATATATCCTCCATCGGTGATGGAATTAACCTGAATAACATCACTGTATAGGCGCTATCGTTGGTGACCCCCCCCTACTGGCGCGAGTTGGGCTGGGGGACGCCGTTTATCTCCTGCTGACCAACTGATTGAACTGGGCGACAGCCTGTCCGCTTTTCGGGGACCAAATGTACTAGCTCCAGGAAGTGAATTACTTGTAGATCCTTCGTGAGGGACTAGCCTACAAAACTTTCTTTGTTGGTGCTAAACGTTGGTGACTCCCCTTATAGCGTGAGTGGGGCTGGAACTCTGTCCATAGATGGCTGCTCATACGTGCGAGGTTTTAAGTATCCAGGAAATACACCAGAAGAAGTCACTTGAGGACAAAAAGACCCAGGCGCGCTATCCGGCGCAAGGCTCCGCTTGGCTGTAAATCCTGTTTAAACTGGTTTGGCTGTGGTTTGCTGAGTGCCCCGTTTAGGCACAAAAAAGGCGGGTGATATGGAATTCTGCTATAGGCATGCTGAGCGGGTTTGATATTCTGGAAGCCGCAATGCTCTGGCTGGTAATCCAATAGGCGAGTAGAGAACTACTACTGCGTTTGGCGATTCCAGATTTAGCGTTGGCTCCGTTGCACTGCGTGAGCTTAACTTGGCGTTGACAAAAAGGGGTTTTGATTCAGGAACGGGGTTGACGATTCGTTGCTAGATGTATACAGAAACCCTCTAGATCGAAGAGTATATGACTTTCTTCGCCTGACTGAAGTCTGCTCTAGCGATTCGGTCTTCCTGAAACCCGAAAAATGACTAGAACATAGGCAAACACATTCTAGTACTGTGTTAAAGTTTGCCTTATCTCATGATGGTCATCTACGGGCCAGGAAATTTTACGAATGTCTTTGTCTATTAAAACCAGTCTACTCTTATAGATCACAAGGGACGCTCCCCCCGGACACCTGGCCTGCGTATCCCTACAGATGTATCGGCTTAATCGTAATACCGGGTAAGACCGAGGTTCCTCTTAGAGACTACATCAAAGACAACAGAAATCGTGCGAAAGTTCCCCAGGTAGAGAAATGCATAATATTATGAGAGCTCTAACTGCGTTCCGAAGCCAAACACAGAGACTGACCGCGATTGTTATCTCCCCCTGAAACAGATCACACTCGTTACCCAGGCCTCAAAGGGTACTAGCCGCTCGTGGCTAACACTTTAAGCGTAACAGACGTTCTTCTGATCAGGCCAGGTGTGCTGACGTAACATTATCGTTCGCTGACCGCTGCAGGCTCGAACGTAAACAACCTCGGGTGGGGTTTGAGAAGGAGAAAACAATAGTGGATGTCAAAGTCATTTGGGAATGGCAACATCAGCGTATAGAATGATGATTCATGAACCACCACTGCAAGGGCTGGTGTTTGCTTTATTGATAGTTTCGTAAGGAGAACTTAAAGCATAAAGTAGTTCCAGGTTCCCTATGGAGCAGGGAGGGAAAGATGAAAGAAATGATGTACATTCTAAGAATAATACTTACATTTTCAAAGCAGTGTAAATGTCTCTATAAACATATTCACTTTAAAATTAATGTAAGTTTTCAAGCTTTAACCCAGTGTAAATGTCTATGTGAAAATATTCATTTTAAAGTAATAGAAATTTCAAACTTATCAACAATAAATGAAACATAAATGAATTTATAGTGTGAACACTTTTCAAACAGTGGAGATGTAAATGTAAAACATATTATATCTGTACGTTTAACCTTTTCCTTTAAATGTAATGTAAAGCTAAAGCTATTCAGTTTAAATGTAAAGGAAGTTTTATCCCGAGGGATTAAATTTAATTCTCATCGAGGGTAAATTCTGACATGGGATGGTGGTATGGGAAGATAGGAACCCATAACTATGGGTTGGAAAACGCCATTCTCAGAAGAGCGTTTCGTTTCTATTTCTATTACCAGTTATTGGTGGTACCAGCAGAAAGTACTATCTCTGGAACCAAGAGAAGGTAGAAGTGGACAGACGTTTTGCGAGACGCCATCATAAGAGGATCTTATAGACAGACGCAGAGCCAACTTAGCCGTTACTCCTTGAACGTTCTGGGAACGTGCGGCGCCTGAACTTTGACCAGAGACGAGCGAGAGCAGAGTGGAAGGAACTGACCCAGCGGGAGAAGAAACTACAATTGGCAGCTAAGTGAAAATTTCCGCTGCCAAAAGTGACCTCCTTTATTCAGTTAAATCCCATCCAAGTGATGAAACCTTTTCCATAACTATTCAAATTATTTTCCAGCTGTTAACATTTAAAATGATTATTACATTTTGTTATTTGTAATGTTACAAATTTAACTTCGATTTAATCCTTTTAAATGTACTACATGTTTGTCTCAGTTAAAGTTACTAAACACACACTCTAAACAGAGCTTTATATATTATAATAATAAATTCCACTGATTAACTCAACGGCGGGAGCTTAACGAGCTAGAATAAACCATTGCAAAATTCTTGATAAAAGTGTCGGCAGATTACAGAATTAACGTGCTTAGCGACAGCCAGCATTGTTTTCGCTTATCTGAATATCTTGTGAAGACTCCCATGTGATAGAAGCTTTACTACCCTTCTATCTACATTTCTGCCAAGAGTAATCTTGTGTAAAGATAGACTCCATTGAAGCCTATAATAGATACTCTTGAGTTTTGGCCACTTTGGACCACTACTGCAAAGCAGGGGAGGCAATACCGTCACACTTGTCTGTGCGTATTATTACTGCTACTCAAGACTTTTAGCGCTGTTTGCAAACTTTCGATTAATATCTGTTGCCAACACTATTTATGCTTGATACATTGTTTTAAAAACATACATATACAATAACAGCTATGAGAATGCTTATATTAACAAAATAATTTTAGCCTTACAATTTTATTTTACACTCGATTCAATGAGCTGAAGTTTTTTTGTCACTGGGAGAAATAAAAATTGCACAAACTGAAATATGTCCATAGCAAACTAGAAGGACCATTGGTCATAACCCAGGCTTAGTTCAGTAAGACGTGAATTAGTAACAAAATTATCAGTGTCAAACTGGAATCTCTTATCATATATGGTTCATGTAAGGCAGTGGTTACCAAACGGTGAGGCGCAAGAGGATGGCAGGTGTGGCTGGAAAATTCACAGACAATCAAGGATTTAGAGAGATTTTCAAAAACTTCGTATGCCAAAAATAAATATGAAAGTCATTTTCTGATTGATTCTGTTATCGGTGACACAACATAGGAAATAAAAATATAGAAACCTATAGAGTTTTATAGAATGTTTCAAATTGTATTCCATAGTATAATTTATTTTATATCAAATAGATACAGTTCTCCACGAAATATTGCTGTGGCGTTCAGCTCTGACAAATATCAAAGACCAGAAAAGAGAAAGGCTTCTTTGTGTTGATGAGGAGATGAGAGTTTGTTTGTCTCATATAAGACCTAAGATAAATAAGATTATCCTACAAAAAGAAGCTCACACCTCTCATTGTATATTTTGTGAGTGAATGAATAATGTTTTTATGTTGCTGTATTGGCTTATACTTTCTGGATGTCTCATGATCATTTTATAAAGTAGTTGTGTTCTATATTATGTTCGGTGCTGTCAGTTGGTTTTTTTGTTTTTGAAGGTATTTCTTAGCAATAAAAAATTTCTTCTTTCTTCTTCTTCCTACACTCTCAGACATTTACTTGAATGTTTTCAAAGAAAGCAGAAGTCAGCTTGAAGCTATTTGCATCTCCGTAGAGCTTTTTCCACGAATGGTTAAATTAAATTCAGTGTGGCGCGAGCAAATTTTCATTCAGAAATTGTGGCCCAGAGATAAAAAGTATGGGAACCACTGTGTCGTTTACATAGAACTGGACGTAGTTACCTTGCACGGTTAATGATCGGTTCTGGAACATAGTGTACGGTTAATGATCGGTTCTGGAACATAGTGCACGGTTAATGATCGGTTCTGGAACATAGTGCACGGTTAATGATCGGTTCTGGAACATAGTGTACGTTTAATGATCGGTTCTGGAACATAGTGTACGGTTAATGATCGGTTCTGGAACATCTTCTTCTTCTTCTTCCGTCCTTAGCCACCGACCGTCAAAGCAGTCAGTGGCCATTACGCCTAGTGGCGTCTTAGGGCAACAGCAGATAGGTTTTCTTTTCCATTGTTTCCCATCACGCCTAGTGGCGTCTTTAGGGCAACGGCAAATCAACCCATTTGCTGTTGTTTCCGTAATCGAAGTGACTGGCAAACGGGTGATCAGCCCGTTGTTGTTCTGGAACATAGTGCACGGTTAATGTTCGGTTCTGGAACATAGTGCACGGTTAATGATCGGTTCTTTAACATCTTCTTCTTCTTCTTCTTCGATCCTTAACCACCGACCGTCAAAGCAGTCAGTGGCCATCACGCCTAGTGGCGTCTTGTAGGGCAACAACAAATTGATTCCACTTTGCACGGTCGGTGGCCATCCTTCGTACAGTGCCCCAACTCTGGTTCATTCTTTGCATCTCAGCCTCCACAGTCCTCCGCCAAGTTGTTTTTGGTCGGCCTCTCTTTCGCTTTCCTTCAGGGGTCCAAAGCATAGCTGTTCTTGTGATGGCATCGGGGTCTCTTCTGAGGACATGACCAACCCAGCTCCAGCGTCTGCCAGCTATGATGGTATGCATGTCCTCTTGCTTGCTACGAGTAAGCAGATCTTGGTTGGTGATGGTATTCGGCCAAAAGATTCGGTGAATTTTTTCTTAGGCATGTTGTGTGAAAAGAGGACAATTTTGACATTTCCTTCTCTGTGACTCTCCAGCATTCCGCACCATAGAGAAGCACAGAAAGCACGCAACTCTGGTATAATCTTAATTTTGTGGGTGTGCTGTATTGGGAGGACTTCCAGATGTTATTTAGGCTAAAGAAGGCTGTTCTTGCCTTATTCATTCTGATGTTGATGTCTTTGCCTGCCCCACCGTCTGGTGTTACTATGCTTCCTAGGTATGTGAAGGTATCTGTCTGTACCAGTTGCTGATTCCTTACTGATATGGGCTCAGGGTTGCTCACATTGAGCGTCATGACCTCAGACTTCTTTAAATTGATGTTCAAGCCCACCTGCTGGCTAAATTTATTAAGTCTATCCGTTTTTTCCTGGATGTGTTGATGTGAATGTGCCAGCAGTGCAATGTCATCTGCATATTCCAGATCTTCCAATGTTGAAAATGTAGTCCATCTTATTCCTCTTGGACTGCCCTCTGTTGTCTGGCGCATCACCCAGTCTATGACTGTTAAAAATAGAGTGGTTGATAAGGGGCATCCCTGTCGTACTCCTGTCTTCACCTCGAAGGTTAGGTTGCTCTGCCCAACACTACACGTAAAGCTGGCATAGAGGCTTTTTATGATTGACACTATGCAGCTTGGAATTCCATAAGCCCTCAGTATTTTCCATAAACTGTCCCTATGTATGCTGTCAAAAGCCTTTTCAAAATCAACAAAATTGATGTAAAGCTGTCTTTGCCATTCTGAGCACTGCTCTATAATGTTCCTGATAAGATCTTTTCTTTGGGAGACAGACGTCATCATCAGTTGATAAACTCTTTTAATACGAGACCCTTGCCCTGAGCAAGAGACATGCTGAAAAATCTGAAGCTCACTCGAACATCACCAGAGTTAAATACTGTGTTGTTGTGTTGCTCGTGGTTTGAGTATGGAATGTCAACTTGACCTACGCAGTGGTGTGTAGACATAGATTGAGTGTGTAATATGCGAATGATAGGAAGAGTTCGTGGTGTTGACAAATGTTCTTTTCTCACACTCATGTATGGCTGGAAGTCATCGACACCAACGACTGTGTACCTTTACTACAGTTTAATTGGACGTACACACTCGACAGCACAGATAGTGACAAATCACAGGTTGGCATAATACATCATGGTACAGTGGATAAATGGTCTTGCAATGTTACATGGGCACTCATGTAGAATAATAGTATAATGGACTGTCAATAGCCAAGCACTCAGTATTGCCCATATATATATATATATATCATCTGAGTTTACTGACAAAGCACGTCAGATTATAAACAATATCCAAGATGACTTCTAGACCTAATCTCGTCTAGTGAAGATTCCTTAACATAATGTCCAGCACAGATTTTTCCATATAATCAAATTGAACCGCTAGCAATGGGTTCTCATGTGTAGCAGTGATCTCTGGACTAATCAAGCGATAATACGGGCATCCCTTTTCTCTTCTTGAAAGTCACTAAATGTTTTTACAAGATGGCTTCTCTCGTGAGCTGTCACTCACGTTTGGATACAGATAATGAATCTGTCTTAAAGTTAGTCATTCATTAAATGTTTCATTGCTCTGTAGATTCTATCATGATACAATTGACTGCATTCTACAGGATATAGTGCTGCTAGGAATCAGAGTCGTTTTCCATCTAGTTAAATGCATCCTCTCAGATGTACAAGTCATACCTATCGAAAAACGGTGGCTTCGTACGAGAGTTCAAAAGAGTATCTTTTATTACCTGCGTATCAGAAATATGATTCTGCCATTCCTTGGCAATAAGAATAAACACTGGGGTAAAGCATACACGATAGGTCTAGACGACTATCACTTTCCCCATAAATATAGAGATCACTTTTTCCCGGCGACAAGCCGACATAGCAAAACACAGCCCCCATGATCAGGGCGAAGCCAAAACACACCTCTCTAGAGACACATCCGCCGAACAGCCTTTGACCTCTCTAGAGACAAAAGAACATATAGTTCGACTTAGATATGTAAAGATATACAGATATAAGACAGACTCGTCCTACTCAGCCAAACAATACACATAAATTCAGGCCATAGATATTCTGAAGCAAGAACAATCTATTACTACCCAAACAAAGAATAAATCGCAGTAAAACTGGATTCATCCGCGGAGTTCGATCGAAAGAGACGACACAACTTTCAAGGGAAGTAACTCAATAATGACTTTTCCTTAAGCACAAAAAAGTATCTATTTTGTTTACAAAATATTTGCGAACATAACAAGTATACCAATGTATAATATTGTAAGATATCAAAGACTGCACGTAACAGTCTTACCACACCTCCCGGGAAAAAAAAATGGAACATTTTTTTTTTTTTGAAATACATCTAGGAGCAACGTACAATAGGCTCACAACGCATGAATAATGCGTAGATGAAAATATCAGGAATAAATATAACGCCTAATATGAGGCTAAGTCGACATATGGAGCGACTGGTGAGAATGTGTCTCATAAACTGAGAGAAATTATTTCTCTATAAGTATATTTTTCCAGGAAGGTGTCATCAAAGTATAATACAATTCTGGCAATTACACGATGCCTAAAAAAATTCATACCATCATTTCGTATTAGATATCTTACATTTATGATTTATGAAGAAAAAATCATCAAAGCACAGCGGTGAATAAACATCAATGAACCGCTATGTAGTGATACAATCATTATATTATTAAATTACAAATGTGTATCTATTATGATATAGAAAAGGAACTACTATAGAACTAGACATATCAAGAATTCTAAGCCCTAATAGTTATGTGGAATCATGTGGGCATCTTGACAGAATGTCTGCCATCACATTATCTGATCCACGAATAGCTCGCACAGAGAAATGAAAAGGTTGAAGAGCAATTGCATATCGAGTAGACCTCGAGCTCTTCAAATTCTTACTCTGTATAGCAGTAAGAGCTTTTTGGTCGGTTTCTACTATGAAATGTGCGCCTAGAAGGAATCTCTGTAGTTTGAGGATCGACCAAACCATAGCTAATAGCTCACGGTCTAAAACCGAATAATTCCTTTCTGCCGCATTAAGTTTTCTGGAAATATACATTACAGGATGCAGAGTTCCAGAGTACTCTTGCATTAGTGCCGCTCCAATCCCAGTGGATGAAGCGTCACTACGAAGAACGAATGTCTTATCTTTAGTAGGTAGCACTAAAATAGGTGGTGTTGAAAACAATGTTTTAATCTTATCCAGAGAGCATTGGCATTCCTGAGACCAGTGGACCACATTAGGCGAACCTTTCTTTAGAAGTGTTGAAAGAGGTGCCATGATAGAGGATAGATTCTGAATGAATCTGCCATAAAATTGAATAAGACCTAACAGACTTCTCACCTGTTTTTTAGTCTTAGGGATTGAGATGTTAAGTATCTTACTAGTATTATGGTCCTCTGTCTTTAGGAAACCATGACCAACTCGGTGGCCTAGGAAAGAAATTTCGCTAAAACCAATATAGGCTTTAGAGGGTTTCGCTGTCAGGTTGTGCTCGCGCAAAGTAGACAGCAATTCATCTAACCCTGAATAGTGATCTTCCCAAGTATCGCTGAAAAGACAGATGTCGTCTAGATATGCAATGACATCTGACCGATAAGATAGGATTCGGCGCATCATGCGCACGAATGTAGCTGGTGCGTTCATAAGACCGAAAGGCATAAAATTCCATTGGAACAAACCTCTAGGTGTTGAAAAAGCCGTGAGAGGTTTGGCGCGTTCAGATAAAGGAACTTGCCAATATCCTTTAGACAAATCAAGTTTAGTGAAAAAATGAGATTTGGAGAGTCGAGTAAGTAGCTCTTCCAGTAAAGGCATAGGTTCGGCATCGAACTTCGTTACTTGATTCAATTTTCGATAGTCAACGCAAAGACGTATGTTATTGTCTTTTTTACGAACAATAACCATCGGCGAAGAATATGCAGAGGTGGATGGTTCGATTATTTTCAAATCTATCATCTCATCCAACTCTTTCTCAACCTGTGCTTGGAAATGTATAGGTATAGGATAAGGTCTAACCCTAATAGGAGTATGGTCAGTTAGAACAATGTCATGTTCAATGACATGCGTTTGTCCAGGGATGTCAGTGAGTACATCCTGAAATGTTTGCAACATAGTTGAAACTTGTCGCTGTTCTCCTAGAGACAAATCAGGAGAGACAGTAACGTTCTTCCATGATTCACTAGAATGGAGTGGGATCATTGGAAGAGGAAGATTTACATCTGAAAAACTTGTTTCCTCATCCTGTATCACGGACAGTGATGAGTAATGACCATGTTGTACTGGAGAATTGTCCGTTGCTTGGAAAATGGGTTGCAAATAATCCGGACGTTCATGGAATTCAGTAAGCATATTGATGTGGAAGGTTTTATGCTTCCCATCAATATTGACAATATAGTCGACATCGGAAATTTTCGATATTATATCGTACGGACCTTTCCAAGAAATAAGTAGTCTGTTTTCCCTACAAGGTAGTAATACAAATGCTTTGTCACCAGGACAAAGTTGTCGTAAGCATCTCTTCTTATTGGCAAATTGCCTTGCCTTCTGTTTCGCAAATTCAGAAGAAGAAGTTGCTAATTTGCATGCTTCGATAATCTTTTGTCTCAACGCGATGACATATTCGTAGGATGACTTTGTGTCATCGTCAATATTGTCAGATGTTATGAGATCGTGAAGCAACGACATAGGGCCACGCGGACGCGCGCCAAAGACGAGTTCAAAGGGAGAAAATCCTGTATGTTCATTGGGTACCTCTCTGTAAGCGAAGAGGGCCGCAGGTAAAACTCTGTCCCAGTCTTGAGGATGATCCTCAGTTATCTTCCCTAGTAAGTTTTTAAGTGTTCTATTAAGGCGTTCGACCATACCATTAGACATTGGATGGTAGATACTACTTAAAGATCTATCTATCTGCAGAGTAGACATTACTTGAGACATGGTATCTGATATTAGTTGGGTGCCATGGTCTGACAATATCTCTCCGGGGAACCCCAGACGAGAAAATATAAGCCAAAGAGCATCTGCAATATCAGCAGTAGTAATGCTCTTCAGAGGAATAGCCTCTGGCCAACGTGTGCACATATCAACACACGTCAAGATAAACTGATGTCCTCTGGCAGACTTGATCTTAAATGGACCAATAATGTCTATGGCCATTTTTTGAAACGGCCGAATAGGAATGTCCGCCGCCTGAATGGGTGCAGCATGCCGTGGACCTTTGGATTTAACTTCCTGACATACTTTACAAGATCGACAATAAATCCGTATGTCCTTGTTTACCAATGGCCAAAAGAAAGCCGCAAGGACTCTTGACTTAGTACGGGAAAAACCCATGTGTCCAGCACACTGAGAGTCGTGAGCGTGCTGCAAAATTTTAACTCTCAAATTCTTGGGAACCAGGATTTGAGAATGACTTGACGTAATGGAGTCTTGAACCATACGTACAAGTACGCCATTCTTCTTTGTAATCCACGATTTACGACTTGTGTCTTTATTCGGATCACCTTTAGTTGCAAGAATGAAGAATTTCTTCAGAGTGGGATCATCTTCTTGCTGTTTTATAAACGAGTCACGAGAAATTACCAAGGGATCACCTTGGTTATGCACTTCATTATCTTCAGTAGATGAAGTTTGAGGCATATTAAGAGCCTGCGCTCTAGTGACTACAGCGTTAGCAATCTGCATGTTTTGCCTTTCCCACGCGGAAATTTGTTGCGGAGTGCATTCTTTGACTCCATGAATGCGACCGATGATGAGGTCAGCGATCGGATTCGGAAGAAGACATGCGTGTACATCTCCTGTAAAGAAAGGAGTAGCAATCCTAATGATAGCAGTAGAGTATTTCTCTAATGTGCCGCCAAATGTTACACATTTGACTACTTGTCCAGTGGCACGGGAAGGATCTACGAGTGACTGCCTAACACCAATTGTGGTGCATCCAGAATCAAATAGCACAGAGACTGGATTGTTATTTACTAAACCCTTATGTAAGACAAGAGAACCTCTTCCATCATGCGCGACTGATGCAGGAAGAGCAGGAAGAGGATGGCCACAGCTTAAAGTAGACACTGTGGTTGGCTCAAATAATGTTTTGCATTGGGGGCACTGAGATGCTCTCCCAAAATCAAAAGCGGCACATGCCATATTACTAGCATCATTATTATCTTTACTCTGTTTATAGGCTTCATGGGACTCTTGTTGTGCAGAGTTTGCCTGAAAATGTGGTTTATGTCTTTTGTTTTGAGATCTACCTCGGTTATTATCACCTCTGTAGTTATTGTTACCTCTATTGTAACCCCTATTTGGGTTTGAGTCATAGTTCCCTTGGTTACCATTATCATATTCATTATAATGAGTATCTCTGTAATTATGATCTTGTTGACTCCAAGACGGATAACCCGGATAGTTTCTATAATTACTTCCTCTACGGAAATTCCTATAATTATGACCACCCCTGTGTCGAGAGCTATCAGCTCGTCTCCAGTTCTTTGAAGAAGAACCCTGAAATGATTGGTTACCTTGGTTTTGATAACTATTATGGTTACCTTTTTTATCAAATCTGTTTTGAGGTCCCTGAAATCTGTGTGAATGATTGGGATTGTATGGTGTTGCTGAAGCAACTGGCATACTCTCCTTAATCTTAGTGTTGCCAAAAGTCACGTCGGGGTGTGCAGTGACATATTGGGAACAATATTCTTCCATTTCCTTTAGAGATTTGGGTTTACGCTCATGTATAAATTCCAGGAATGGTTTGTTAACACATGACATAATCTTATCTCTGAGCAACAAATCCATAAGTCCTTCATACGTTTTTTTCTGTTTTGGAAAGCTCAATCCAACGATCAACTGTGAGACGTGCCTTTGCAGTGAATTCTGAGAATTCTACACCTGTCTCAGGCACCATCGTCTTAAATAAAAGGCGATAGCCTTCCTCACTTAGCTGGTATTTCTTTATCAAAGCCGCCCTAATGACATCATAATTATCCTTATCTGCTTCTCCTACAAGGCATAATCTAGTCAAAGATTCACCTTTCAAGTTTTCTGCTAATTGATTAGCGTATTGTGATTTATCCACATTATGTGTACGACAAGAACGTTCAAATCTATCCAGCCAGAATGTAATATCGTCACTGGACTGATTGAACGGTGGAACCTTAACCTTGTAAGTAGAAGGTTTACCATTACCACTAGATGCCTGATTAACATTACTCATACTTGTCAATCTCAATTTCTCTAACTCAAATTCATGTTCTCTTATTGCTTTTTTTTCTTCAGCTTCTCTGTCTAATCTTTTTTTGTTCAGCATCCCTGTCTAATCTTTTTTGTTCAGCTTCCCTGTCTAATCTTTTTTGTTCAGCTTCCCTGTCTAATCTTTTTTGTTCAGCATCACTGTCTAATCTTTTTTGTTCAGCATCACTGTCTAATCTTTTTTGTTCAGCAGCAGCTTCTCTTTCTAATTTTTTTTGTTCAGCTTCAAATCTCCTTTGCTCCACCTGCATCTGCAATTTCTTTTGTTCAGCAGCAGCCTCAGCTTCTCTTTCTAATCTTTTCTCTTCAGCCATAGCTTTTCTCTCTTCTGCAGCAGCTTTTTCTCTCTTCTGCAGCTAATGCTTTGTCATATTGAGCAACTGCCCATTCTTCTAATTGTTGACCAGTTTTATCAAGGGATTTCCCTTGTGTAATGAAGTATTCTAATGTAGACATGATGTCTAACAATAATACTAATCACTTGAAACAATAATAATACCACAAGTTCTTAATGACTTGATTAATCATATACTATCCCAATATCTGTGGGTCACAAGCCTTAATAAGGTCTTGTATAACAGTAATAATAATCAAGTACTGGTTTATACCATAATCCAAGTGCAGTGCACAGGCAATAGTGTCTTATGAAATATACCTATATAAAACATATGTCAACCAACAGAATACATAAAGTACAAATAGGACTGACAATACGAAAACGTTTGCAGAAATCAAATAAATCAAATAGGGAAATCAATGAAAATAATCACTGAATCTGCAAGGGATAACAACACAAATGACGTCACAGTATATGAATATAAATTGTGAATAGAACTGAAAGATAGAAAAGGGTAGACCAACAAATTACAAACAAATCCAAACAAAACTAAAGAACAAAGAAATATTACAAAAATAACAATAATTACAGTCTTCACAGCTAACACAAATAGCAACTAGTTGTTGCAAGCAAATTTCCAATTAAGGAAATTGCACCTAAAGAAAACGCCCACAACGGACCCTCTATGACGTGGGATATTCTGTTGTGAGGACTCCGCCCAACCTTAAACACAACCCGCTGACATATAAACTAACATACTGTACAAATAAATAACATGTAAACATAAATATATAAATTATGTGTATGATAGTATGTGTTGCGAAATAGGCTCAGTTTTACAGTAATGGCAAAGTTATTCTTATGAAAATAAACAAACTGCCACTTTATTCAATTAAACATTCTGGCCTTAAATATTAAAGTTCATATATAGAAAACAAGAAGATCCATCGATGAAAATAGGACTTCTTAGTTCAATAATACTGTCTTCCTGTTAATATTGACAAGAATTGATCCAACTGTTCTGTGAAACTCTGTAATGTCTAATGTACAAATGTCAACAACGCTGACCTACATACTGCATTCACTTGACAGGTCACGTGACGAAGTGTTGACAAAGAGCAAACCAATACTGCAAGTGTGTCGTATTAGCCACAGGAAACGGTCTGGTATCGGTAATCTGTTGACTTCTGAACTTCTGCGAGGTCAAACCCAGAAAGCTGGTCCACCAGTTGATAAGATCTTTCTTTGGGAGACAGACGTCATCATCATCAGTTGATAAACTCTTTTAATACAAGACCCTTGCCCTGAGCAAGAGACATGCTGAAAAATCTGAAGCTCACTCGAACATCACCAGAGTTAAATACTGTGTTGTTGTGTTGCTCGTGGTTTGAGTATGGAATGTCAACTTGACCTACGCAGTGGTGTGTAGACATAGATTGAGTGTGTAATATGCGAATGATAGGAAGAGTTCGTGGTGTTGACAAATGTTCTTTTCTCACACTCATGTATGGCTGGAAGTCATCGACACCAACGACTGTGTACCTTTACTACAGTTTAATTGGACGTACACACTCGACAGCACAGATAGTGACAAATCACAGGTTGGCATAATACATCATGGTACAGTGGATAAATGGTCTTGCAATGTTACATGGGCACTCATGTAGAATAATAGTATAATGGACTGTCAATAGCCAAGCACTCAGTATTGCCCATATATATATCATCTGAGTTTACTGACAAAGCACGTCAGATTATAAACAATATCCAAGATGACTTCTAGACCTAATCTCGTCTAGTGAAGATTCCTTAACATAATGTCCAGCACAGATTTTTCCATATAATCAAATTGAACCGCTAGCAATGGGTTCTCATGTGTAGCAGTGATCTCTGGACTAATCAAGCGATAATACGGGCATCCCTTTTCTCTTCTTGAAAGTCACTAAATGTTTTTACAAGATGGCTTCTCTCGTGAGCTGTCACTCACGTTTGGATACAGATAATGAATCTGTCTTAAAGTTAGTCATTCATTAAATGTTTCATTGCTCTGTAGATTCTATCATGATACAATTGACTGCATTCTACAGGATATAGTGCTGCTAGGAATCAGAGTCGTTTTTTCCATCTAGTTAAATGCATCCTCTCAGATGTACAAGTCATACCTATCGAAAAACGGTGGCTTCGTACGAGAGTTCAAAAGAGTATCTTTTATTACCTGCGTATCAGAAATATGATTCTGCCATTCCTTGGCAATAAGAATAAACACTGGGGTAAAGCATACACGATAGGTCTAGACGACTATCACTTTCCCCATAAATATAGAGATCACTTTTTCCCGGCGACAAGCCGACATAGCAAAACACAGCCCCCATGATCAGGGCGAAGCCAAAACACACCTCTCTAGAGACACATCCGCCGAACAGCCTTTGACCTCTCTAGAGACAAAAGAACATATAGTTCGACTTAGATATGTAAAGATATACAGATATAAGACAGACTCGTCCTACTCAGCCAAACAATACACATAAATTCAGGCCATAGATATTCTGAAGCAAGAACAATCTATTACTACCCAAACAAAGAATAAATCGCAGTAAAACTGGATTCATCCGCGGAGTTCGATCGAAAGAGACGACACAACTTTCAAGGGAAGTAACTCAATAATGACTTTTCCTTAAGCACAAAAAGTATCTATTTTGTTTACAAAATATTTGCGAACATAACAAGTATACCAATGTATAATATTGTAAGATATCAAAGACTGCACGTAACAGTTCCTGAGAGTGAATATATGGTCTACACATCTTCTGTTCTTTCTAAATCCTGCTTGTTCTTTCCTCAGTTTGTAGTCTACTGCCTTTGAAATTCTCTGTATAATTATCCTGCCTAGTATTTTGCTGGGAACTGAGAGAAGAGTGATTCCTCTCCAATTATTGCAGTCTGAAAGATCTCCCTTCTTGGGCAATTTGACAATTATTCCTTTGTTCCACTCTGATGGTGTTGTCCCCGTTTTCCACACTTGTGCAAATAGTGGTTCTAATAGTTCTGCTGCTAGCTCAGGGTCTGTCTTAAATAGCTCTGCATTTAAGTTATCATGGCCCGGAGCTTTACCGTTCTTTAACCCTTTGATTGCTGTGATGATTTCTTCTTTTCGTGGAATGTCTGTATTTACATCTAGATCGTTTTCAGCCTCAGGAACATTCAATTGTGTCTCTGGTATTTCCTTGTTCAGAGTTTCTCTGAAGTGCTCTGCCCATCTTGTTTCCTGTCCCTCTGCTGTCTTGATGAGATTTCCTTGCTTATCTCTTACTAATGTAATATTGTTTGCACCTTGTTTTCCGCTGATGAATTTAGTTATTTTGTATACTTTGCTTTGTTCATTTCTCAGAGCTGCCTCTTCTGCCTGTTTTGCAAGATCGTCTAGGAAATTCCTTTTGTTGGCTCGGGTTTGGCGTTTAACTTCCCTGTCCAGTTGACTGTACTGTTCGCTATATAGTTGCTTTAACCTGGGGGACTTCGCTTCTGTTTTCTTTCTTTTCATTTCCTTTCTCATCTTTATGGTGTTTAGTGTTTCTTTAACATAGTGCACGGTTAATGATTGGTTCTGGAACATAGTGCACGGTTAATGCTCGGTTCTGAAACATAGTGCACGGTTAATGATCGGTTCTGGAACATAGTGAACGGTTAATGATCGGTTCTGGAACATAGTGCACGGTTTATGATCGGTTCTGGAACATAGTGCACGGTTAATGATCGGTTCTGGAACATAGTGCACGGTTAATGATCGGTTCTGGAACATAGTGTACGGTTAATAATCATTTCTGGAACATAGTGTACGGTTAATGATCGGTTCTGGAACATAGTGCACGGTTAATGATCGGTTTTGGAACATAGTGCACGGTTAATGTTCGGTTCTGGAACATAGTGTACGGTTAATGATCGGTTCTGGAACATAGTGCACGGTTAATGTTCGGTTCTGGAACATAGTGTACGGTTAATGTTCGGTTTTGGAACATAGTGTACGGTTAATGTTCGGTTCTGGAACATAGTGTACGGTTAATGTTCTGTTCTGGAACATATTGTACGGTTAATGTTGTGGTAAAGTGGGATGTTATAAATATTTATAGGGGACTTAGTGTACTGACTGAGATCAGCTGTGAAGGTATCTATATCTAATAAGAGTAGTGTATTATAGATAACCTTACTTGCTTCCACATATGTATATCTCAGTCAGAATTATTCTGGAATAGTGTGATGACTACGTTATATGTCTAGGGTATGTGTATGATGAAGTGTAAGTCAAAACAACAACAGACAGATAAACAATTTAATTTATTCCACTACACTTGACAACACTGTGACACTCACATACATAAAACACTCTACAAGGATATCTTAAAGGAGTCACTGATAACTTTTCAAATAACAATATGTATTCATTGCTGTCATGAATGTATATGTGTTCTGATTGAAATACAAAGGGAACCAGGAATCACAATCAATTTTAATTACAAGTTATATGTACAGAATTTATTAATATGAATCTTGTAGTGACATATATTATTAATAGTATCCTATGTGTGTTAGTTGTGTAGTAGTAATATGAGGTAATACTGGTTTTGTTTTGTTCAAGCTCTGTTGGTATTCGTCATCATGACTTCAATAGTTTGTCTTTATTGGAACTAGTATTGGAGATGTTCTCAGTTCCTGATATTAAAACAATTAAATTCCCCTCTTAAGTGTATTTTACACTGTCATTTTAAGATGGGGGTACATAATGTTGAGCTCCATGGCCACACTCTCTTATCTTGCGTGATGACTGCAGAAAAAGGCTCCTCTGCTCGATTACTTTAATGAGTTCTGGAGCCACCCCACTGGTTGCTATATGGACCAAGGAGTATGCTGTCCACCTCTGGCTTCAGCAAAGCTCTGACCAGGTGCTGCTCAATAACTTTAAGACCACGGTCCCTGAAAACAAGAAGGATGTACCTTCTACGTCATAACTAATTTATACTCTCTTTCTACACTGAGCACAATACATCACAAACATTGAGTTCAGAGCGTTAGGCCAACTGTCAGCTTCATCTGAAATATTTTATACCAGTATTTCCCTCCCTAATGGTTACTACGCCTCTGCAATTCCAGCATTATTTCTGTCTAATCAATAATCTAGGTGTCAGTGTACTGTTTGGCCATTCCATGCAGTTTTACTTTCCTCCGACACCTTCTGTTCAGGCTGGAGCATTATAGGCTTTACATCATGTTCGCTACTGAACTACACATATATACAGGCATAAATTAACAATTTACATTCAATTTTCATTAAAAGATATTGAATATTTCAAGCTTACCACAATTCATAGAATAATAAACAGTTTCGTTGACTGGCAATGAATATAGCACAACTCCGATCTGCCGATGTCCCAGGCTTTATTTTATATAAAATATACACTGGTGCTCAACGCACTGCTTCTTAGTAGGTTTATTACAAGATGTGGCAATGAACAGACGCTCTGAATCGAGTATATTCGCAGCTCTACCCAATGAAACCACGTCTACACATCTTTTCAAAAAAGTACCCCTTCTATTCGTTTCCCATAACAACACAAGATAGTATTTATAGCCCGACCAATCGTGTTTAGTCTTATATTTGTTGCGCTCCAATCAATTTGGAGTTAACATGGTAGGCTATTTCCGTAACGTAAGGTTTTTTCAAACACGTTATAAAAAAAATTTTATGAGCAGAAATGATTTCATGCTGTCAGGCATCCCCACTATTTTATTTTTGGTTATAATTTGGTAATTCCTAGACTATTTGCGTAACGTTTTACATATTCTTTGTCAGCAAGCCCTAAGGAACCCAAATATACAAATTTAAAAGAGCTAAGTGGCTGCGTTCAAAATATGCAATTTCTTCTACCTCCTGTTTCGAAGATGTGCTGTCTGGGTACTGTAATGTTTTCAAACGTAAACCCATCTAATGTCATCTTTTCTAATAAGCGTTTTCCAGGTTTTTTTTAAAACCTAACTCTGGGAAGGTTAGTGTTTTTATCACTGTCCGTCTGAAAAAAAGTTAGTGCATGTGGCCTTACACGCGTGATGGCAGCAATTGTGTATCGCGCGACGCGTGTTTAGTGTTGCATGTGTCCTGCCTTCATTCGCCCCTCTCTCTCTCCTGCTTATCTGTCTTTTAGTTACGCCGTGTATAAAATGGAATGAATGAAATATTAAATTTAGGTCATTGATCAGTTTGCGTATCTCAAGTTTAGTACACGTTTCATTGAAGAAAGCGGGTAATAATATAGTAGGCTTTTACTATCAACGTGAAAGCGTTACAATTTGCAGACGAAGCAGAAAACAAGGGGGATTTCGAGTACAGTCATTGTGACAGCACTGTTCTTTACCATTTTTCTTTTCTTTATTAAATGTATTTGTTAGGCTTTATATTTACCTGATAATTTATATATGTGGATTAGAATATTCCACGACAAATGTTCGGTTCTGGAACATAGTGTATGGTTAATGATCGGTTCTGGAACATTGTGTACGGTTAATGTCCGGTTCTGGAACATAGTGTACGGTTAATGTTCGGTTCTGGAACATAGTGTACGGTTAATGTTCGGTTCTGGAACATAGTGTACGGTTGATGATCGGTTCTGGAACATAGTGTACGGTTAATGTTCGGTTCTGGAACATAGTGTACGGTTAATGATCGGTTCTGGAACATAGTGTACGGTTAATGATCGGTTCTGGAACATAGTGTACTATCAGTTTACAGAATGTAATACATTAGTGAGTTTACTAGTGTGTTTGTGACATCTGTGTTTTATTTCTGCAAGTTCTTTCAGGTCTGTCTGTCATGTTTATTATGCCGTTACTATTTCTGTCATGTTTGTTATGTCATTACTATTTCTGTCATGTTTGTTATGTCGTTACTATTTCTGTTTTGTTTGTTATGTCGTTACTATTTCTGTCATGTTTGTTATGTCGTTACTATTTATGTCATATCTCTCGTACCTCTATTCCATCCGCCAAATCTTTGTCATATCACGTTAATATCGCTCGTGTTTCTCACGTCATTAATATTTATTTGACAATTCATGTTTTCCTTATATTTTCTCATTTCTTTTCTGCATCCTTGTATTAATTCTCTTTACTATGTTAGATGACTCATAAATCCATTGAAATTGTGTCCATATGTCTTTAGACTGTCTCTCTCTCTCTTCTCTCTCTTCTCTCTCTTCTCTCTCTCTCTATATTCATATATATATATATATGAGAATAAATCAATTCAGTGCAGAAGATGAGAGAAGGGAAAGACAGAATGTTAGACGGGTCTGCGTGCCAAATTCTCAACCCTTTGAAAATAAAGTTCGTTCATTCCTCCCTCACTCTATCTCCCTCCTTCTCTCTCTCTTTCTCTCTCTGTTACTTTTTTATCTTTTCATCACCCCTTGCTCTTACCATTTGCTATCTATCTCATATCCGTCACTTCAAAATTTCTGTTACTTTCTTCACAGACAATACTCTCTCTCTCTCTTTCTCTCTCTCTCTCTCTCTCTCTCTCTCTCTCTCTCTCTCTCTCTCTCTCTCTCTCTCTCTCTCTCTCTCTCTCTTTCTCTTACTTTTGTGTCCTTCCATCACCCCTTGCTAATACTATTTGTTATCTATTTTGTGTCCGTCACATCAAAACACAAACTTATCTCTTTCTCTCTCTCTCTCTCTCTCTCTCTCTCTCTCTCTCTCTCTCTCTCTCTCTCTCTCTCTCTCTCTCTCTCTCTCTCTCTCTCTCTCTCTGTCTCTCTGTCTCTCTGTCTCTCTCTCTCTCTCTCTCTCTCTCTCTCCATGACCTCTCGCTTGCCCCATTTTTTAATCCATCTCATATCCTGTGCATCAAAATGTGTTTGTTACTTTCTTCACTAACTGACCACTCTCTCTCTCTCTCTGTCTGTCTGTCCCTGTGTGTTTGTGTCTCTCAAACTTTCTTTCACTTCCCATCACCCTTTGCTCGTACCATTGTTATCCATCTCACGTCGGACACATAAAATTATGAATGTTACTACCATCATAAACTCACCTCTCTCTCTCTCTCTCTCTCTCTCTCTCTCTCTCTCTCTCTCTCTCTCCAACAAAACATTCACATATTCGGTTTCTGTGAAACATGTCTTAATAACAGAATTACAGATGAAGAAATTAGGATATATGGATTCACAACCATCCGGAGGGATTCTAACAGACAACATGAAACATTGACAACCATCTAGAGGGATTCTAACAGACAACATGAAACATTGACAACCATTCGGAGGGATTCTAACAGACAACATGAAACATTGACAACCATCCAGAGGGATTCTAACAGACAACATGAAACATTGACAACCATCCGGAGGGATTCTAACAGACAACATGAAACAGGGCTAGTCATATACATCTCTTCGGTACAGTCGTCGTGACGAACATAGAGGCATTGAATGTATATGACATAGAGGCATTGAATGTATATGACATAGAGGCATTGAATGTATATGACATAGAGGCATTGAATGTATATGACATAGAGGCATTGAATGTATATGACATAGAGGCATTGAATGTATATGACATAGAGGCATTGAATGTATATGACATAGAGGCATTGAATGTATATGACATAGAGGCATTGAATGTATATGACATAGAGGCATTGAATGTATATGACATAGAGGCATTGAATGTATATGACATAGAGGCATTGAATGTATGTCACAGTATATATGTTCGCCGAAATATCGGGTTGGTCACGCTGTGAGTGGCAACATTGATAAAATGAAAAACCCGTTTGGTCAGCTGACCGGAAGGGAAGTGAAGACGAATTCTGGCGCAAAAAAAGGCAGTTGACTTCTGGCCATCGACCGGGATAGGTCGTCTTTATGTTCCCTATCAGCGTTTTTGCTGGGATGAGTTTGCCATTATTGTTCAGATTTAGTGCTTGCCTTTTCTTCATGCCGTTTGGATTATATTGCATGATTCTAGAGTGATAATGTATTAGCTCGTGACATTTCCTTAGGCTGGTGATGTTGAGTTATTTGTGATTTAGTTTTGCCTGATCTTAGTACATAATTTCGCCGGTGAGCGAAAGTCATTGTGATGTCCATTCAGGATGGCCATACCAGTGGGTATGATACTGATATATTAAGTTGTTAGTAGCGCAAGCTGTCTTGGCATTTATGGTCAGTGTATTTCATATGTATTATGAGCCGTGTTGGGCTTCATTGTGTGCAGCGTACTATTAAAAAGGGAACTTACCTGTTAAAGGTGTTATATTTAATTATTGTCAGCTGTTGTATGCTGTGGTCGTATCCTTAGATGATGAGCCAAAGATTAGATAAGTATCTTGTGTTAAATCCACAGTATAAATAGTTTTCCTTGAAATATGTCTTGAAATAAAACTATCCAACCTGACCTCTGTTTTAATTGGTTACCTGTACCGAAACCTTAGCTCTTCTACTGTAGGATTTGACACATTCTCACGAATGATGAATAATGTTTGAGCTTCTTCGAAGAAAATAATTCTACTGGAAGATTTCAATATCGATCTTCACAAACTGAACAAGACGTGGAATAATATCACCATCTCATACTACCTCACACAGTTAGTCAACCAACCCATGATAGTAACAGACTCATCGTGTACACTCATTGATCATATCTATACGACCTGCCCAGAAAACATTATAGAATGCACAGTCACATAGACAGCAATAGGTGACCACTATATTTTTTGCTGGTCCTGGACGAGAAAAGGGTTTAAAGCACCTAAAACGGAACGCATCACAGTCCATTACAGAAGTTTCAAGACCTGTAATCTTCAGTTATTCCTATAAGACCTACAAATAGCCCCTCTTTCATACGTGTACCAACTTCTCCATCCAGAAGAAGCCATAACTTACTGGACACAAACCTTCTACAACGTCTTCAACAAGCATGTTCCTATACAGCAGGTCCGTTTAAAAAACATCAGAAAAATCTCATTGGTAACCAACGAAATATTATCAACAATGAGAGAGCGGAACGAAGCACATTTGTTGTTGTTGTTGTTGTTGTTGTTGTTGTTGCTGTTACTGATCCAGCAAAGCTTGGACTCTTGCCTTTCGGCCTAACGCCATGTAGTGATATCTGCATGTTTTCGCAAGTTATCTGGCCTCGGAGGAAGGAGCATTTTCCTAACGTCATCGAGTGCAGGGCACTCAAAAAGATGCTGGTCAACAGTTTCTAATGCCATAGGAAGTGATAAGCTGACCAGCATCCAGTATTAATTTGGCTAATTCAGTTCTACAATGTCCACTGCCTTCCAAAGCTTGAAGGGCAGACATTAAGTCAGTAAAGATGACGATGTTTTGAGCCTTTGAGGGAAAGGCATCGAATACAGTATTCAGGTGGTATACGGCTGTTTCCAGTGCAATGATTTCAGCTTCGTAGCTGGAACAAAACTTCCTGCATACATAAAACAGCTAGTCGGAGGATCCATCTTGGTAACAAATGTAGACTCCATAACTTGCTTTGATGGTGGCCTTATATGCAGATCCGTCAGTATAGACCTGTAACCATTCTTCAGGGTAGGCATCAATGGTTCATTGTGATGCACTCGTAAGACTGACTGGGTCGGAGTGTTTGGTTGTTCCATCTACTAATTTTATTTGTACTTATGGTGTTTTTAAATGAGTATGTAGTGGTAAATTCTGTACTACTTTCAGTATATCTTGTCTTCTTTCTGGGAGGTGGTATTTATCTTGAATTTCATGGACGTGTTGTATGACTAACTTGTGTTTTGATCTTTGCTTGTGTTCCCAGTTTTCTACAAAGTGTCTATTGGGGTGGTTTCGGTTCATGCTCTTACATCTTTCATAAACTTATAAAGCAGCTTTATCCCTCCGCAACTCGAGGGGTTCCACATTTGTGTGTATTTAACATGCAGCAGTTGGAGTTGATCTCATAGCTCCACTAATTAATCGAAGGGCATTGCTTTGCACTCTGTCCAGAGAGTCTTGGTTTGTCTTGGAGCAGGTTGTAAGCAATGAGTTGTTGTATTCTATCGCAGAACGGACATAGCCAAGGTTCAAGCCTCTCAAAGTATCCTTGTCTGATCCCCATGTAGTGCCAGCAAGCCTCTTCAATAGTTGTAATCGCCTCAGTGCTTTGTTCTGTGTATTCTCAATATGGTTCTTGAGGTCGAGCTGCTTGTCAAGTGTGACTCCAAGATATGTGGGATGATCTTCTTTTGTCACTTGGTGTTTGTCTAGCCACAGGTTGATATTCTTCTTGGCTACTTTATGACTTTTGGTAAAGATAGTGTACACAGTCTTTGTATTGTTGACCTTTAGTTTCCATGTTTGGCAGTACTCATGCAGTCTTCTAAGGTCTCCGTTTAGTCTCTGAGCTCCATTTTCAACATTCTGATGACTCTGCCATATTGCCAGGTCATCAGCGTAAAGAGCTTTTTTGGCTTTGATCTGGTCAGCTAAGTCATTGATTTAGATGAGAAATAGAGTGCAGCTTAATGATGAACCTTGCGGTAAGCCCTCCTCTAAGACTTCTTTAGATGAGATTGCATCGTTTATCTTTGTCTGGATTGTTCGATCAATCAAAAAATACTTTATCCAGTTGGGTAACTTGCCATATATTCCTATGCCAATCATCTTCATTAAGAGGCCTTTTCTCCATACACGATCATAGGTCAAAGAGGATGGCCACAGTATGTTTCTTGTTCTGAAAGCCATCATGAATTATTTGCGTCAACCGAAAAAGCTGGTCTTCTGTGCAGCTGCTGGTTCTGAAGCCTGCCTGTTCATGACACAGAATACTGGAACTCTCAAGGAACCAATAGAGACGTATGTTTATCATTCTTTCAGCAATTTTGCTCAAGCACGATGTTAGAGATATCGGTATTAGCTCGAGGACTGCTTTTCTCCCAGATAGGCCCAGGTGGAATAACATTTCATTAAGGCCCTGGAGACTTTCTATGTTTTAATTTATTCAGGGCTTGCTCTAACTCTTTCATGCTGAATTCTTCTTCGAATAGGGAAGTGTTGACTGATGAGGCTTTTTCTTGTTTCTTTAACTGGCATAGTTGTTTCCTGTCCAGCTCTGTGAGTTTTCCTGCTCTATTCACATTGACAAAGATTTCAGCAGTTATCGGATGCTTAGAAACAAAGTACAATATATCGTTCGTCAGGAAAAGAAACAACATTTCAGAAAGATTATTCAAGACAAAACAAACAGTAAAGAAGTCTGGGCAGCCATTAGAACACTAACACACAAATCAAAGTCACCAAGCTCTTTACCAAAAACTGCTCTCTCACGGCAACTCACTTGTAACCACTTTAAAGCAGAAATTAAGAATTAAAATTAAATTATCAGCCTTTTGCAACACCAAACACACCATAACAGATCTAAGAGATAATCCTTTTTTAACAGTACAGGACGTTCTCAAATATCTCTTTGTATGAAAAAAAATAAAAAATAAAAATAACAACTCGTCTGGACTTGATGGTATCAGTAATAAGATTCTACGTTACGCTGAATCCACCATTTGCGACTCCCTAACCTATATGTACAACCAATGTATAGCACACAACTACTTCCTTAAGCATTTAAAACTGCTAAAGCGTATCCTCTTTATAAATCTGGCTCACATAGCGATCCCAACAGTTACAGAACAATATTTATGTTATCATCTATATCAAAACCACTAGAAAAAGACATTTATAACACCACACTCCATCGACAACAGTTAGCACTCCACAACAACTCGAGAGAACCCATAGTGGTGACACTGGATATGGAAAAGGGAGAGATACTAAGGACAATTAATGATCGCCTGCTAGATAATGACACTGCACTGGATGAATTAACAAGGCCGAGACTGTTGCAGTTTGGCATCAAACGTGGGACTAGCCAGAAATGGACGTGAGAGAGGATGCATCCGTCGTATGTACAACCAGCGTGCTACAGGTACAATTAGCATTCATACTTTTCGACATTTGCTGATGGAGACTGAGCACTTATGCGTTTGCCCTGAGTGCAGTGAAGTCGATTCAGATTATCAATAACAATAACAACTCGACATCATATTTCTCCAAAACTTATACAGGAGTACAGCAGGGTTCTATTCTTAGACCCCTACTCTTCTCGCTATTCAGCAACGACCTGCCGCTACGTCTAAAGCATTCAATATGTGACCTCTTTGCAGATGTCTATACGATCTAGACCAACGACAGTGACTGTGTGGCACTGGGAAATACTCTTCAAAGCGACGTAGACAATTTAATAAAATGGGGCAATATGAATCGCATGCCAGTAAACACGGCGAGTACAAAATCTACGATGATTACCACCAAACAAAAACTCCTAAACTTCACAAAACGATCGCTACAGCTGTATGCGAGATCACTACCAACTGAACACGTAACAGAACACAGTTCTAGGGTTGATGATTGACCAGCACTTAACGTGGAACTCCCATGTACTGAATTTAACCAAACACTTAGCTCTAAAGACGTACCTGCTGGCTAAAATAAAACACTTCTACACCTCACATATACAGCCACATCTAGATTACTGCTCTCTACTATGGGATGGTTGCCCTGCTTCCACCACAAAGAGACTGCACTCCCTGCATAAGAGAACAGTAGGTCTAATTACAGATAATCGCACGACACCACACGCAGGGATAAGAAATACGCCCAACATATTGTCCCCAAAGAAACGGCTCCTCTACTATAAAGCCAAGCTGACTCACGCTATTCTATCAAACAATGCCCCACCGTACCTACGATCGTTGTTTCAAACAGGTAGAAGAGAGGGACTATAATTACGTCTGCCACAAACCTAGGATCGGCCTATTCAAAAAGAGCCTAGCATACTCTGGAGCCAACTTGTAGAACAGCCTCCGACACCACCACACAAGCTTGCATACACAATACTTAGTAAACAATACACTTTACAAAGACTTCATCAACACCGACTGTCTACCTCCATAAAAGCAGCCTTTACCTGTGCACACCTCATGTATATGTCTACCTTTTTTTTTCCTCTTCCCCTCGTTTCCTCGTCCAAGTCATTTTTTAATTATTGCTATGTAATATTATTACATGATGTTATGTATGGGAGAAAGTAGTTGTGACGGTACTGCCTCCCATGCTTTGCAGTAGTGGTCCAACAGTGGCCAAAACTCAAGAGTATCTAATATGGGCTTCAAAGTTGTCTACCTTCGCACAAGATTACTATTGGCAGAGTCGTAGATAGAAGGGTAATGACGCTTCTATTCCGAGGGACTGTTCACAAGATATTCAGAAAACCGAAAACAATCGGATGGGATTTTAGGCCTTGACGGATCGTCTGGTTGAGGACCATGTCTCTTTTTGTTACTTCAACCACTTTCCTCAGATACCTCATTTCTGAGGTTTGGATCTGGCTTTTGTGGGTTGTAGTCATTGCCCACGACTCGCATCCATATGTCAAGACTGGGACATAGGTGGAGCGGTATACAGCCATCTTCGTTTTCTTACCAACCTCTTTCTTGCTGAGGAATCCACGATTTATGGCCTGAAAAAGTCTCCCAGCCGCTGCTTTTCGAGTGGCCAACTCTTCTTTGATGCCTCCCTTTCGGTCTATAATAGCTTCGAGATATTTAAAGTGGTCGACCTGCTCCAGGACCTGTTCTCCCAACTTAATCTGATGTTTTCTTTCTTCTCGTGATATCACCATGGATTTTGTTTTAGAGCGGCTTATGACCATCCCTCTCTTCTCCAGCTCTTCCTTCCAGACTTGCAGGTTGGATTGGAGATGTGCCTCTGATTTAGCAATCAGGGCAACATCATCAGCAAATGCCAGCTCCGAAATATAGACCTGTCTCATCTTCCAGTACCCCACTGAATACTTTCTTGTTCTCTCCTTACATGCCTTGATGACATCGTCCATAAGGAGTATGAAGAGGTAAGGTGATAGGATATCACCTTGTCTTACACCAGTGGTGGTCCTGAACTCTTCTGACTTATGGTTTGCTGTCCTCACATAATTTCTGCAAGACTTGTAGAAGCTCTGTATAGCATGAATCAGAGGTGCTGGAATATTCTTCCTTGCCAAACAGTCCCAAAGTTTGCTCCAGGGGACCCTGTCAAACGCCTTTTCCAGATCTATGAAACAAAGATGGATCTCACTCTTATACTCAAGGGCCTTTTCACTCAGCTGTCTGAGTGTGAAGATTAGGTCTTGAGTACTTCGGTTTGCTCGGAATCCGCACTGGACCTCATCCAATTGTGGCTCAGCTAGGCGTCGGAGTCTCTGCTCTAGGATTCTAGAGTAGATTTTACCAGGGACACTGAGAAGGGATATGCCTCTATGGTTTCCACATTGTCGATTGTCACCCTTTTTGAAAATTGGTGTTATGATGGCAATCTCCCAATCCTTTGGTATGGTCTTGTTGCACCATGCTGCCTGTAGGACCTTTAAGAGTAATAGGTCGCCTGATGCTCCCATGTACTTAACCATTTCTGGTGTTATACCATCATGCCCTGCTGCTTTGCCCATCTTGATTTTCTCTAGTGCTGCCCTCAGTTCTTCCATCTTTATGTCATCTTCACCATCATTGGTTTTCTCTTCTGTGCTAGTGGTTATCATTTCTGATGCTTCACCATGCTCACCATCCAGGAGTTCTGAGAAATATTCTTTCCATCTTTCCATTACTTCCTTCGGGGCAGTAAGCAATTTGCCTTGCTTGTCCTTTATAAATTTGAGAGGGCATTGTTTTTCTTTCCTCGTGTTCTTTAGGGTCTTATAGAACTGTGACAGGGGCGCTAGGTGGTACCTCACACCCAAGACCCGTGCACCAAGAAAATTTATAAAGGATCGTTTGACAGGGGTTGCAATTATTGGTTGCTTGCAACCCTCTCAGCAGCAGACTTAACAATTCAAGCAATCCAAAGCCTTATGCAGATCAACATTTAATTCTACCGAACACAACCGAACACCAAACGAACAATCCAACAAACAATCAAACGAACACCCAGTCAGTGTTCATAGACTGTCTGAAAAACAATAAATAAAACAATGTCTAAGTGAACATTAATAGCATGGATAATAACACTTACCATAAAGAAAACATGCGCCCATCCTGATATCATCAACTATCTCACACACTCATGCGTGTCGTCCAATGCGACTAGTATGGTGTTGTGCATGAGGCTGGCAATCGCACCGGGTAACATAGGCTGCTACCGAAACCACTACTGCAAGAGCATCTGAATGCTTCATGCTGAGACAAACCACACCGGTGGCCCCATGCTCCCTCAGGAGCGGAGAAGAGAAATATACATCTGGTACACCCACGTGCTCTCACAAACCATTGTTCACACAACAATAATAATCAACTGGACATAAAATAATATTCTTCAATACATGTACAACAAATAATCTCAATAATGAGAATTAACCACCACCTCACAACTGGTCTATCTCAATATTCGTTACTGCATTCTGAAGCATGTCGTATGTGACGACTCGTGCGGCTGGGAATCTCATCGCATGAAACACATTATTACAGGAACAACCACTGTAATAGCATAAAAATGCTTCTGTTGGCTTGTGGTGGACACCAGCCGCATTGGTGTTTCCATGCTCCACCAGGAGCAAACAGAGAAACACCTGTCTCAACAAAGGAGTGGCCTCGCGCTCTCCAGAAATCTAAATACATATTCTCACCTCACAGTAACCCATTAAATATACAGTAGAATTATCAATAAACGTGAAATACACTAAATTACTCTTACATAAAGAATACAATATAATTATTCTCGACTTAAGCCAAACTGGGACTAAATACACCGCGTGTCGCTCGGCATAACATATTATAGGTTTACCACGCGGAGCGTGTTTAATCAGACTCGCTATCGCCGCCTTTTATCACCACGAGGCTACTATCTTGCGATCGTTAATCTTATCTAAATTCAAGTAATAGATGCTTCTCTGTCCAGTTTCATGTATAAAACACTCTTACTAAATTTGCCCGGTCTGATGGATGAAATACTTGATACTAAATTCTCACATCTGGATTTAGGCTTTGCGTGCCTAATAAAACCTATCAAACATTATTTTCACTCATCTATCATCTCTTCAAGACTAAATCATAATGTCCTAAAAAGACATTTCCTTTGGAAACACATCTATCTATTTCACTAAACATTAAAACAGACTCGTGCTGAATATAATTCTAGAATTATATAAAATTAATTCTAATTTAAATTAACTCACGTGCTCAAGGCATTTACAGCTTGGCTCTGTCGTCTGTTCTCTCTGGCGGCTGATACTAGGAAAGGTCCGCTGGTAGCTCGCTATCTCTTTTTATAGGCACTAGGCTAATCACTCACTTTACTGCGCTAGGCGTATTAATCTTGGCTACTTAAACAACACTCGCGATATTTTGCTCTAGAATGCATGAAAACACAGATTTACACAACTAGAGCAAAAACACAACTAATTCGTAGGCTTATTATGGCCTTGTAATAAATCTGCTTGAAGATAACGTGATCAAAAGGCACTAAACCACAGAGACAATATGACTGCCCAGATGGGGCCAGCGCCTAGAACGACAGACCTCAAGATGGCGCTGTCACAGAACAATTTCTGGTTTTCTTGTGCATCTTTTTCTAGCTTTTCTCCAAATTCTTCCCAGGACTTCTGTTTTGCTGCTACCACTTTGTTCTTTGCTTCTGTTCTGAGTGTCACATATTCTCTATATTTTTCCATTTGTCCTGTTGTGTTTTTAGCTCCTAAGTATTGTTTCCATGCCATTTTCTTCTCTCTTATTTTCTCTTTGACTTCCTCTGTCCACCAAGGTGTCCTCTTTCTCTGGTTCCCAAGTCGGACTTCACCGCATGCTTCTGCAGCAGCTGTCTTTATGATATCCTTGAATTTATTCCAGAGGGTTTCCAAGTCATCAGGTCATTCTTCTGTGTTGCTCACTGCTGTAGCAATAAGCCCCTGATATCTGGTCTTAATTTCTGGCTCTCTCAGCTTGTAGGTCCTAATGCTCATTTCTCCTGCTCGTTTACTTGGTTTCTTGCGTGATGTTGAGCAGTTCCTAGGCTGAGCAACTCTTTCAGTTGTTCGTTTGATTGTTAGCAGGTAGTGATCACTTCCAATCTCTGGCCCCCTCCAGACTCTTGCATCTCGGACATATCTGAATGAGCTTCTCCGAACAATGGCATAGTCGATCACTGACTTCTCATTCTTGGTTGGTTCACATCTAGTGTATGCATGTATGCGCTTATGGGGGAACTTTGTGTTTGTAATGATCAGATTCTGCTCACTGCAGAATCTAAGGAGTCGCTTTCCATTGTCATTGAGAGTATCTTCTCCATATCTTCCGATAACTCCACCCCATCTAGCATGGTCATTTCCAACTCTGGCATTAAAATCTCCGAGCATAATAACTTCATCTAGGCAGTCATCCACTGTCCTTTGAAGCAGCTCGAAGAATTCCTCCTTGACCTCTGCTCTCTCATCCTCATTTGGCCCATACACTATGACCAGGTTGACTATGGTTTCTCCTTCTTTTAGTTTTACAACCATAATGCGCTCCGAGACAAAGTTCCATCCCTTGATACTATCTTTTTCTATATTAACAAATATACTATTTAATACTCATTTAGTTTTAACAAGGGTTAAAATAATTGAATAGTTTAAAAGAAAATGTTCATCATTGAATGATAGTAGGTTTTATGAAAAAAATTCCCTTTGGGAGCTTATAGGTTTCACTTAGCTGCCAATAGTAGTTTCTGCTCCCGCTGATGGGTTCTGTGCATATAGGTCACTGGAGGTCCAACGTCTCTGGTTAAGTTTAAAGGTGTAGCACGTTCCCAGTACAAGCAAGGAGTAACTGCCAAGCTGGTGCGGTTCTACGTCAGTCCACTTCTACCCTCACTTTGTTCCAGAGATTAGTATCTTCACTGGTACCACCACCAACAACTGTGGTAAAAGAATAGAAACGAAACACTTTCCTGAGTATTGCGTTTTCCGACACATCCCCATTTCCCCCCCCCCCCCCCCCCCCCATCTTCCTATTCCACCATCCCATTTAACTCAGAATTTACCCTCGATGAGAACTAAACTTAATTACTCGAGAGAAAACTTTCTTTATATTTAAATTGAATAGCTGTATCTTTATTTTACATTTAAATGAAACGGTTAAAAGTACAGATAGAATAAGTTTACATTTACATTTCCACTGATTGAAAAGTGTTCAAAATATAAATTGAATATGGTTTTATTTACATTTACACTGACTGAAAAGTTTGAAACTTTCATTAATTTCAAAGTGAATATGTTTACAAAGACATTTACAATGGTTTGAAACTGTAATTATTATACTTAGAATGTACATCATTTCTTTCATCCTTCCTTCCCTGCTCCATATGGAACTTGGGACTACCGATGCTTTTAGTTCTCTGTAAGGAACTAGCAATAAAGCAGTCACCCTCCCCAGCAGTGGTGGTTCATGAAATCATCATTCTATATGATGAGGTTGCCAGCCTCAAATGACTTGGACATCCACTAGCGATTTTAACATATTAATATTCACATGGCAATATATACATATTAATTCACATGTTAGTACTGAAAAATATAGAATGTAAAATGACAACTTACGCCAATCCTGGGTTCACAGACTTTTTGCTCAGATGAATGAAGTTAAGGCACTTGATTAGGCCTCTTACACGTGTTCTTGGGTTATTAATTTTATAATATAACTCCCTCTATGACTCCGTGTGTTTCAGTTTTCTCAGCCTTCCTTATTAAAATGATTTTCCCGGGCTAGGTAAGTGTCGCGAGATGGTTTGAAGGAGAAAAGACAGCTTGGATGGAATGGAGAATAAAGATAATAATGTCTTATCGATAGTCTATGAGTTTGAAGAAACTGCCTCTCCTCGGGAAATAGTGTACTAGAAATCCTTAATGCAAAGAGAATTCTAGCAACTAAACAGGATATTTTCTGGACGATAAATTCTTCCTCAGGAATCCTACAAAAGGACTGTGTAAAGCACATAAGGTTGAGAAAGAGATTTGGTGTCCAGCCACATTTAAAATATCCCGACCCAATAGAAGTTAATTGAATTATGGCTGAGCTCCCAGGGTGTAGATTTATATTTAAAACAAAATACAACCCAAATAAAGTTAACACGAAAAAATAACAACAGACGCTGTTAAGTTAAATTGAATAATAGGGTATAGAATCTTACATCTCTGAATTTACATATAAATATGAAAAAAGTTTAGCTCTACTGTTTAAAAAAAAAACTAGTGTGTCATCATATGGACAGTAGATCTCTTCTATGGTAGTTTTGCTGGTAGGTGTTAATACTCATCTCCTCAAGGACTGTAGTAGCTGCGGAGCTGATTTGTATTCGGACTCTCTTGGTTTTGTATGTCCCAGCACTTTGGTCTCATAACAGTTAATGGGTTCAGAGGGTGTCAGAGTTTGCTTCCCTGGACTCAGTGCACATCACAGATAAGGATGGGGTAAGTCACCTCTGCTGAATACCTCTTCTGTTTATGGGATGTGTGGTATGGAATGGGTTACTGGTTGATAGGATTAACTGGGTTTTGGAATGGTCACCTGGTTAATATAGTGTGGGTTGGTATGGGGTAATCTTTGGTACAGTGGACTCGTACTCTGGTTTGTACCCTGGACCCGTAACTGGTTTTGGTACCTTTTAACCGCCACCTGGGTTAGTAACTTGTAACCGCAACCGGGTTTAGTATCTGGTAACCGCAACCTGGGTTTGTACTTTGTAACCGCAACCTGGGTGGATTCGCTCAACTGAATTCACTACGAATATTTCGCAACAGTAATGCCCACTCTAGGGCCCATAGATTCCATCTCCTTCGAAGGATGGTAGCGGTCTAATGGCTTAAAATTCCCTCCCAAAATTCCAGCTGTATTTTTGGGTCGACCTCTTGGGTGGCATTGTTGCAAATTCTCTTTTGGTCGCAGGGATATCAAGTTAACTTCATTAACTCGCCCTAGTATCCACTGCGTACTTGTCCAGTTCGTGACAACAAGAAAGGCGGTCGACTTCCTGTCTGTTCGTAACACAATGTTTTCCACCTTCGACTTTCGCTGGTGGGGGAATAATTTATTACCTTTTGGCCGTGTGAATCCTGAGGCTAGCGAATACTGTGAAATATACGACTAGAGAGAGAGACGTTTGGTTTCTTGTCTAATGATAGGAGAAATTTGTAGAGGGATAAAATAATAGACAGAAGAAAAAGTCGTTGAGAAGTCGTTACACGACATAAGCCCCCCTTTGAAAGTTCGGCCAACGGCCAACTCAGTTCGAGCCGACTCTTCTCTTATGTCAGACACTATATTCATGTATCGTGTCCTCCGTCCCTTCACTCCAAATATTTCCTCTTTTTCCTCTGTCGAACGGTATGCCTGTAATCTACACATGGCTATCCGTTTCCTCTTCAAGAAGTAGTTGAGGTGGGTTGAGCAAGCCTGCTCGCATGATAATCCCACTCTTCCTTTTCTCCTTCTGGATCCTCCATTGAAGCTTGCTTTCTGGTAAAAAGCTTGCCCTAAAGCTTACACTCTGCTTACAATTGGATCTATAGCAAATAGTTTTGCGTGATGAGGTTGCCAGCCTCATACACAACCTTATTTTAGTCATATTGCTTGACCTGCCTAAGGACATATACCTATCTCCCCAGGTATGAGAGCTTGTATGATCCTCTATCGATGTTTCTCCAGTGACAGAGAAAGATAAGTCTGCCAGATGTTCCTGCCCACTAGGTACCAAGAAAATTTGGACCCGCTTCACTTTCTGATCCCAGAGAGTGAGTGAGGTTATCGTAACTGAGTGAAGACTAAGTGCTTGAGGGTCATGTTCCTCTTTAGCCGTTTCTCCCGTGTTAAAGGAAGATATTCCTGAAACATGTCCCATCCCGCCAGGTACCAAGGAAATTTGGACCCGCTTCACTTTCTGATCCCAGAGAGTGGGTGAGGTTATCAGAACTGAGTGAAGTCTTAGTGCTTGAGGGTCATGTTCCTCTACAGCCGCTTCTCCCATATTAAAGGAAGATATTTCTGAAACATGTTTCATCCCACCAGATATCAAGAAACTCTGGCCCGGCTTCACTTTCTGCAAGCAGAGAGTGGGTGAGACTATCAAAACTGGTTCAGAATTAAGTGCACTAGGGTGGTCATCCCCTTTGCACTCTTCCAACTTTTCAGTGAAAATATTGGAAGAAGAGTTAGGCATTGGAGTCTCCATAGCCTGTTCAGTCACGCCGTCTCTGGGTCGTGCTGAGTCTTCTAAGATGATATATTTCCCTCCTTGAGGTATGGGGTAAATTCGTTCATCCAATATTGCGGCCTTTACTTTGCCGTTTACAAAGTTCGACCTAACTTCTACATAAGCTAAAGGCAAAATCATCCTTCTGTTGTTTATCATGGGTGCTGTTACCTCAACATTCTCTTCAGTGACTTGATCAGGGTCAACGACAGAGGCTGAGACAAGGGCATCACACCCAAGACCTTGATAATACAAACAGGTGATTTCTTCTCCATTTACTGTGGCAGTCACCACATTTTGAGAATCCCTGTATCCACTCCGGGCCTTCGTCAAGTTCCCATCCATGGTAGGGACCTTAGCTTTGTATGAAGTCTGTGGGATTGGATCTCGGCGCCTACAGTCTAACTGATGTAGGGTGGCCGACAGGTGATGTTCAAGAACATCCCTTCCCTTCCCATAGGGTTGCATAATCCTTTTCCGTTGAGTGATCCTATTTGGTTGAGAGATCCTATTTACCAGGTTTTTGGTGCGGTTGTTTTCAGTATGCCTGTTGTGAGTTTTTGCTGAGGATGAGGAAGGTCTCTTCAGATTATTTGCACAGCTGTGCTTAATCTTGTTTTCAGGAAAGTCTAGATGTCTCCGTTTAGATATCCTAGCCTATGCTCTGTCTGAGCCGGAATTCTGAGACATAGACTTGGCTTCATGTGGTGCAGTCATATTTACCACTGAAGATGGTGATGCAACTGGCAAAGGAGTGGCCTGATGAGTATTCCAAGATTCAAGTTTATCCCTGGATTCCATTTTTGTAGGTTGAAACTGAGTTTTCATTTCTTCCTTACACTGGAGGGATTTTTCTTGTCTTTGACTCTCATGTTCCACATTCTCTTCCTTGCACTTTGCTCTCCATTCCTTCCTTTTCGCTTCTCTCATCCTGCATTTTTCCATCTTTTGTGAAACAAAAGTATCCAGTTCTTCTCCGGAGAGTTCACACTCAATGGCTAACTCTGTCCAGAATTTTCTCCACTCATCCAACTCTACAGATTCTTCCATTTTATCCGTAGTGGTTCGTTGAGCAAGTATGAGATCTCTAACTCACAAACAATCATTAAGGCAAAAATACTTTTTATAGTCTTAACTATTGTAAAGTATTACAACACCATGTATTATACAAACCAGCCTTAGATAACCATCAAATTAAAAATTAGTTAACAATAGGTAACTAATTACCAGCAGTAACACCAAGAAGAGTTCTCATAACACAACTTAAAATCTGCTTTTCTTGCAAAAATTTATATGTATTTTAGTCTAGGGTAATTTATATGTCCCCTCTTTAATCTAATCCTAGACTTGGACACCAATAAGTGACAAGTACCTACAGCAGTAAAGGTCTAGGACAGGTAAAGAGTTTTCATATCTCAGACATGTGTCTAAATATGAAATAAGAGTTTATCCCGGACACGAGCGTCCCACTTGTCGCGAGATGATTTGAGGAGAAAGGACAGCTTGGATGGAATGGAGAATAAAGATAATAATGTTTTATCGATAGTCTATGAGTTTGAAGAAACTGCCTCTCCTCGGGAAATAGTGTACTAGAAATCCTTAATGCAAAGAGAATTCTAGCAACTAAACAGGATATTTTCTGGACGATAAATTCTTCCTCAAGAATCCCACAAAAGGACTGTGTAAAGCACATAAGGTTGAGAAAGATATTTGGTGTCCAGCCACATTTAAAATACCCCGACCCAATAGAAGTTAATTGAATTATGGCTGAGCCCCCAGGGTGTAGATTTATATTTAAAACAAAATACAACCCAAATAAAGTTAGCACGAAAAAATAACAACAGACGCTGTTAAGTTAAATTGAAATAGGGTATAGAATCTTACATCTCAGAATTTACATATAAATATGAAAAAAGTTTAGCTCTACTGTTTAAAAAAAAAACAACTATTGTGTCATCATATGGACAATAGATCTCTTCTATGGTAGTTTTGCTGGTAGGTGTTAATACTCATCTCCTCAAGGACTGTAGTAGCTGCGGAGCTGATTTGTATTCGGACTCTCTTGGTTTTGTATGTCCCAGCACTTTGGTCTCATAACAGTTAATGGGTTCAGAGGGTGTCAGAGTTTGCTTCCCTGGACTCAGTGCACATTACAGATAAGGATGGGGTAAGTCACCTCTGTTGAATACCTCTTCTGTTTATGGGATGTGTGGTATGGAATGGGTTACTGGTTGATAGGATTAACTGGGTTTTGGAATGGTCACCTGGTTAATATAGTGTGGGTTGGTATGGGGTAATCTTTGGTACAGTGGACTCGTACTCCGGTCTGTACCCTGGACCCGTAACTGGTTTTGGTACCTTTTAACCGCCACCTGGGTTAGTACCTTTTAACCGCAACCGGGTTTAATATCTGGTAACCTCAACCTGGGTTTGTACTTTGTAACCGCAACTTGGGTGGATTCGCTGTACTGAATTCACTACGAATATTTCGCAACAGTAATGCCCACTCTAGGGCCCATAGATTCCGTCTCCTTCGAAGGATGGTAGCGGTCTAATGGCTTAAAATTCCCTCCCAAAATTCCAGCTGTATTTTTGGGTCGACCTCTTGGGTGGCATTGTTGCAAATTCTCTTTTGGTCGCAGGGATATCAAGTTAACTTCATTAACTCGCCCTAGTATCCACTGCGTACTTGTCCAGTTCGTGACACCAAGAAAGGCGGTCGACTTCCCGTCTGTTCGTAACACAATGTTTTCCACCTTCGACTTTCGCTGGTGGGGGAATAATTTATTACCTTTTGGCCGTGTGAATCCTGAGGCTAGCGAATACTGTGAAATATACGACTAGAGAGAGAGAGACGTTTGGTTTCTTGTCTAATGATAGGAGAAATTTGTAGAGGGATAAAATAATAGACAGAAGAAAAAGTCGGTTAGAAGTCGTTACACGACAGTAAGTCGTTCAAGATTGTTCCACAAAGTCCAGTGTGATAAATGGAAATTCTGAATTCTAGGCTTCTCTCTGGCAGGGTCTGGCTTTATCTTGGCAAGCGATTTCTCACAGTAAAGTTAGACTTGAAAAGCGCCAGGTTATATTCACAGTCCTCCCCCGCATTTGTTTGTTATGAAGCTGCTCAGGGCTCTAATCATCTCAAACAAAAACGTTGGGTGGGGTACTTTCAAAATATTCCGACATGGAATAATTTTGCGCGTGATGCAAAGGTCACGTTTCCCATATATGGCAATCAAACCTCCGATGCCTTGTGTACCAACTCACAAACACATCGGTAAACTCTCTCAGCAATGCGTGTAAGATGTAACATCTTATTACTTTATCGAAAGTAATCTTGTCAGTCCTGTGTGTCCAAAATGTGTCATCCCGTATTACCAGCTAGCGTCGGGCGCAGTCTCGCCTATCAGCAATTAAGCAAATACGCTGCGCGATTTTAGTGTTAAGCTGATGTCTGATGTCGGCCGCTGCCGATATTAACCAACATGGTTGTCGAAAATATTATCTCTGCCGCTCCTTGCAAAGCTTTAGGGAAGGGACTGGTAACAAACAGACATTGTGACTTTTCTCTGAGAGGGGTGTAAGAAGGAAAATACAAAATATCTGCTACAGTGCAGAGAAAGAAAGAGGGTTCCGGTCGCTGAAACACGTAAATAATCAATACAACAAATGTCCAGGATACGGCCGTAGTGAACAAGAGAACGACCCAAAAGTCATTTTGTGACAGTAGTGCTACTACTACTATGTTTGAAGAACGTAGTTGTATACCAATGTTCTTTTGAAATGAGTAAAGTTCTAGTTTGTCTAAAATATGAAGATGTACATGAGAATGAGTAGAGATACCCTTTTCTAAAAAAAATTTTAACGGCTAGAAGATCGTTCGTTCGTACTTTCGTTCTCTCTCTCTCTCTCTCTCTCTCTCTCTCTCTCTCTCTCTCTCTCTCTCTCTCTGTGTGTGTGTGTGTGTGTGTCCCTTACGCTTCCTATAAAGCAGATATGTCCTACATTTCTTTTAACTCTCCTTCTCCGCTCTGTCCATCACTTCTTTTATCAAGCCGTATTGATCGATTCGTCCAGTCCGCCTCCATTCATAACCACTGTGTCTCGTTTATTCAAATATTTCTCAACGCCTCACACTTTATATCATTATTATCTGACCTTCGCTTGCGCCATTGTATTATTCTCCTTCCCACATTTCTTTCTTTGTCTCTTAAATTTTACTCTGTACAGTATTTTTACTGCTGTGTTCTTTTACCGTGTCTAGCAGGCTGCCAGATCTGTTGCTTCACGGACATAAATCTCTTACTTCTAGCTACACCACATAAGTTACGTCTAATCTATCTATCTATCTATCTATCTATCTATCTATCTATCTATCTATCTATCTATCTATCTATCTATCTATCTATCTATCTATCTATCTATCTATCTATCTATCTATCTATCTATCTATCTATCTATCTATCTATCTACACCCTCAGAGGCACAACCAGCACATCAGCATCCAAGTATCCTTCAAAACGACACACGAATGTAACCAGCTACTCCTCTAATGCAATTTACGACCTTGAGTTTCCGCCAATACCCACAACTTCAAGCACCAGCCAGACAACGTCACACAATCAGGAGTATCAAGACAGACCCTTTATTAGAACTACAGATGTGCAAGAAACAGCCAATAATATCGGCCTTCAGCAACATTCTACGACCGACGACCCACCTCAACAACAACTTGAGACACCCCATTCTCAAAGATCTGTAAAAGATTCAATTCAACCAACTCAGGGTCCACCTACTGAAATCTCACCACGTCCGCTGTCGCACCAGACACCAATGAGAGATCACCCATCATCGTTGTCATCACAGGTTTTCCCATATCAACCCGCACACCCAACCTTTCATAACTTTCTACATCAGCAAAGCCTCTTGAACTACGCACCTTACACTTGGAGGGCCTACTGGCCGGAATATCCTATTCATCCAACAACAGTACCTCAACATCCCGCGAACACCTACTACCAAATGAATCATCTTTTACGGCCAAATCCATCTCGCTTTTATTGTCCACAACCCTCTCCTCAACATTATCAGTGACTGTTCACTTCACAAGTCGACGTCTCTCTAGGACCAGTAACTGTCGGATAATGCTTTATTTATTTATTCTCAGTATCTGTTTGTCTACCCGTCTATTCTCTTGGTACAGCTTAACTTTGTTGTTAACCTTCACAGTGTGGATGGGTGTGCTTGTTGTGTGACAGTTTCTTACAATTTTTAAACTAGTACAGTTATCTGAATTGTTTGTAATTTGTTGTATTAAGGTGTGCATTTATGTACTATTACTTTTAATCTCACATATATAGCAACCTCGTGATGTTTATTTAGTTATTTATTTTCTATTTGAGCGTAAAACTTCTTTCACATAAAAATGTCAGGTAATTATGAACAATTACTAAATACAATTGGCTTACGGCTTGGCCACTTGAACGTAAACCATCTTTTAGGTAAAATTCCAGAACTCACACAAATTCTTAACCAAAATTTCCAGGTTTTTGGTTTTTCCGAAAGCCGTCTGAATGAGAAAATAACCGACGATGACATTGCGCTCAGAGGTTTTAAAACTATTCGGCGAGATTCTAGTAGACAATTAGAGACGGGTCTAGCAGTTTATATTTCTACTTCTCTCAGTTATCGCCGCAGAAACGATCTTGAGACTATAGATATAGAATGCATATGGTTAGAGATAAAGCCCCAAAAGCAAAGATCTATTTTAATCGGATATCTTTATCATAATCCCAGTGTAGGAACAACATGGTTTGAAGATTTTACCAACATGATGGATAAAGTTATTACTACAGTTAACGAAATTATTCTTCTTGGTGATTTTAATATCGACATGCACAAGCCAAACAATATATGGACCAACATCATAGCATCGTATAACATGAAACAAATAGTCAACAAACCTACCAGAGTAACAACAACGTCATCCACACTGATCGATCATATCTATGTAACCTGTCTAGAAAATATTATAGAATGCTCCATCCCTACTATTGCTATGAGTGACCATTATCCCATATGTTGCACTTGGGCAAAAAATGGGTACAAATCTCCAAAAAATAAACACATTAGTTTTCAATATAGAAGTCTTAAAAATTTCAACCGTGAATTATTTTTGAATGATTTGCGAACTGCGCCTCTCGCCAACGTTTTTCAAATTCCTGATCCTGATGACGCCATCGCATATTGGACAATGATATTTTATAGTATTTTTAATAAGCATGCGCCTACTAAAGAAATTCGCGTGAAAAGGCAAATTAAATCTCCATGGATCACACAAGAAGTTCTTGACGCTATGAGGCAAAGAGATAGAGCGCATAAAAATAAGGATATCACTACATATCGGACAATAAGAAATAAAGTACAATACTTAATTCGCAGAGAAAAGAAAAACTACTTTAGAAATTTAGTTCAGAGTAAAAACAAACAGTAAAGAGATATGGAAGGCAATCAACACTTTAGTGAACAAACGAAAATTTCCAGACCCACATACTCCCAATACGCCACTTACTTGTACTGACTTCAGCAATCATTTTCAGGCAGACATCAACAATATAAAATCCACCATTCCGTCTCCCCCTTGTGACTTAAGCAAATTATCAACGTTCTGCGAGAACAAATGTACTAACACAATTCCACCCGACAACCCTTTTATAACAGTTAACGAAGTTTACAACTATATTACTGGCCTTAAAGATAATAACTCATCGGGACTTGATGGAATCAGTAATCGAATACTGCGTTTTGCCGCACCTGCTATTAGTGATTCACTGACATACATATATAATCAATGTATCGCAAGGAGTTACTTTCCATCCGCTTTTAAAAGCGCTAAAGTATACCCACTTCTCAAACCAGGTTCATCTGATAGTAGTAATCTTAGTAACTGTAGGCCCATTTCTCTTATATCGTCGCTGTCCAAACCACTGGAAAAACACATCCACAAAACAACACTACAACACCTAGTAGATAACGACCTGCTAATCGACAGTGAGTCGGGGTTTAGACCAAAGCATTCATGCCACACAGCCTTAACAAAGATGATAGACAATTGGCACCTAAACATCAATAACGATAATATATGTGGAGCAATATTTGTAGACTTCAAAAAAGCATTTGATATGATAGATCACTTTATTTTAATCAGAAAATTAGAAACAATGAAAGTAAATATTAAGCTGGTAAAGTTAATTAAATCGTTCCTGTCAGACAGACAACAAATAGTCTCTTACAATAGTTCCTTGTCGAACCCAACCGTTGTCCATACAGGTGTTCCTCAGGGCTCTATTCTCGGCCCTCTTCTATTTACCGTATACATTAATGATCTTCCTCTATATTTCAAACACTCATCATGTGACCTTTTTGCCGATGACTGTACTGTCTATACTAGTGATAAATGTTGCACCACACTAGAACAATCTTTACAAAACGATACACATAATCTTATTACGTGCAGCAACGAGAATCGCATGCAAATAAATATTAGTAAAACAAAATGTATGTTAATATCAACCAGACAAAAACTACAAAACTTGCAGAAAACAACACTTCAGCTCTTCATTGGAGCATCACTAATTGAAAACGTAAATGAACACAGAACACTAGGTATCACTGTTGACCAACACCTAAGTTGGAACTCACATGTACATGCACTCACAAAACAAACAGCACAAAAAGTTTACCAATTAGCCAAAATTAAACATTTCCTGGATGAAGAGGCAAGGAAAATGTTCTACATATCTCATATACAAACGCATCTAGACTATTGTTCCACAATCTGGGATGGTTGTTCTGTCTCCAACACAAGAAGGCTCCACTCGCTTCAAAAACGCGCAATGCGCCTTGTTGCTGATAAACACCAATCACATTGTATAGATTTATATAATTATCTTCAAATATTACCCCTCAGAAAGCGCTTCCTCTTTAACAAAGGGAAATTTATTCACAAAATCCTGTCACAGAATGCTCCAAAGTATCTTTGGCCGCTTTTAAAATACAATGACAGACGTAGTCAGCGCTTAAATAAATTACAGGTACCCAAGCCTAGGCTTGACCTATTTAAAACTAGTTTGGCTTACTCAGCTGCTCATCTTTGGAACAATCTTCCCAATGACCTGAAAAACACGCACAGTCCTTACTCATACAATCGTATACTATTCAAATACTTTATGAGTGCTGATTATATGCCACCCTAACTGATTGTGTTGTACTTTTATCTAATATACTGTATGGAGGCTCTGATGATCTAGTTTTCATTACAATATACTTATTCTTAATATTATATTCTTAATAACTTATATTCTTAATTTTATGATCAGGTACTGTTAATGTATGCTGTTATACTTCCTTGTAATGTTGCACTGTCCTTAAATTAATACTTTCAGTACGCTGGAGAATGTTGAGTAACAGTAATAAAAGATGAGCAAGAGGATGGAAGAATGCAAGAGGGGACTGTGTCCGATTTTCAACCCTTGGCAAATTAATTGCTTTCGTATATGTCTATCTAACTATCTACCTAGTCTGATTCTGGTCTTGAGTTTGGGACGCAAAGGAAATGGAAAGGAAAATGGAAAGTAACTGTCTACCCACCTCATCTTGATGAACCAAAAAAAAAAAAAAAAAAAAAAAAAAAAAAAGTCCCTGAGTCATTCAGTTGAACACCGTATGAACATTTTACAAGTTCTCATAACATACCTCTAAATATGTCTCAAATCACTAATTTACAGTACGAAGAATTCGATTTTTTTTTTTTTTTATTTATTTATTTATTTATTTTTTTTAATTTATTTATTTATTTTTTATTTATTTATTTATTTTTCAAATTCATTATTACTATTATTTTTTTATTATTATTATTTTATTTTATTTTAAAAACACTTTAATTATGATGATTATTGCAAATGTAATATTACTTTTATAATGATAAATGCCTTAATAATGCTTAAAGTAAATGTGAGGATGAAAGGATATTAGTATACATGATGAGAGAGAGAGGAAGGGCAGAATGTCAGACGGGCCTGCGTGCCCAATTCTTAACCCTTTGAAAATAAAGTTCGTTCGTTCGTTCTATCTATCTATCTATCTATCTATCTATCTATCTATCTATCTATCTATCTATCTATCTATCTATCTATCTATCTATCTATCTATCTATCTATCTATCTATCTATCTATCTATCTATCTATCAATCAATCTATCTATCTATCTATCTATCTATCTATCTATCTATCTATCTATCTATCTATCTATCTATCTATCTATCTATCTATCTATCTATCTATCTATCTATCTATCTATCTATCCATCTATCTATCTATCTATCTATCTATCTATCTATCTATCTATCTATCTATCTATCTATCTATCTATCTATCTATCTATCTATCTACATATCTACCTACCTACCGAGCTACCTACCTACCTGACTCTATGTCTGTCCGTCGGTCGGTGGTACTATAAAAAATGTCCTCTTAAGTCCTAACCGACTATGGAAATGTGCCCCTAAGGTGACAGACCTCAGCTGCTTATTTTCTTAGTGTTCCTTTCGACGTTTTCTCCTCTCTTCTGCTTGCCGTGAGAGCTTCTTTTCGCCCAATCTGTGGTGACGCCGTAGAGTGCATCGCCACTTGGTGTGATCGGCAGTTTCATCCTCCCAGGTGTTGCGTTTTTGCATAAATATATATATATATATATATATATATATATATATATATATATATATATATATATATATATATCTATCGAGAGAGAGAGAGAGAGAGAGAGAGAGAGAGAGAGAGAGAGAGAGAGAGGTGCAGGTACAGATTCCAGATTATAAGAGGGCATCTAATCGCTCGCTCAAGTCGAGACCGAAGGTCATGAAAACTGAGGTCATGGAACTTATATTGATTTCAGATACCCCTGGGATACCCGGATCCCTCCCCTGTCACGGACCAATAGACAGGAAGAGAGTACTAAATAAACCATCTAGCAGTGGATTCTGATAGCAGACAATCTTGAATGAGAGTGCAGGTTTGTTGTTCAGTATGGAAGCCAGCACGCGCATGCGGTAACTGATTTTCCTGGCCACATTAGGGATTTCGCCGTCTGCGAGTGATTCATGGTTGCAAGGATATAGAAGTAGAAGTAAAAGTGATCTGAAGTTCTTTATCAACAGTGTTTTTGGTAGATCAATAATGATCTGGAATTCACTTCGATCTACGACGTTTTATCTTAAAGAAATGCGTTACTGTTTTGTTGTTGCAGTGTAGCAATAGTGTTGATGGTGAAGGTGGTGGTACCAGTAACATCAGCAGCATCAGTAGTTGTAAAAGTAGTTATTGATGTCGTAATAGTAGTAGTAATAATGGTATATGTAGTAGTAATAGTAGCAGTGATAGCGGTAGTATTAGTGGTGATAGTAGTAATAGCAGCAATTGTAGTAGTAGTTAGCGGTATTAGTATTAATAGTAGTAGTAATAATAATAGTCATCGTGGTAGTAGTAGTAGTGTTAGTAATAGTAGCAGTATTTGTATTAATAATAGTAGTAATAGCAGTATTGGTAACAGTCGTCGCAAAAGTGGTAGTGGTAGAGTTAGTTATGATAGTAGTAACAGCAGCAGAATTAGTAGTAGTAGTAAAAGTAGTTATTATTAACGTAATTGTAGCGATAATATATGTGGTGGTAGTAGTAGTAGCAGTATTTATAGCAGTAATATTAGTAATAATAACAGTCGTCGCAATAGTGATAGTGGTAGTAATCCTGGTAGTTGTTGTAGTGTTAGTCAAGATAGTAGTAACGGCAGCGAAATTAGTAATAGTGGTAGTAATAATATTATATGTAGTAGTAATAGTAGCAGTAGTAGTGACAGTAGTAGTAGTAGTAGTAGTAGTAGTAGTAGTAGTAGTAGTAGTAGTAGTAGTAGTAGTAGTAGTAGTAGCAGTATGTGAATTAATAGTATTAGTAATAGTAGTAGTAAAAGCAGTTATTGTTATAGTAAAAGTAGTAATAGTAATATTATCTGTAGTAGTACTATTAGCAGTATTAGCGGTATTAGTGGTAGAAGTAGTAGTAGTAATTGTAGCAGAAGTTGTAATAGCAATATTTCTATTAATAGTAGTAATAATAGTAGCAGTAGTAATAATAGTAGCAAAAGTAATAATAGTGGCAGTAGCAATAATAGTAGGAGTAGTAATAATAGTAGCAGTAGTAATAATAGTAGTAATAATAGTAGCAATAGTAATAATAGTGGCAGTAGCAATAATAGTAGCAGTAGCAATAATAGTAGCAGTAGTAATAATAGTAGCAGTAGTAATAATAGTAGCAAAAGTAATAATAGTGGCAGTAGCAATAATAGTAGCAGTAGCAATAATAGTAGCAGTAGCAATAATAGTAGCAGTAGTAATAATAGTAGCAGTAGTAATAATAGTAGCAGTAGTAATAATAGTAGCAAAAGTAATAATAGTGGCAGTAGCAATAATAGTAGGAGTAGTAATAATAGTAGCAGTAGTAATAATAGTAGTAATAATAGTAGCAATAGTAATAATAGTGGCAGTAGCAATAATAGTAGCAGTAGCAATAATAGTAGCAGTAGTAATAATAGTAGCAGTAGCAATAATAGTAGCAGTAGCAATAATAGTAGCAGTAGTAATAATAGTAGCAATAGTAATAATAGTAGCAGTAGTAATAATAGTAGCAGTAGCAATAATAGTAGCAGTAGTAATAATAGTAGCAGTAGTAATAATAGTAGCAGTAGTAATAATAGTAGCAATAGTAATAATAGTAGCAGTAGTAATAATAGTAGCAGTAGCAATAATAGTAGCAGTAGTAATAATAGTAGTAATAATAGTAGCAATAGTAATAATAGTAGCAGTAGTAATAATAGTAGCAATAGTAATAATAGTAGCATTAGTAATAATAGTAGCAGTAGCAATAATAGTAGCAGTAGTAATAATAGTAGCAGTAGTAGCGGCTGTATTGGTGGTAGTAGTAATAGTAGTAGTTTGCAATAGTAGCGGTAATAGTGGAAGTAGGAGTAGTAGCAGTAGTAGTATTATTAGAAGTGGTAGTAGCGGCAGTAGCGGTAGTTGTGGTAGTAGTTGTATTAGCGGTAGTAGCGGTAGTAGTGGTAGTTGCAGTAATAGTGTTAGTAGTGGTAGTAGTAGAAGTAGCAATAGTAGAAGTAGTAGCAGTAGTAGTGGTAGTAGTAGTAGCTGTTGTAGCGGTAGTATTGATAGTAGGAGTAGCAGTAGTAGCCAATAGTAGTAGTAGTAGTAATAGTAGTAGTAGTAGTAGTAGTAGTAGTAGTAGTAGTAGTAGTAGTAGTAGTAGTAGTAGTAGTGGTAATAGTAGTAACAGTAGTAACGGTAGTAGTGGTAGTATAGTAGCTGTTGTTGCGGTAGTAGTGGTAGTAGTAGCAGTAGTAGCAGTAGTCGCGGTAGTAGTAGTGTTAGTAGTTGTAGAAATAGTAGCGGTGGTAGTGGTAGTAGTAGTAGTAGTAGCGGTCGTAGTGGTGGTAATAGTAGTAGCAATAGTAGCGGTGGTAGTAGTAGTAGAAGTAGTAGCTGTTGTTGCGGTAGTAGTGATAGTAGTGGTAGTAGTAGCAGTATTCGTATTAAATGTAGTAGTAATATTAACAGGCGTTATAGTAGTAGTTGTTGTAGTAGTAGTAATCTTGGTTGAAATGAAAGTTATGATAGTAGTAGTAGTAGTTTTAGTAGTAATGTTAATAGTAGTGGTGGTGGTAGTAATAATGGTAGTAGTAGTGGCAGTTATGTTAATGGTAATAATAATAAAAGTAATAGTGGTGGCAGTGGTAGTAGTAGTAGTAATTTTGGCAGTACTAGTAGCAGCTTTAGTAGTACTTGTAGTTATAGTAGTTTTAGTATTGTAGTATTAGTAACAGTTGTAGTAGTTTTAATTGTGTTAGTAATATTAGTAATAATGGTGGTAGTGGTGGTGGTGGTAGCAGTTGTAGCAGCAGTTGTATTAGTAGTAATTGACTTAGTACTAGTAGTTGTTGTAGTAGCTGTGATGTAGCACACCTATCTTTATCGCCCTATCTTTTCTAACATCTTTCTTATTTTATTTCTCTCCCGTCTTGCTCTTTCATTATTCTTAAAGTAATCTTGTTTAATCCGGCTTGCACTTAAATGGAACTTTAAACATGCCTTTGATTTATTTTACCACCTTACTTTATCTCGGGAAACACACCTGACCTCGATAGACAAGTATTGTTTACTTTGGAAAACGCCCGCTTTGGCCATACAAAGAATTCGTTTAATGCCTAATCCCCTGTTTAAACAAAACGAGTCGTACCACATTGGGACAGTGACACGCTTGCCGAACCGATGGACAACAAAGGACTTGCGACACGCACAGTAATGTTGTTGCCTCATGGTAGACCGTGATGGTGGCTAAGCCTCTTAGATGTCGGGTACCTAGCGAGATAATGAATAAAGAGATTAAAGAGACCGGCCCCGCCGTAGAACGACAAAAGAAACTTCACGCGAAACGGGCAAAAAGACAGAAGGCTTTGTGGAAGAAGGGACGTGTAATTTCTGCAGTGGGCGGCCAATCCTAAGCCATGGTTTGTTTTGCAAACGAACATGCAGCCCGGGGTGAAGAGTTGGTTGCAATAGCCCAGTATATGCACTAAAAGGGCATGCGAGTGAGCCAATCTCACTGGACAAGAGGGACGCTTAGCTATTGGATTAGGGGGCGGAGTCATACGACACAGGCCACGACTTCTGTCATATAAGCAACCTGAAATATAACTAGACGTTCAACAGAAGTCAGTACAGAGTTTCCAACATTGTGGCGTATGAGTGGTTTTCCCTATAGCATGGCCTGTGTACATATTGTTCTGATATTTCATTCCTGTGTGGATATTTGATTCATTTCTGTGGAGTTTAATTTTGTAATGTTCGTAAGGAATTTGGGAAGGGAAAAAGAAGTTAGTTAATTTATAAAAATTATTAATAATTTTTCTTATTCATTATTTAAGATTTATTTTTGCACTTAGCCTCATAGCTAAATGTGCGAAAGACTGTATTTTTATTACTTCTATTTGTAAAGGATGAATCAAATCAAAGATTTTTCCTCTAGGATAATATTAAGAAATTCATAGTTATATACCTCACCTTCATCTAGATTGTTAGATCATCATTACAGACTTACATGAGCATACACTTTCGCGCGCAATATACTTACTTACTTAGTCGTTCCCCTTCTACCGTGAGGTATAGAGTTTTGGAAGAGAGAGCGCTAGACTATCCTATCGGCTGTCTTCCACCTGGCTTGGTTACATTCTAGTCCTCAGTCCTTCAAAGATTGTCTAATGTTGTCCTCCCAGCGGACTCTGGGTCGTCCTGAGGGTCTAGATCCCTGGCTCTTTGTTTCCCATGCTTGGCGTGGTAGCTAATCTTCTCCCATTCTGCAGACATGACCAAACCATCTTAGTTGGGACTGTTCTACTTGGGTCTGCAGGGGGTGGGATTTTAGGCCTTGACGTATCGTCTGGTTGCGGACCATGTCTCTTCTTGTTACTTCAACCACCTTCCTCAGATACCTCATTTCTGAGGTTTTGATCTGGATTTTGTGGGTTTTAGTCTTTGCCCATGACTTGCATCTATATGTCAAGACTGGGACATAGGTGGAGCGGTATACAGCCATCTTCGTGTTCTTACCAACCTCTCTCTTGCTGAGGAATCCTCGATTTATGGACTGAAAAAGTCTCCCAGCTGCTGCTTTTCGAGTGGCCAACTCTTCTTTGATGCCTCCCTTTCGGTCTGTAATGGCTCTGAGGTATTTAAAGTGGTCGACCTGCTCCAGGACCTGTTCTCCCAGCTTAATCTGATGTCTTCTTTCTACTCATGATATCACCATGGATTTTGTTTTAGAGCTGCTTATGACCATCCCTCTCTTCTCCAGCTCTTCCTTCCAGACTTGCAGGTTGGATTTGAGAAGTGCCTCTGATTTAGCAATCAGGACAACATCATCAGCAAATGCCAGGTCTGAAATACAGACCTGTCTCATCTTCCAGTACCCCACTGAATACTTTCTTGTTCTCTCCTTACTGCCTTGATGACATCGTCCATGAGGAATATGAAAAGATAAGGTGACAGGATATCACCTTGTCTTACACCAGTGGAGGTCCTGAACTCTTCTGACTTATGGTTTGCTGTCCTCACATAATTTATACAAGACTTGTAGAAGCTCTGTATAGCATGAATCAGAGGTGCTGGAATGTTCTTCCTTGCCAAACAGTCCCAAAGTTTGCTCCAGGGACCCTGTCAAACGCCTTTTCCATATCTATGAAACAAAGATATATCTCACTCTTATACTCAAGGGCCTTTTCACTCAGCTGTCTGAGTGTGAAGATTAGGTCTTGAGTACTTCGGTTAGCTCGGAATCCGCACAGGACTTCATCCAATTGTGGCTCAGCTAGGCGTCGGAGTCTCTGCTCTAGGATTCTAGAGTAGATTTTACCAGGGACACTGAGAAGGGATATGCCTCTGTGGTTTCCATATTGTCGATTGTCACCCTTTTTGAAAATGTGTATGGTCTTGTTGCACCACGCTGCCTGTAGGACCCTTAAGAGTAATAGGTCGCCTGATGCTCCCATGTACTTAACCATTTCTGGTGTTATACCATCATGCCCTGCTGCTTTGCCCATCTTGATTTTCTCCAGTGCTGCCTTCAGTTCTTCCATCTTTATGTCATCTTCATCACCATTGGTTTCCTCTTCTATGCTAGTGGTTATCATTTCTAATGCTTGACCTTGCTCACCATCAAGGAGTTCTGAGAAATATCCTTTCCATCTTTCCATTACTTCCTAGGGGCAGTAAGCAATTTGCTTTGTTTGTCCTTCATAAATTTGAGAGGGCATTGTTTTTCCTATTCATGTTCTTTAGGGTCTTATAGAACAATTTCTGTTTTCTTGCCCATCTTTTCTAGCTCTTCTCCAAATTCTTCCCAGGACTTCTGTTTTGCTGCTAGCACCGTGTTCTTTGCCTCTGTTCTGAGTATTACATATTCTCTATATTTCTCTATTTGTCATGCTGTGTTTTTAGCTCCTAAGTATTGTTTCCATGCCATTTTCTTCTCTCTTATTTTCTCTTTGACTTCCTCTGTCCACCAAGGTGTCCTCTTTCTCTTGTTCCCAAGTCGGACTTCACCACATGCTTCTGCAGCAGCTGTCTTTATGATGTCCTTGAATTTAAGCCACAGGGTTTCCAAGTCATAATGCTGTTCTTCTGTGTTTCTCAACGCTGTTGCAATAAGCCCCTGATATCTGGTCTTAATTTCTGGCTCTTTCAGCTTGTAAGTCTTAATGCTCATTTCTCCCGTTCGTTTACTTATTTTCTTGCGTGATGTTGGGCAGTTCCTAGGCTGAGCAACTCTTTCAGTTATTCTTTTGATTGTAAGCTGGTAGTGATCACTTCCAATCTCTGGCCCCCTCCAGACTCTAGCATCCCGGACATGTTTGAATGAGCTTCTTCTAACAATGGCATAGTCGATCACCGACTTCTCATTTTTTTTGTTGGTTCACATTTAATGTATGCATGTATGCGCTTATGAGGGAACTTTTGGGTTTGTAATGATCAGACTCTGCTCACTGCAGAATTTAAGGAGTCGCTTTCCATTGTCATTGAGAGTATCTTCTCCATATCATCCGATAACACCACCTCATCTAGCATGGTCATTTCCAACTCTGGCATTAAAATCTCCGAGCATGATAACTGTAGCGGGAGGTTATTTAAATTTATTTATTATGTAAGAGTATGCCAGTAAAGAGTTCTGACCTTACAAGTAATACCCCAGTCTTAGAAATAAGCACTGGTGTATTGTTATCATAACAATAGTCAGACTGTGAAAACCCTGGCCCAGTTGGTAAGAAGTAGTACCAGGATTTAAGGTGTCTCCTCCCTGTGACTATCTTATGATTACTTATATGCTAGGGGATAAGTAAAATGTACATTCACTGAACCCACAAAATGGAAGAAGTGAATAAATCCTCAGGTACAGTTAAAATAGTTTAATAATTACACTAATATTCTATTTCTACTAGTTGGAAAAGAGCATATACATATATATAAAAGTATTCATACAATTACTATTATGGTCTGTTTATACTTCAAGATCTTAAATAATAAAGTTACTGAAATCACTGTTATTAGTCCTTTGAATTTAAGGATAACTGTCATCAGTTGACTGAGTTTCTGTATGGTTACTTATTGTTTTCAACTATTGGCTGTTTCACATGTATAGGTGGTCAGTGTCAAACAGGACACTTATCTTTCCAACTTGATACTGCTGAAACTGTCCTTTGCTGATATCAGACTTGGTAGGCCCAACAGTAGGGATGCCAATGACCAGTTGAAGTTCACTCTTTGGGGTCCTGCACTTTGGTGGGATTGCCTCGGATGAACTACACCGGCTTCTGATACTGGACAGTCTGGTTTGAGTTATTTCATGGAACCTGCAACATATCAGCCTTGGCTAGTATCTGGCTAGACTTGTAGTTGACTAGCACAGATGTCAGACCAGTCAGTCATCAGATGTCACCGTTATACAATTATAGTAAGTAAGGACATCATTTCAGTGATATAGCATTAATATTAACATTTCAATTAAGTGTAACTGACTAGCACATAAGTCAGACAAGTCAGTCATCAGGTGTCAAAGTTATACAGTCATAGCAAGTAACATCAGTTCAATGATATAGAATTAATATTAACATATCAGTAATAAACATCATCTGGTTTATTCCGCTCCTATACATCCCTTCATATTCTATAACTTGATCCTTCCAAATCATATCAAGTACGAATTCAAATACTGATGCTATCCTTAGCATCTACACAAAAGTAATACATAAATAAAGAAAGTGAGTGACCACGTGATCAGGTTGCTTTCTACTGAAACTGGCTGTAGAACACTCCAGTTTACTAGCTGTAAATGGGTACGAAGTTGTGCGCTCGAACTAGGGAAGGCAAAGGCAGCGAGGAAGGGGACTAGTCACCTTAACCTCGTAAACTGGGATCTTCCATGATGAAGTTTCTAACACTTCATTTCCCTATGACAATCTCTGCCATGGGACTGCCTTTATCTTCGTAAGCGATAAAGCAATATGATAAATATAACTTCATTAGGCCGTGGGGCTATTTGTGATTACTTTTTGTACAAGCAACACTCATCCATAATGCACATGAATAAATCATATTAAAATAATAATACGTTATATCAATGAATATTATACAGGCATATTTTGTGAATTCTGTATGAACCTGAAATAACAAATATTATACACGGTAGTTATCATAATTTCGCTTACCCTCAGACTTCAGATACTGGACTTAAAAATGTTTCTGGCGATCCGCTCACAATTCATGGGTCGTGGCGAAACTCTGCCTCCAGTCTGTCTGAACCCTCTTTCGTTGTCTGTAGCTCAGTTTACCGATACGCTTTAAATACGTATAGCGCGGACGTATCGGAGAGTACCGACGTCACAGCTTAAACCTAAGCCTGAAAAATCCTTCCCGAACAGTGATTTCGGCCGAACTGTGCGTCGACTGAAATTTTGCCTTTATCATTCTCGGCATATATAATATCCATATAGTTCCATCTTATCTAGTTTTTTACAGCTGATAAAACTCTATCTTCCTGTCCATGTAATTTCCCAAACTGTTATTTGTTGATTTTAATATTTAGAACAGAAGTGGGTTTACATGCTTTTAGCGTAACTGTGGGCAGCCGAAATACGCATATATCTCCGTAAATGAGAACTTCCTACCGTTCCATCTTATATGCAGTTATACACCATCCTTCCCTGTACTGAAATGTAAAATCCTTTTCATACGGATTCCCTTCTGTTTTTATATATCGTTGGCGATTTCCTCTGTCCGATACACATTTCGCTGATACGCCGCCATTTTGAAAGCGGTCACTCGATCGTAGATGGGTTTATAAATCTAACTGAAAACGTTTGCAATGACCTGAAACCAATTTTGCGACAATAACTTCATCTAGGCAGTCATCCACTGTCCTTTGAAGCAGCTCAAAGAATTCCACATTAACCTCTGCTATCTCATCCTCATTTGGCCCATACACTATGACCAGGTTGACTATGGTTTCTCCTTCTTTTAGTTTTACGACCATAATGCGCTTCGAGACAAAGTTCCATCCCTTGATACTATCTTTTTGGTTTTTGGCCACAATGCAACCCACGCCCCCTTTAGCTCTTTCAGATGTGGGTACACCACTGTAGAGCAGTGTGTTGCCATCGAGATACATGACTCCTTGTCCCTTTTTCTTTGTTTCCGTTAAAGCCAGGATTTCTAGTTTTGCTTTCTCATCTCTTCCACTAGCTCCTCTTCTTTCCCATTTATACTTCTTGTGTTCCAAGTTCCATACGTCGTAGTCCGTAGTCCGTTCCAGTTCGTCGCCTTTAGAATTAGTCCGGTTTTCTCGTAATCATGATTTAAAGCAAACAGGTGATTGGCCTGTTGTGCTTTTGCATGGTGGAGGGACTACCTCCTTACGGCCTCCATGTAGGCCGCTCTACTCCTTTTTCAGCCTAGGCGGAATTTCGCGCGCAATATATTTAAGACTTATTATGTGCTCTTCGTGTCATACATCATTACCAGAGAATTAAAAACAGAGAAATCAATAGTGAGGAATTTGATAACAAGAAAGCCAACTATTGATATTAGATACGAAATATATGAATACACTTTTGTGTCTTCAGTCCAGCAGAAGTCTGAGTCTACACATTACGTGTTTGTCATCTAACCGGAAAGAAGCTAGCAAAGGGTTTGTCTCGCTAACAGAATTCACAAGATTAGACATTATACACTTCCTAATTTACATGGAAGGTCTCGCCGGCGTTAGCAAACGGAGGTTGCGCCAAATTTTATTTACCGGTTTACCCAGTGCTCACAAGTTGATTCTATATACACATATCAAGTTCAACTCACTCAGCAGCTTACCGCCTGAGTCAAGTTAAAGCAGGCACAAGTATATATATATATATATATATATATATATATATATATATATATATATATATATATATATAAAGTTATATATCACTCAACATCGTATTCCCTGAATCAAGATTACACACTCACAAGTTGATCAGTCTACCTACCAGGATCACTTAGTCACAAGTTGATTCGCCAGGATACCAAGCTCAAATCACCACGTTCAGTTACTCACTACATCAGTGCATGAAATGAATTCATCTACTTTGATCGTATATTGCACGACGTAAATTTACTCCAGCTTCATTGCACGAAACTCACTTAGTACCAGAAGATCATTTCGTGGAGAACTGCAGTCTAGTCAGTGCCTTTCTGACAGCCAACATTTTCCCGAGACAACTGTAAACACTGTAAACAGTTTGTCAACGCTAGAGAGATTTCCTAACGTGGAAGGACAGTATATCTTCCAAGTTCTCATTAATACAAAGGCTTTCATCAGTACGTTCTCGTCTAGGAGATAAGCTGCACAACATACCATACACCTACATTGGACATTCTAAGCATACCGGTGTATAATCATAAAGTGGAGGAATGTTGAGAGACACATAGACAGTATAGATTGGACATCAATGTGGTGAAACTTTTATATCACATCATCATTTCACCATTCCCATAGGTTCACTCTCAAATTAAACTAACTTCATTAATTACATCTCATCTGTGTGTATGTGTGACAAAACGTCTGTCCCTGTCCTTTTGTGTGATCTCTCACACCTCCAGCCCTACGGCAGTATCATTTCTTCTTTCTTTTTTTGTTCTCTCCGATGGCTTTTATTTGCTATTTCATTTTTACTTTCATACATTTTACTCTTTATGCTGGACATAGAATGGGTAAAGTCTCTAACACGCCACTGCCCTATGGCAGTATTTGCTACGGGAGTAATTCTTATCTTATTGGGTCGCATTCACGCTTCACGAAGACGTGTTAAGTTACGCCAGGTTATTAGACCGTCAGCGACAATATTTTATCCCATAATTTGTCTGACCATCTTTTCAAGCGACGGTGCTTGTTTATCCAAGCTTGGGTTGGGCAAGAGTGCTGAATAGAACCAGATTTGTTTGTCTGGCAAAACACAGGATAACCCGTGCAAGAGGCGGAACGTATGACTAAAGCGCGTCTGCGTCATCCTTGATACACCAACATTTCTGTCTGTGCGACACATGTGGGCATGTTGTCATGTGTGTCTACCGATCTACCTGTAAGTTTGGACACGAGGGCATCGGACATAATATTACCATATATGGGAGACGTGACCTTTGCAAAATTTTCCATGTCGGAAATATTTTGACAGTACCACACCCGACCTGTTTGAAGATGATTGGGGCGTTTATTTAACTCCATAACAAACGAAGGCAGGGAATACAGTCTGACCATTTCGCAGTTTTATTTCACTGTGAATTTCACGCTCGCCAAGACAACATCAGACCTCGCTAGAGTGAAGACTAGATTCAGAATTCCTTTTGTTAACCGGATCTTTTATTGGAGAACCAGATAAGACTTACAAAGCACAGGAAATCTCTACATTTTCATAAGGAACACCAGGACTAGGAAACTGAAGATACACGAAGTCAGAGAGGAATCTATTGTAAAATTAAAGACATCCCAGACTCGTGTAAGTGAACGATTCGTCTCTTTTATTCATCTGAGCAACAAGTCTGTAGCCAGGCTTGGCTTATTGGTTGTACCAGCAGAAAGTACTATCTCTGGAACCAAGTGAAGATAGAAGTGGACTGACGTTATGCGATACGCCATCATAAGAGGGTCTTATAGACAGACGCAGAACCAGCTTAGCCGTTACTCCTTGACGTTCTGGGAACGTGCAGCGCCTGAACTTTGACTAGAGACGAGCGAGAGCAGAGTGAAAAGAACCAATCCGTAAGGAGGATTAGAATCATCATTGGCAGCTAAGTTAACCTATATGCTGACACTTGAACTTCTTATCCAAAACCCATCACCCGAGTGATGAAAACTTCATTGTGTAACTAACTATTATTCCTTTCTTTTAAACTGTTAAACTTAAAGTGATTATTAAATTTTGTTATTTGTAATTGTACAAATTTTACTTCGATTCAATCATTTTAAATGTAGTACATGTTTGTCTCAGTCAAAGTTACTAAACACACACTCTAAACAGAGCTATATTATAATAATAATTCTACTGATAAACTCAGCGGTGCGGGCTTAACGAGCTAGAGAAACCATTGCTTAAATTCTTCATAAAAGGTGTCGGCAGATTACAGAATTAACGTGCGCAGCAACAGCCAGCATTGTTTTTGCTTATATGAATATCTTGTGAAGACTCCCATGTGATAGAAGCTTTAGTACTCTTCTATCTACATTTCTGCCAAATCTTGTGTAAAGATAGATTCCATTGAAGCCTATAATAGAAACTCTTGAGTTTTGGCCACTGTTGGCCCACTACTGCAAAGCAGGGGAGGCAATACCGTCACAGTTGGGCGACTCGCGTTGGGATTAGTGAACTCGGACATGCATTTGCGATAAGTCACAATTGCAGACCTCGTCCCGGATTATAGAACCTGTCTAGTAATTCCCTAGACGTGATTGACATAAATTTCAGATTTACTGAAAGAATATTGTCAAGAGTGTGTTGTATTAAGACTGAACATTCATTGTATGTATAAATAACAGTGAAAATAACTTTGTAAAGAATAGCTGAATACTTGAAAAAAAACAAAATCTCTGTAACTAAAGTTAAAGTTACAGTTAAATAAGAAGTTCACTTGGTGTGGCAAATTCTTTGTTGTAATTTGGTGTTTAGTTGTTAGTAGCTGTTGTAACTTTGGTAGCTTTGTAAACAGACCTTGTGCTCAGAATGACAGAGTCCCAAAACCTCCATGCTTTTTATCTTATAGGCCGCGAACTCGGGTTTTCAGCTAAAGAACTTTCTGACTTCGTGCTTACTTCGGTGAGAGAACAGAAAGAAAAATATAAAGAGGAAAAAGACAGGATGGAGCCAGAGAAAGCCGCACTCCGTGAGGAGAAGGCAGCCGAGAGAGAAGAGAGAAGGATGCCCAGAGAGCACGAAAAGGTACAAACCGAGGAAAAGGAAAAGCAAAGGGCTTACGAAACCGCAAAGAGAGAAAAGGAAAGAGCGGAAAAGGCACTGGAGATGGTTTTCCAAGAATAGAAGAACAGGCCGAAAGAGCAGAAAAGGAACAGGAGAGGGCATTCCAAGAAAAGAAGGAACAGGCCGAGAGGGCATTCGCTAAGGAAAAGGAACAGGCTGAGAGAGCTGAAAGGAAGGAACAGGAAAGACAGAGCCCACGCTATTAGAATGAAGGAATTGGAACTCGAAAGAAGAAGAGTGGATTCTAGTTCTAACAGAGAGATACATCATGAAGCTATTCAAGAGTCTTAGGGGATCTGCTTATGATGTGTTTCTCAAGATGCCCACGGAAGAACAGAACAACTACGACATGCTGAAGAAAGCTCTGTTTCAGCGTTTTATGCTCAATGCAGGGACATTTCGTGGTAAATTCCGTGAGGCGAAAAGACAGAAAGATTAATCTTTTCGACAGTTTGCTACCAGGCTAGAAACGTACTTGGAGAAGTAGGGGTCTCTCAGCATCTTCGATGAATCTTTTGAAGGGCTGAAGGAGATGATTCTCGTGGAGCAGTTCAAGGACTCGCTCACCCCTGACATGAGAAGGTTCCTGGCTGAACACGGGGCCGAAACTCTTGAGCAGGTGGTACTATTTGCTGATAGGTACCAGAGCGCCCAGTCGGAAGTGAATCCGTCTAAACGGCGCCACCACGATAGTCACCCTAAACAGAAGGATCATCCAGATGATAACTCCAAAAGTACGGACAACACAACACATAAAACAGCCCACCAACAGCAACAACAACCAAAAGATCACCAGAGGCAGAAACAGAGCAATTGATCCCAGGGAACTGGAAGACGATATTGTAAATCGTGCAAAACTGACACGCATTTTACATCGGATTGTAAGAGGCCGAAATCCGGCCCTTATAATGTTGCTTGCCTGATCAGGGGGCCGATAGGAAAACATTACCCCCAAGGCATATGAACAAAATCCTTGTTACCCTTCTATTACTGATCAAGTAACCGTTGGCAACCAAACCATACGGTGCCTGTATGATTCGGGGCTTATAATATTCAGCTTTAGTTTGTCCATCTTTAGTGAAGGCCCACCAATACACTGGTGAAACTGTAGAAATACAGGGGCCTCGGAAGAGTATAAAACCCATCCTTCTTCCGGTTGCGGAAATTGATGTTTCAACCCGAAATGTCCGGGGGAAAATCAATGCCACAGTGGTAGACGATTTAGTCTATCCTCTCATTTTAGGGAGTAAATATATGTTTCTTGGAGATCCCTCAGGTGACTCCAAGCCGACACAAAAGAAAGAGAGCCCAGAACACGCCTCAGCGGCCCCTTAGTTGTCATCTTTGCACAGCCTAAATGTTTCAGAGCTGAAGGAAGCACAAAGGGATGACAAAACCCTAAAGCCTTGTTTTACTAAGTTGTATGGCAATTACTCCCATACTCCTCAGGGAGCAGTTTACAGGAGAAAGGTTTAGTCTATAGACGGGTGGGGAATAAGAGGCAGTTAGTTTTCCCACTCTCCTTTCGCACCCGCCTCATGCAAGAAATGCGTTTAACCCTACCCCATCCCATTAAAGGTTCATATGCCCTGGTAAGGCATATTTCCCTGAATTACTCCTGGCCAGGTTTGCGACAGGATGTTCGACAGTTTGTGCGAGATTGCTCTGTTAGCCATAGCCCGGACAACCAGAAGGTTGAAACTACGACGAAAGAGTCTGCGCATAGTAACCAACAACCAAAGATGGATAACTCGCACCTCAATTCTACATTTCTATGTAGTAAAGCAGAGTTACGAAGAGCGCAGATGTAAGACATTACTTTAGCTCCATACTCTGAACAGTCAGCTCAAAATAAACCTTCCTTCAGCTGAAACGTTCCACAACTAGGATAGGATTATTTGTCGACGGACGAGGCAAGGAAAGTAACTCTTAGTGCCCCTCCCTTTAAGACCCTCCGTTATGAAAGCGGCTCATATATCTTCATCGGGGGAACATGTTCCCGTGGGTACCACTATGCGTAAAATTAAGGAGGTTTACTTCTGACCCAACCGATGGAAAGACGTTCGTCAGTACGTAATGAACTGTACACATTGCCAAGCGAGCAATTTAAACACTCGCCCACGGAATAATGAGGAGAAGAACACTGTCATCCAGAACAGTAGAAGAGGAAGGCATATACAACACAAATGTTCACGTACAAACCTGGATTTTAAATGCAATATCTCAGGTGAGGGGATGTGTGACGAAACGTCTGTCCATGTCCTTTTGTGTGATCTCTCACACCTCCAGCCCTACGGCAGTATCATTTCTTCTTCTTTTTTTTTTCTCCGATCGCTTTTATTTGGCATTTTTTTCCCCTTTCATACATTTTACTCTTTATGCTGGACATAGCATGTGAAGTCTCTAGCACGCCACTCCCCTATGGCAGTATTTACTACGGTAGTAATTCTTATCTTATTGTATCGCATTCACGCTTCACGAAGACGTGTTAAGTTACGCCAGGTTATTAGACGGTCAGCGACAATATTTTATCGCATAATTTGTCTGACTATCTTTTCAAGCGACGGTGCTTGTTTATCCAAGCTTGGGTTGGGCAAGAGTGCTGAATAGAACCAGATTTGTTTGTCTGGCGAAACACAGGATAACCCGTGCACGAGGCGGAACTTATGACAAAAGCGCTTCTGGGTCATCCTTGATACACCAACATTTCTGTCTGTGCGACACATGTGGGCATGTTGTCATGTGTGTCTACCGATCTGCCTGTAAGTTTGTACACGAGGGCATCGGAAAAATATTACCATATATGGGAGACGTGACGTTTGCAAACTTTTCCATGTCGGAAATATTTTGAAAGTACCACACCCGACCTGTTTGAAGATGATTGGGGCGTTTATTTAACTCCATAACAAACGAAGGCAGGGAATATAGTCTGACCATTTCGCAGTTTTATTTCACTGTGAATTTCACGCTCGCCAAGACAACATCAGACCTCGCCAGAGTGAAGACTAGATTGAGAATTCCTTTTGTTAACCGGATCTTTTATTGGAGAACCAGATAAGACGTACAAAGCACAGGAAATCTCTACATTTTAATAAGGAACACCAGGACTAAGAAACTGAAGACACACGAAGTCAGAGAGGAATCTATTGTAAAATTAAAGACATCCCAGACGCGTGTAAGAGAACGATTCGTCTCTTTTATTTATCTGAGCAACAAGTCTGTAGCCAGGCTTGGCTTATTGGTGGTACCAGCAGAAAGTACTATCTCTGGAACAAAGTGAAGGTAGAAGTGGACTGACGTTGTGCGAGACGCCATCATAAGTGGGTCTTATAGACAGACGCAGAACCAGCTTAGCCGTTACTCCTTGACGTTCTGGGAACGTGCGGCGCCTGAACTTTGACCAGAGATGAGCGCGAGCAGAGTGAAAAGAACCAACCCGTAAGGAGGATTAGAATCATTATCGGCAGCTAAGTTAACCTATATGCTGACACTTGAACTTCTTATCCAAAACCCATCAACTCAGTGATGAAAACTTCATTGTGTAACTAACTATTATTCCTTTCCTTTAAACTGTTAAACTTAAAGTGATTTTTAAATTTTGTTATTTGTAATTGTACACATTTTACTTCGATTCAATCATTTTAAATGTAGTACATGTTTGTCTCAGTCAAAGTTACTAAACACACACTCTAAACAGAGCTATATCTCATCTCATCTCATCTCATAATCGGAACCTCTTCTACCAGAGCTATATTATAATAATAATTCTACTGATTAACTCAGCGGTGGGGGCTTAACGAGCTAGATAAACCATTTCTTAAATTCTTCATAAAAGGTGTCGGCAGATTACAGAATTAACGTGCTCAGCAACAGCCAGCATTGTTTTTGCTTATATGAATATCTTGTGAAGACTCCCATGTGATAGAAGCTTTAGTACTCTTCTATCTACATTTCTGCCAAATCTTGTTGTTAAGATAGACTCCATTGAAGCCTATAATAGAAACTCTTGAGTTTTGGCCACTGTTGGACCACTACTGCAAAGCAGGGGAGGCAATACCGTCACAGTATGAATTGTCTTCCACCATCATCACATTTTATTTTCTACTAGGCCCTATATGTGTATATATTTAACTAATAAACTATATAGCTGCGTTGATCATTACCTAGTTCGTTAATGTATCACTCGTGCTGTCTGTGTTAAGTATATATCTATATGTGAAATCCTTCATTTAGAGGAGGTTGTGAGATCTTTCTTTATCGAGATCTGAGGGCAGGAGCTAAGGTTATAGGGAAATAGAACACTTTTCATAATTTATTATAAAATACTTTCTAATGGAAAGTTTTCACCTTCTCTTCTTCTTGTCCTTATCTCGAATAAATCTCTTTCTTTCTTAACGAGCCAATTTCTGGAGACCTTCTTGACAACATTCAATAGGTCACCCCTAGCGACAACTACTGCTGTAGTTGCACCGGTATCAAGTTACGGCAGTGGCAGAAATTATGGTGGTCGTGGGGATGGTAGCAGTAGTAGTAGTAACAGCTGTAGTAGTTGTAATTGTGTTAGTAGTAGCCGAACATTAGGATGGTGGTGGTGGTAGTAGTAGAAGCAGAAGTAAAAGTAACAGCAGTAGTAGTAGTAGTAGCAGCAGTGATAGTAGTTTGCTACATCAGCTATGATACGAACTGAACCGTCTGATCTGTTCATACATAAGTAATGTAACGTTTGTTATTAATCGCGTGGACGTAAACCATGTACTCCCTGTATTAAATCTCTATCGTCAAACTATCAATTTAGACCTAGCGGAGAAGTAGCCTAATGTCTATTACGTTATATTATTAGTTAAACCCCTTGTGTGCAAGATCCTGAATGCTAGCCGTTAGATACTTCTAGTGGCTCCAACAAGAAACGTTTGTTCTTTAGTTCCGCCATTTAGCCCCCATCCCCCCCATCAAGGCCAGCTCCTTGACGTGGAGATGGGGCTCAAGTACAGCCATCAGCGGCTGAAAAACCAAGACTGGCCAGGCCCTCCTAGACTCGAGCAAGACCACAGTCTGCCCTAGCAAGTCAAGGTGCTGAAGACGGAGGCAACCAGCCAAGAGGCGCACCACAGCAATCAGGATGCCACGCATTAGCGCTATGGGAAGTATGCCTATATCTGCAAAACGTTATGGCACTCGCCCTGTGACGGACACCCAGGCAGGCGCAGTGCCGGGCCCTCTGCCTCGGAAGGGCCCAACCCCTACTACTGGGGGTCCTTCTCAATTGCCCCATGGAGCCAGGAGGCATGAGAATAGAGCTACTGGCAAAGCAAAGAAAAGACCATTAAAAATAATGCACTGGAATGCTGAAGGCGTCAATAGTAAAAAAGACGGCTACAGCAAAAAATTAGAGCTCGAAAATATCTTGAATGAAGAGCAAGTAAATGTATGTTGCTTGCAAGAAACCCACCTCAACAAAGACATAGCCTTCAAAATCAGAGGCTACCAGTGCTACCGATCTGACCGAATAGACAGGCGAAAAGGTGGAATACTGACACTCGTGAGGAATAACATCAGTGCATGTCAGCTTGAAACATATATGGAGGGGGCGGAATACCAGATGCTTCATCTCAGGACAGAAAGTTCAGAATTCCACCTGCTCAACTACTACTGTCCGAGCGACCGCCCACTGGCACTAGATACAATCCCAGCAAAAGAAAGACTGTATGCGGAGACTTCAACAGCCACTCACAGAGCTGGGGCTATGATCACATGGACAGGAGAGGTGAGGAGCTTGAAAACTGGCAGGATGACAATGGGCTTATCCTGATTAACCAGCCAATCGACCCACCAACCTTCTACTCGAGATCATGGCACACCACCTCTACACCAGACCTGGCATTCCACTCACCCAGCTTGGAGTGGAACACCACACGCGTTGTAGGGAAACAACTTGGAGGCAGCGACCACCGGCCAGTCTTCCTAATTGTGGAAAATGAACTTGTCAAGGAGAGCAGCACTCTCTCTAGGTGGAACTACAAGAAGGCAGACTGGACAATGTACCAGCACCGTACTAGTATACTGGCTAGAGATCTGACTGTAGACAAAGACATCAATAAGCTAGTTGATGAATTCAGCAGATGCATATTACAGGCTGCTCGTGAAACAATACCTAGAGGGGCTCGTAAGCACTACAAACCATATTGGAATAGTGAACTAGAGCAGCTGCACAACGACGTGGAAACATCTCGAAAGCAGGCAGAGACCAGTCCATGCCAAGAACACCACAATAACTACCAGCAAGCTAAGGCCAAATTTCAAAGGGCCAAGTTGCAGGCCAGGCGAAGAAGCTGGAAGGAGAAAACAGAGTCCTTGAACTTTGAAAGAGATACGAGGAAACTGTGGAAGCTGGTAAAGCAACTTAACGATGAAGGTACAGAGAGAAACTCAAGGATTGCTCTGTACAAAGATGGAAACATCCTCATGGGAAAACAGGCAGCTGATCACTTTGCAGACTCCTTTGCTAAAGACAACAACATCGAAGTTAGCCCAGAGAAGCAACAGGAGACTCGTGAGAAACAACACGCAGGACGAGATGGAACCATACCTGAAGTTATGGAGGCACCAATCACATTCAGAGAACTGGAGCTTGCAATATCCAAATTGAAAATGAGAAAGTCGCCAGGAGTTGATGGAGTGTCCAATGAAATGATTAAGAACTTGGGAACCGCAGCAAAAACAAAGCTGCTGCAGATCTTCAATATCTGTTGGAACTCAGGCAGAGGTCCACAGACCTGGAGGGAAGCAATCATGATACCACTCCTAAAACCAGGAAAAGACAGTTCCACTGCCTCCAGCTACAGACCAATCAGCCTTACAAGCTGCCTCTGCAAAACAATGGAACGTATCATCAACCTCAGGCTACAGTGGTACCTTGAAAGTGAAAACCTTCTTGTACCACAGCAGGCGGGCTTTAGGCAGTGTTATTCCACCGAAGATCAGGCAACTTACCTTTCCCAAGAGATTGAGGATGCGTTCCAAGATAAGAAACTGGTACTAGCAGCATGGATAGATCTAAGAAAAGCATTTGACAAGGTTTGAAAAGAAGGGCTTCTGAAGAAACTGAGAAATTGTAGAGTGAATGGTAAGATGTACAAATGGGTGAAAGCATACTTGCATAACAGAAGAGCCCGAGTACAACTAGATGGCCTCAAGAGTAAGAAAATTCTACTGCGTCATGGCGTCCCTCAGGGAGGGGTTCTGTCCCCCACACTTTTCCTAGTCTACATCAATGACCTTGTTGCTGAACTACCACATGGAATGAAAGTGGCAATGTACGCTGATGACCTGGTAATATGGTGCACAGATGAGCATGCAACAGTGGCCACCAAACTGCTACAAAGAGCTATAGATGCCTTAACCTCATGGGCAAATAGATGGTGTGTCAGCATCAACACAGACAAGTGCAGCACTACGCTCTTCACCCTCTCTCCCAAACAAAAAGCTGGTGTCATCAAGATAAACAAAGAGCTCCTGAGAGAAGATAAACAACCCACCTATCTCGGAGTTACATTCGATGATAGGCTGACATGGAAGCAGCACATCAACAAGGCAGCAACAAAGGCCAGGAGGAAGCTAGCCATCCTGAGAAAACTAAGTGGAACCACATGGGGAGCCAGCGGGAAAATACTTAGTAAAGTTTACCAGCAGGGCATACGACCACACCTGGAATATGGGTCAGCTGCGTGGTGTCCAGCATCAAACACCACATTACAAGAGCTAGATAAGGTGCAAAACCAGGCGCTTAGGGTCATCACGGGGGCAATGAAATCAACGCCTATAGTGGAGATGGAGAAAATGGGGAGGATACAAGCACTGAGAGAACGCAGAGACACGAAAGTGCTAACACAGGCAGAAAAGTTCCTCTGTATGCCGAGCCATCCAATGAAGGACAGATTCCAAAACCTAGCAATGGGGCGACTGAAAAGAAGCAGCTTTATCCACCAGGCCAAACGATTTCGTAGACAAACCTCAGACCTGCCTGAAGTTAACAGCCCTCTAAAGTCTGTGCCAGAACAAACCCCTTGGAGAGAGGAGCATGGACTACCAGTACACATCCACACAAAAGTGAAAGGAATATTCGACAGGGATGAACAGAACAGCGTGCAACGTAGGACAGTCACTCTCAGTTTCCTGGATGATAAATACCCACAGGACCTCTGGGTCCGAGTATACACGGATGGGTCAGCACAGAATGCAGTAAAGAATGGAGGAGCAGGAGTGTACATAGAATACCCAAACAACACTAGGGATACGGTCAGAGTACCAACGGGGAAATTCTGTAACAACTATGATGCAGAAGTCCAGGCAATCAAGGTGGCAACTGAGAAACTACTGAACACCAATCTCGGTCCACAGCCTGTAGTATTCCTGACAGATGCAAGATCAGCACTCCAAGCACTTCAGTCCAGAAAATTGCCAGTTATACAGGCCCTACTTTCTGAACTGTGCAACCAGCGCAGGGTCGCCATGCAGTGGATACCGTCTCATTGTGGAATACCAGGAAACGAGAGAGCAGACGGACTGGCTAAAGAAGGTGCTGCAGACGAACAACCGGATGTACCAGTAACGTACCATCAGAAGAAAAAGATGATCAAATCTATCAGAAAGCCACCAACACCAACGCAGGATGACTACCAAGCTATGAACAGATCAGAACAAATAGTCATTCTGCGCCTCAGAACAGGACACAACCGCCTCCGCAGCCACATGTATACAAAATTCAAGATTGGCAATTCAGCCATGTGTACATGTGGACAGGCACCCCAGACAGCGGAGCACGTACTGCAAGATTGCCCCGAATATGATATATTGAGGCAAACCCACTGGCCCAGAGAAACAACACTGGAAGCAAAACTATATGGACCCCTGTATGAACTACAAAAGACAGTGAAGTTTATACAAGAAACAACATTGCAGATATAGACAATATATTTCAAGCGAACGAAAGAAGAAGAAGAAGAAGAAGAAGCCCCCATCCCGAATCTACCAGTACAAATACTTGAGTCACTGAACGACGACTTTCCTTACATCCGAAAGATGCACCCACTTAATTCATCTTGCACCGCCACTGCATCGTAGAAAAAAATGTACGAGTGTTATGGTCCATTCTCTCTAGGGAATGGCGTGTTTCACTTTACCGTAACCTGATTATAAGAACACTGTTGCAGTTATTTTATTTCTCCTAACGACAGCAGGGGCAGGCGTTTCTATGTGTTATATTTTTTAATGGAGTGATTCCCTGCATGTCTTTACAATAAAATAGTGTAAAAATAAATCCACTATCAAGTTATTTCACTGGCTATATCTAAAACAGGCAGGTAGTATCTAAACCAGGCGTTTATTAGTGTTTTATTTTTGCATTGAGTGTTTGACTACACGTGTTTACGGTAAGATGAGTTTAACAACACTATTACACAATCACGTATTTTACTTTCCTTACCGGCTGTAGAGCGTCCGGTTAGCAGAGAGTGGTTATAGCGCTGATCTCTCACGGCAAAGGTACAGAGTTCACTTCACAGTATCGACACGCTCCAGTTTACCCAGCTGTAAATGAATACTTGTCTTTGCTGTTGAGTTAGGGAAGGAAAAGGCAGCGAGGAGGGGAATTGGTCACTCAACTTCTCGATGCTGGCTCTAGTATACTGTATCTCTTCTATCACTTCACTGCCCTAGGGCAGTATTTGCTTTGGGACTACATTTTAATCGGGTGTTTCGGAAGCAGGCGTTTGTTATATATGAAAATTGAATGTTTCGCTAGACGTGTTTACAGTAAACTAATTGTTATAACCCTTTTATAGTATCAGTTATTTGTAACATGCAAGCAGATAGTAAGGGCAATAGTAATATTAGTAGCAGTAATAGTAGTAGTAGAGGTAGTATTAATAGTAATAGTGTTCGTCTAATAATAATAGTAGCAGTAATTGTAACAGTAACATGAGTGGTGGCAGTGATAGTAGTTGTAGTCGTAGAAGTAGCAGTAGTAGTAATTAGGGCTGCACCGAATAGTGGGTTTCACTATTCGGCCTAATGCGAATAGAGGCCTTTAACCATTCGGCCGAATACGAATACGAATAGTGAGTGAATGTTGGGCATAAAAAGTTGTGTTCAACAGGTCTACTGACATTTTTATTAATTATACACCGTTACAAAAAATACGGCAAAAAGCCATTAATCACTTTTTTACATTTCTGCATGAAACATGCACTGGCGTTTAAAAAAAAAATGAGTCTCTCAACATTCTCTGCCAAAAGACAACATCTGTTATCTGAAAACGGTGTAGCCGGCAGTGCTGAACAGATGTTCACTTGGGACGCTTGTTGGAGGCGCGGCGAGATATCGTTGTGCAGGATATTAGCCCTAACAGAGCTGTACATATTAAGAATAATTATGTCAGTAAAAAATTTCCTGCTTGGCATTGTGTATCTCAGCTCCAACAAACCAACCAGAAACATGAAACCGACATCTTTCATGATAGAATATGGCTGAATGTCTAGTGCCATAAATGTGCCGATGGCTTGATGTACTTTAGAGCTGCGGTAGCTCAGTGGTTAGTGCACTGATTTCCTAGCTCGATGATCCATGGTTCGATCCCCAGTTGAGGTGGGACTTTTTTAGACCACAAACGGCTCCGGGGTCGACCCAGCCTCATGAATTGGGTACCAGAGCAACTTTTGGGAAGGTGAAGGCGGCCGGCGTGATGCTGACCACATTACCCCTAGCGTGCCGATGGTCAAGAAAATATGGGCCTAACACCATATTCCCAATATGCCTCAGTGGGCGTGTAACGGGATCCTTTTTCCTCCTTTGTTGATGTACTTTCGTTGTCTCTACACTGTCTATTGCCCACGACTTTGTTCCCTCTGCCTAGTCAGCTGATGCAACCCGAACACGCTAAAGTATGCATCGCAAGGCGTGGTGTGTTGTGTTAGTAGCGGGACCAATTGAAACTTAAAGTCTGCCTAATTTCTGGGTCTAAAATTATCACGCCGCGGGTTGACCTAAATTTACTATTCGTGTTTGATGCCAGCGAACTATTCGGCCGAATACGAATACTTCATTTAATGGACTTTTCGGCACCGAATCGAATATTCGGTGCCGTCCTAGTAGTAATAAAGGTAAAGGTAAAGGATCCCGTTACCCGTTATTATAGTAGTAATAGTAGCATTCCTATAATTAGTATACGCAGATATACTTTAATCACCCGTGTGTTGCCGGGGTCCGATAGGGAAGCAAAGAATAGTAACACGGTACCCCAACAGGCATGTCGTAAAATGCAACTAAGGAGGGCTGGGGGTGAGGCTGGTTACCCCATCCTGTAAAAATGTTTACCACAAAAACCAGCAATATGGGTACATCAGATACAGAATATAAGTCAACTCAGCCGTCCAAGACAAAAGGTGGTCCTATGGAAAGGAGTCTCATGAAGACACCCAGAGAAAGCCGCGCGGAGTCTAGGTTGCCGACTTACGTTTTTTGGTCTAGAAAAATCTCCAGGATTGAAACACGGAGACGAGAGCTGGAGACAGAAGTGAGAATGGTGAGTAAGACTGGAAGGAACTTGAGTTGATGGCACGTGACATGAGGGCATGTGTTTGTTGAAAGTCTATGCTCCTTGAGGAGCTACTGCTAAAGGGTATTGATTGATTTATTGAGGAGATATAGTTACTGTGTATTGTGGCGAAGCTCTGTTGCACATTATTTACATCTTACAAATGTATATGTTTTTTTCATTTCTTACGACCATTTTCGCCGAGTGTGTATATACGTGTTTGGGTGTTTTTTGTTTTGTTTTGTTTTTGATGGATATATATTTATTTTTCAGCCGTGAGGGTTACAGAGTAAAGACTATCCTGTTATACCTTTGTTGCGTGATAAATTCTCGCAACATCGTTTTATTTCAATATCTGTTTTATAACGCAAGGGCAACAACTGCTTGTAATTTATAGTCACTTTTCTCGGTAAGCATTTGTCTTCTCGCGTTGGTATCGAATGCAGTTAACTTTTGAGCTGTGGTCATTTTTGCGCTGGACTGCGCATGACTTGTCTTGTTGTTTGTCGATCGGTTTCCGCCCACCACTAGTGGGAGTGAGCGATTTGGAATGGCGAAAGAGATGCCTCGTTGAAGAGGGGATCTCCGCTATTTTTTGTTCTGTCAGGGATGTGTAGTCCTCTTATGGATATTTCGTTTGGTCGAGATAATACCTCTAGTGTTTTCCCACATGTCGGGAGGCGTGATATTTCTGTGTATTTCATGAAAGCAAGGTAAATTGACTTTTTCATTAACTCTATCGATTTTGGGTCGTGAGCGATTTCGATTCATAGCCTGTCTCCGAAAGTCGTCGTCACGAGATGTTCTTTCCCAGCTCACATGTCGCTGCATTGTATTGCATCGGTTGATGCATGTACCAAGGACCATTACTTGCTACTTTGTTAAATGAACTAGGTTTAGAAAACCTTTATTATCTAGAGGATATTCTTGAGGACATTATTTATACTTCGGCAGACGTGTCTGTCTTGCTGAAGTCAAACTAAGGAGAGTGAACTGATCTCATACATCTGGTTATCTCCTGGCTGTTATAGAAAAGGATGGAGTTTTTCACCTGACTACATTTACAGCACTTGGAAATATAACATGCATCTGACTCATCATTGTAATGCTGTCTACCGTTTATTGCTGTATTGAATGTTGCTGTGATAATGACTGTTTGATGTGCCTACACATTTGCGTAACCATTTTGTCACTGTGGCGTCCACAATAAATAATGAAGAAAAACGTCAACGGCTGTTTCAAGACTCATTGACTTTATACGTCGTGAGTTTACTGACGTCCTATGTGGATTGCCCTGTTATTGTTGCATGAACATTGTTTTGACTGAACACATCTACACACTACACAAAACCAGACATGCGGATGCCATCCATCATCATATGGCATCACGCATCATTTGGTGGCCATAAGCTGGTTTGATTCTGGTACTAGCAAACACGGGGTCCCTTACCCACTTCATTTTCAACAAGAATTCATCAGCATCCTTCAAGAAATTAACATTCTTCAATACAGTCAACATCTTCAAAATTTTCAAAGTACTCGGCGTTGCCCGGTAAAAGTCAAAATTTCAATTTTTTTGACGGAAACACGAATTTGACAGTACCCGGCGTTGTTACATGTTGCCGGATAACTCGGACTGCTGTTATCTTTTACGCAAGTCAAGCAAGTTGCTGCTGTCAAGGTTCCAGTGCTGTCGTTTTTTGAAGGTCAAGTGCCGGTTGAAACGGGTTGTTTTCTGAAGAAGGCCAAGTACCGATTTCCATCAACTTACTTTGGATTAGAAGGTCAAGTGCCGAAACAACTCAACACACAGTATTTCAGAAGCTCTTGTACCATCGTGTTAGCAGTGGAAGCAGTTCAGATGTGCCATCATCGTTGGAGCTTCGCTCTTTAGGACGTTGATTGACATCCGTTTTTCTGCTGTTCTACGATTGGAAGCCTATAAGTTAAGTGGCCTGTTTGTATGTAAACTGTGCCCTTATACTTCTGCTGAGTCTTCTGTGTATCATCTCATTCTATATGTTATATGTTTATATGTTATTCGTATATTTATATGTTTATATTTCAGCGGGTTCTCGGTTGGGTGGTGTCTCCGTTAGATTATGCCACGTCATAGAGGTCGTCTATTGTGAGCGTTTTCTGTAGGGTTTGCAAATTTCCGATACTGGAATTTGCTAAGCGACTTCTGTTGCTATTTATGTTAGCTGTGATGACATGTTTTAATATTGTTTTCGTTATTATTTCACATTCTTTAGTTTTGTTGTGATTTGTTTGTATTTGTTAGCCTACTCTTGTCTATAATTTAGTTTCATACAACATTTTTGTTTATACACTGTGGTGTCATGTATTTTGTTTAATTCTATCGCAGATATCGTCACATTTTTTGTGATATTTCATTAATTTCTGCTTTATTTTTAGTTGATTTCTGCGAAAGTTTTTGTATTGTTGCTGATCTTTGTTATTGTTTACATTGTTATTGTTTACATTGTTTGTATTGTTTACATTTTCAATGTTTACATTCTGCATGTGTTTACATAGTCATTGTTTACAGTTATAGTAATTAGTTAATGGGCTATGCTAATGCGCTGTTACTACTACACTGATGATAAATGAATGATGAATAGTGTCGTGCACTAGTGAATGAGAAGTGCACTTATGATCAAGATTTGAGTGCTGATATTTCATATACAAGTTCTTTGATTGGAGACTTGTTTCCCACAGAGACTGGGATAATATAAGGTGATGTGAATATACAAGTGCTTAATTAAGACTTGTTACACTTAGGTTTGAAATAAATTAGTTAATTATTTCAGGTTTTGGACTTATATGTTAGACAACATGTCTACATTTGAGCACTTTATTGAGCAGGGTAAATTGCTTGGGAAGACTGGTGATAAGTTAGAAGAATTTGCAACTGCTCGATATGATAAAGCAATGGAAGCTGAACAAAAGAAACTGCATATGGAAGCTGAACAAAAGAAACTGCAGATGCAGGTGGATGAAAAGAGATTCCAAATGGAAATGGAAAAACAAAAAAAGGGAATCAGAAGCTGAGGAAAGAAAGCTACAGCTAGAAGCTGAAAGACTTCAAAAAGAAGCTGAAAATAAAAGACTTGAAAAAGAAGCTGAAAATGAAAGACTTCAAATGCAGGCTCAAGCTGAAGAAAGGAAGTTACAAAGAGAGTCTGATGAGAGGAAAGCAAAAATGGAACATGAAGAAAAACTCTTAGCTTTAGAGTTGGAGAAATTGAAATTGACGAGCATGAGTAATGGTAATGATTCAAACAAGGGTTCATCTTCTGGGAAGGCTAATAATGATACTTTTAAGATTAAGTTACCAACATTTAGTCCTTCCAGTGATGACATAATGTTCTATCTGGACAGATTTGAACAAGCATGTACAGCTCATAACATAGACAAAGCAAAATATGTTTATCAGTTATCAGGGATACTGACAGGTAAAGCTCTAAGTATATTAAATATGGTGGATGAACCTGACAAGAGCAATTATGAGGTTGTCAGGGCCGCTTTGTTAAAGAAATATCAGCTTAACGAAGACGGCTATCGTCTACAATTTAAAAACATGTTACCTGAAAATGGAGTTGAATTCTCCGAGTTTATTGCAAGAATACGCATTACTTTCTCACGATGGGTTGAACTATCTAAGACGGAAAAAACTTATGAAGGACTTATGGACTTAATACTTAGAGACAAAGTCATGTCGTCTGTCAATGAGTCTTTCCTTGCTTTCCTTCATGAACGTAAACCTAAAACAATAAAAGAAATGGAAGATTTCTGTTGCCAATACGTAACTGCGCACCCACACATAACCATGGGTAACTCTAAGGTGAAAGAAGGTTTACCAGTTGCTTCGGCAGCTCCGTATGGTCAAAACTTTGCTCGTAGATCCCAACAAAATTTTGATAGAAAGGGTAGCGGTAATTTCTGTCAAAATCATGGAAATCAATTTCATGGTGATTCTTCTTCGAAGAATTGGAGACAACCTGATAGTACTCGTTACTATCACCCTAATAATTATAGGCATTTCAAAAGAGGATATGGTAATAGAGGTTATTCCTGCCGAAGACCTCAGAACCAAACAAATAGATGTTCGCATCAATGTGAACATGATAGTAATCGTGGAAACTGGAATTCGAACCAGTATAACAATTACAATAGAGACAATAATAACTGCAGAGATAATAATAACTCTGATAACTTCAGAGGTAATAATAGTCGGGGTAGATCTCAACACAAAAAAAAGAGATATCAGCAGGCTAATGCTGTACAACAGGAAACTGAGGGAGCCTGTAATCATGTTGTTGATAGTAAAAACTTTGACGCTGTCACTAGTTCTGCTTTTGACTTTGAGAGAGCAAACAAATGCCCCCAATGCACTACTTTATTCGAACCGGGTACCATAACTACTTTGAGTTGTGGTCACCCACTTCCCGCTCTTCCTGCTGCTGTTGCGCATGACGGGAGGGGTTCTTTAATTCTACATAAGGGTCTTGTTAATGATACTCTGGTCTCACTACTTTTCGATTCCGGATGCACCACTATTGGTGTTAGACAATCGCTTGTAGATCCATCTTGTGCTACAGGAAGGGTTATTAAATGTGTCACATTTGGCGGCACTCTAGAAAAATATCCTACTGCTGTAATTCGCATTGCCACTCCTTTCTTTACTGGAGATGTGCATGCTTGTCTCTTACCTAATCCTATTGCGGACCTTATTATTGGTCGTATTCACGGAGTTAGGGAGTGTACCCCACAGCAGATTGCTGCTTGGGAAGATAATAACATGCAAGCTACAAATGCAGTAGTTACAAGAGCACAAGCTCTACAAACACCCGAAACTTCACTGAATAGTGATAATGGAGTTGATAGCCAAGATAGTCACTTAGTAATTACTCGTGACTCTTTCATAAAATTGCAAGAAGAAGATCCTTCTTTAAAAAAATTCTTCGTTCTTGCGAAGAAAGGTGATCCGAATCAGGATACAAATAGAAAATCTTGGATTGCAATGAGAAACGGCGTACTTGTACGTATGGTACAAGATTCGACTACGTCGGCACATTCGCAAATTCTTGTTCCCAAGAGCATGAGAATCCAAATATTACAACATGCTCATGACTCGCAATGTGCTGGACATATGGGTTTTGCCCGTACGAAGTCGAGAGTCCTTGCGGCTTTCTTTTGGCCTTTTGTCAATAAGGACATTCGTATTTACTGCCGATCATGCAAGGTATGTCAGGAGGTCAAATCTAGAGGACCACGACATGCTGCGCCTATCCAGGCTGCTGACATTCCTATTCGGCCGTTCCGGAAAATGGCCATAGATATTATTGGCCCTTTTAAGGTCAAGTCGGCCAGAGGACATCAGTTTATCCTTACATGTGTCGATATGTGCACACGTTGGCCAGAGGCTATTCCTCTTAAGAGCATATCTACTACAGATATCGCAGATGCTCTTTGGTTGATATTTTCTCGCTTGGGGTTCCCCAGAGAAATATTGTCAGACCATGGCACTCAACTCATATCTGACACTATGTCACAAGTAATGTCTACCTTACATATTGAACGATCTCTCAGTAGTATCTACCATCCTATGTCTAATGGGTTAGTTGAGCGTCTGAATAGAACGCTCAAGACTTTGCTTGGTAAGATAACTGAAGATCATCCTCAAGATTGGGACAGGGTTTTACCCGCGGCTCTCTTTGCCTATAGAGAAGTCCCTAATGAACACACAGGATTTTCTCCCTTCGAACTTGTCTTTGGCGCGCGTCCACGCGGCCCTATGTCTTTATTACACGATCTCATCACTGCCGATGATATTAGCGATGAAACTCAATCCTCATATGAGTATGTCATTGCTCTTAGACAAAAGATCATTGAGGCATGTAAGCTAGCAACTGCTTCATCAGAAATTGCTAAAGAGAAGGCAAGGCAGTTTTGCTAACAAGAATAGATGTCTACGACAACTTTGTCCAGGTGACAAAGCATTCGTCCTACTCCCCAGTAGGGAAAATAGACTTCTTATTGCATGGAAAGGTCCGTATGCAATAGTCTCTCGGATTTCCGATGTTGACTATGTGGTCGATATTGATGGAAAGCATAAAACTTTCCACATAAACATGCTTTCGGAATTTCACGAACGTCCGGACTATTTGCTGCCTATTTTCCAGGCAACGGATGATGCTCCTGCACCTCACGGTCATTATTCATCCCTGTCTGTCATTCAGGATGAGGAAGCTACCTTCTCTGATGTCAACCTTCCCCTTCCAGTGGTTCCATTACATTCCACGGAATCTTGGAAAAACGTTTCTGTTTCTCCTAATCTTTCTGGTGACGAACATCGACAAGTCTCGTCGATGTTACAAACATTTCAGGATGTTCTCACTGACATTCCTGGACACACAGATGTCATAGAAAACATGACATAATTCTTACCGACAATAATCCAATTAGGGTTAGGCCGTATCCTATTCCTATACACTTTCAGTCGCAAGTGGAAAAGGAATTGGATGAAATGATTCAATTAAATATAATTGAACCATCGACTTCACCATATTCTTCTTCCATGGTTATTGTCCGGAAGAAGGATAAGAACATACGAATTTGCGTTGATTATCGCAAATTGAATCAGGTCACAAAGTTCGACGCTGAACCGATGCCTTTGTTAGAAGATCTACTGATTAGACTTTCTAATTCTAGATTCTTCACTAAACTTGACTTGTCTAAAGGTTATTGGCAAGTGCCTTTAGCAGAGCATGCCAAACCTCTTACTGCTTTTTCTACACCTAGGGGTCTATTTCAATGGAATGTTATGCCTTTTGGTCTCATGAACGCCCCTGCCACTTTCGTTCGCATGATGCGTCGAATTCTGTCACATCGTTCGGATGTCATCGCATACTTAGATGACATCTGTCTCTTCAGTGATACCTGGGAAGATCACTATTTAGGGTTATATGACTTACTGTCCACTCTACGTGAGAATAATTTGACAGCAAAACCTTCTAAAGCTTTTGTTGGTTTTGGTGAGATCTCTTTCCTGGGTCATCGTGTTGGTCATGGTCTCTTGAAGACAGAAGACCACAATACTTCCAAAATACTGAACATCTCTGTTCCTAAAACGAAGAAACAAGTTAGGAGTCTCTTAGGTTTAATTCAATTTTATGGGAGATTTATTCCAAATTTATCTTCGATCATGGCACCTCTCTCAACATTGTTGAAGAAAGGTTCGCCTAATCTGGTCCGTTGGTCTGAAGAATGCCAATCTTCACTAGACCAAATCAAGAAATATATTTTCTTTCTCCTCCCATCTTAAGATTACCTACTCTTGATAGGACTTTTGTTCTTCGGAGTGATGCTTCATCCACTGGGATTGGAGCAGCACTGATGCAAGAATATGCAAATACTCTGCATCCTGTTATGTACATTTCTAGAAAACTAAATGCGGCAGAGAGAAACTACTCGGTTTTAGACCGTGAGTTGTTAGCGATGGTTTGGTCAATTCTAAAGCTACAAAGATTCCTCCTGGGCGCACATTTCATTCTAGAGACTGATCAGAAAGCTCTTACAGCTATTCAGACTAAGAATTTGAAGAGTTCGAGATCCACTCGATATGCTATAGCTCTTCAACCTTTTCACTTCACGGTACGAGCTATCCGTGGTGCGGATAATGTGATGGCTGACATTTTGTCTAGATGCCCACATGACTCCAACTAATACTTCTGTTCTATATTTCCATATATTACAGAGTCATAACACACCTATATTTCTACAATAGATTAGCACATCTGTACTTACTCTATATGTACACACTATCGTGCTTTGTTGTCATCTTCTTCTGTTCGTTTTTTAAGATGATAGAGGAGGACTGAGTAGTTAATATAAGGGCCGTTAGTTTACTAAACAGCCACAATTATTAATAATGTATTGTACCTTATGAAGCATATTAGTTATTAATTAGCATTATATTGCTTGTACTTTCTCAGAATGTCATTGTTGAGCTGAGGACTTACCTTACGAGTTCTAGATTGTGTACTTACCCTCGGAATACCAGAGCATATGTCCTGGATCGTCATGTAGTTTAACTTTACTATGTACTTATGTCATTACATGTCAAAGAATGTACTATTTAAATTTTCCTATCAGATTTGTACATTCATTTTTAAAGACAATATTAGAGTATGCTGTTTAATGATGATTATAGTAACTTGCATACGTATATTGTGTTTACATGCTAACGTGATGTGTGTTGGTGACACCTCCCCGATGTGAATATTTTTTGAGACATATTTATTTTTCTGTTGAGGTATATCCTCACCAGACACTCTATAATTAGCCTATTGTTTGGCAATTTAGTTAATTATCAGCGCATAATTCGTGCGTTTTGAGCCGCTTATCGCTTGCTCTTTGATATTGAAAAAAAAATATGTTCCACATTTTTTTTTTTATCGGGAGGAGGTGGTGATATGTTGCGTGATAAATTCTCGCAACATCGTTTTATTTCAATATCTGTTTTATAACGCAAGGGCAACAACTGCTTGTAATTTATAGTCACTTTTCTCGGTAAGCATTTGTCTTCTCGCGTTGGTATCGAATGCAGTTAACTTTTGAGCTGTGATCATTTTTGCGCTGGACTGCGCATGACTTGTCTTGTTGTTTGTCGATCGGTTTCCGCCCACCACTAGTGGGAGTGAGCGATTTGGAATGGCGAAAGAGATGCCTCGTTGAAGAGGGGATCTCCGCTATTTTTTGTTCTGTCAGGGATGTGTAGTCCTCTTATGGATATTTCGTTTGGTCGAGATAATACCTCTAGTGTTTTCCCACATGTCGGGAGGCGTGATATTTCTGTGTATTTCATGAAAGCAAGGTAAATTGACTTTTTCATTAACTCTATCGATTTTGGGTCGTGAGCGATTTCGATTCATAGCCTGTCTCCGAAAGTCGTCGTCACGAGATGTTCTTTCCCAGCTCACATGTCGCTGCATTGTATTGCATCGGTTGATGCATGTACCAAGGACCATTACTTGCTACTTTGTTAAATGAACTAGGTTTAGAAAACCTTTATTATCTAGAGGATATTCTTGAGGACATTATTTATACTTCGGCAGACGTGTCTGTCTTGCTGAAGTCAAACTAAGGAGAGTGAACTGATCTCATACATCTGGTTATCTCCTGGCTGTTATAGAAAAGGATGGAGTTGTTCACCTGACTACATTTACAGCACTTGGAAATATAACATGCATCTGACTCATCATTGTAATGCTGTCTACCGTTTATTGCTGTATTGAATGTTGCTGTGATAATGACTGTTTGATGTGCCTACACATTTGCGTAACCATTTTGTCACTGTGGCGTCCACAATAAATAATGAAGAAAAACGTCAACGGCTGTTTCAAGACTCATTGACTTTATACGTCGTGAGTTTACTGACGTCCTATGTGGATTGCCCTGTTATTGTTGCATGAACATTGTTTTGACTGAACACATCTACACACTACACAAAACCAGACATGCGGATGCCATCCATCATCATATGGCATCACGCATCAACCTTGTTATGCTAACCGTTCACGTCCTGAGAACTGTCACCAAATCCTTTTCAGCGCCTCTTCTGTTGTTATTTCTATGCTTCTTTTTTCCCCTCAGTATCATATTGGTGATTCAATCATAAGGATTTTCTTGCTTGTTTTTTCTTCTTGTGTGAAACACTTATTCGTACCTTTTAACGGTAACAATTTTTGCTCACTCAGAGTTTTCTATGTACGCAACAGATATAACAGAACTTATTAGGCTTTTGCGCAATCAGTTACCTTTTAATACCGGTTTTTTTTTACCTGTTGCCCATTGACCCTTTGGAGGTCTGTGAATGAATTCAAGAGGGTCGGGGTATTTAATGTAACGGGTTGTTTTTGAAAAATGCCAAAACATTTAATTATGATTTAATTACATTTTGTCCAAGAAGGGGTCTATAGATGTTAATCAACACAACAATCAACAGGGGCTGTGGCACAAAAAGATTAAGAAACCTTGTTTCAAATATCACCATCATTATCATCATCTTCCTCTACACTCCTTAAAATTGATGGATCCACTACCGTTAGCTGGTCTCCTGGCAGGATTCCTGCACAAAGTATTCACAGTTACTCCAGCAGTAGTGGGTTTATGTAACAATGCCCTTATACTTCTACATGGTGTGGTTGCCAGTCCCGTGCACAATTAGTCGTCTTTATACGACATGCCTGACCTTTTAGTATATAGAATTAAATTTATTTCTTGATTACCTGGGAAATTCAGAAATATAACACCTGTAGTCGTAACCAAATCCAGTGAACCCGGTCCATTCACGATTATTGAATCGATGAAAGGTCAAGGTCAAGGCTGTCAAGGCTGTCCCAAAGCAGTTAACTGTGATGTAGGAAAGTGAAGTGTTTTCGTTAGATTTGCACAAAACTAGGTCGTTCTTTTTTATGAGTTCTCTCCCTCGCTGTCTTTGCCTTTCCTAACCCACGAGCAGTCAAGTATCCATTAACAGCTGGGTAGGCTGGTTTATGAAATTACGAGATTTCGATGCCGGAAACAGGTACTTGTGCCGCGAGAGGAAGTGCTCTAGCCGCTTAGCCAATCGGACGCTTATAATCGATGTAGTAATCTGATAAGTGCAGATGTGATGAAAGGGAAATGATCTTGGGAAATACGTGTTGAGTAGAGTTAATTTTGGGTTAGAGTACTTGCTTACAGATTGGTATGGATTTGTTTAAAGATATCTCCTCTTGGTTTCGTGGAAGACAGTATGTCAGATAGCAGGTGAACTCTGGTCATAATGAACTGTTTCTGTACTGGTTTTAAGTGATGTGTGAATAGCTCTCGCGGCTAGTGTCCGCAGGGATTTTTGAGAGCAGTGTTAAGAGAACAGTAGATTCTCGTGACTGTGTGAACGGGGTGTGTTCCCGTGGGTTCAGTGTGTGCAGGGTTTTTGACTGAGGTGGTCAGCCCTAAGGTGTTTTTTGGATAATGTATGCCTGCGCAGGGCTATAGAGATTTTGTAGGCCTTGATTATTATATATCTGCCGTAGATGCAGTATTTGTGCACTGATGTGAAGTATAGAGATTTTGTAGGCCTTGATTATTATATATCTGCCGTAGATGCAGTCTTTGTGCACTGATGTGAAGTATAGAGATTTGGTAGGCCTTGATTATTATATATCTGCCGTAGATGCAGTATTTGTGCACTGATGTGAAGTATAGAGATTTTGTAGGCCTTGATTATTATATATCTGCCGTAGATGCAGTATTCGTGCACTGATGTGAGGAGTAGAGATTTTGTAGGCCAGGATGTGTATGGGCCGTATGTTAACTGCATTATGAAGATTCATGTTTCGATGTAACTGTATTCGTCTAGATCTACGTGATGTTATAATTGTAATAAACCATGGTTAAAATATCATCAGCCGTTACACCATTCCATGACTCGGTGTGTACGCTACTGTGAGTGACTGTCCCAAACCACACTCACCTTCTTCAACCAAAAGATAAAAAAAAGTCTTTAATTATCAGTGGTGGACCAAACCAACGGGTCGTAACACCCACATTACATTCGCGTAACAAGAGGGTAAATTAGGTCAGATTCTGGACCAGTCATTACAAGTGGGAACACTGAACTGTGTTATGTTTGGCTCTGTGTGGGCGTGGCCTAATTCAACAGTACACAGGTATCAGCTGACTGCGCATATCCATCCTCATATCTTGGCGTGTGTAGCAACTAAACTAACTTTATCAGTTGGTTTCGATATCAAATAGCTGTTATCTGATAGCGACATTGATGCCATAATTGTTACAGTGCTTGTTCCAGTCTTTCCATATACAGATTCAACTATAGGTGCAGTATTTTGGAGAGTTCGTCTGCACGTATACCTCAAGTGATTGCGGGGTTGCTGTGATCGGTTCCTGTCGTCTGATGCATTGTTGAGGACATACTGTACAGTGGCAGGGATTTGAAGACAAGAGTGCCTAGTCCTTCTACCTTTCTGCAGTGGAGTGTTTTAACGTTAGAACTTTGTGATATCCAGTATGTTGGCGAAAGGGTCAGGATTACCTTCAGTTAAGTGCTTTTGTTGTGTGTAAATGTTGCCACTTCTGTCCATGTCAACGAGCCTCAATCTGCACTATCCTATTCTATTGATAACTATTGTTGTTGTTGTCGATAATTATATCGATTAATTATAGAATATGATGATGTACAGGGATTGATGATACAATATTTGAGATCTAAACTTGATTTGGTATAATGAAAGTTTAATTAAGACATATATGGTTGACTAAGTAAACAAGTCACAATGGATTCTGATACAGATCCGGAGGATATGAGACCTGTATTAGAGTATCTGTTTCAGGAAGGGACAGATTGTCAGAGATTAAAAAGCCCAGAGCTTGAGTCACATGTTATGGACAGATTTTTGGTTTGTGCATCAAGAGCTCTAAGAGAGTTTGCTGATGAGAGATTTCAGTCAATTCCTCATGTGAGTATGGCTAAGGATCTAGCGAGATTGTTAGTTTTGGACCTTCGTCTGTTTTTGGACAAGCATATTGGTAACAAACGTGATGAAATATTGAAGATTATGCGTACTTTATGGCGCGACGACATGCATAGTGACCAGAAAGAAGAGTTAAGGGATGAGAAGCAAATAGGAGACATAAAACAGAGTACACAGGAGCTAAGGGAAAGTTGCTTAAAAAGTACTGCTGAAGTGAATAAGCTACAGAAAAAAGTGACTAAACTTACAGGTGATTTATGTAAATCTAATTCTGAGCTTGCTTGTGTTCGAGCAAAATTAGACTCGGCATTAGGCAAAATTAAAGAGATGGAAGCTCAGATTGGGAAAAAAAATGGCGAAGTTAGAAATCTGACTCAAAAAGTTCAAGAGAAGACGGAGATTTGTGGTTGCCAAATTAAAGAAAAGGATACCATATCCCTAGAGAAGGTTGATAGGCTTACGAATAGTCATGATATTGAGATTGAGAGGATTGATAAAGAGAGAGTGAAAGAATTAATGGTGGAGAAAGACAAATTGATTAAGATTGAAAATTTGCTAGCAGAGGAAAGCTGCAAGGTCTTAAAAGCGGAGAATTTAAACAAGAAATTAAGTGAACAGATTGCACTTAAGGACTTTGAGATTGTAGAAGCAAGAAGAAGAATATATGGTCTGCTTGACGTAGTATTGAATAGCAATATGTGGTCTTCTGTCAATGGTGACAGGGATAGACAGAAAGTTTCTTATCATCAGAACACTAAAGCGGATTCTACGGTCAAGAATGGTGGACATAGATCTTTCCGTGGGAGATATAACTTCTCACGCAATACAGATGATTCCAATAATATTGTTTCTTGGCGACAGTCCAACAAAGAGAATTCTACAGTAATAAGCAGTCCTGTAGATAAGGAAAGAAACAGTGCTAAATCTCAAGTCAGTGTGTTAAAAACCAACAGCGTATTTATTAACAGATCTGATAAATTGGTTACAAGTAACAAACATACTACTGCTTGTTCCATGAAGGAAACAAATGTTGTGAAAAAAAAATAAAGAGATTGTCAAACCTTCTAGTCATACCCAGTCAAGGCAGTGTGACTCATTTTTTAAACACATTGCCACAAGCAAAGAAAAAAATAATTTTGATAGGAGACATAACCCTAAGGTTATAAAGTACCAAGGGAGTTCATCCTACGGTAACGTTTCTTCTCCCAAAAACAAGAAAAAATGTGACAGATCTCAACATTGTGATTCTAAAAGTTTAGAAAACTATAGCAGAAGTAATTATATGGAAGTTCATCAGTCTAGTAATAATTTTTCTGCTAAAAAGCCAGTTCTATCTGATGGACATTGTTATCTGGGAAGAAGTATTAAGAATAACTATTGTAACTGGGATTTAAATCAGTACAACGGTGTTAATAGAGCAAATAACAATGCTCTCAAAAGAAATTATACAGATCGCAACCAGGTTAGCTGTGCTCCACATAAGAGCAAGATTATTATTAATCAGAGTAATAGGAACGGTAATAGGTTCTTAAATGCTTTTGCTTGTCATGCTGATAGATTTGAGAGATCATCTCGGTCTTGTGAAGGTAGTAAATTTTTTTTCAGCATACCGCACTGACAGCTGTGAATTATAGGTCAGGTTGTCCCTGAGACGTCTATGTTTGTCTGCTATGTGACGAGAGTTGTTGACATCGCAGGAGGGCCACAACCTTACACCACGGAGTTCGGGTAATTGTAAAGTGAATTTTCCGTGTTCACTCATAATCTTACCATGGATTAAAATAGATATTTTCATTTGTATTGTCTCACAGCGAGCGACTTTGCGAGGGGAATCACCATTCTAATTTTACATTACCTGGGAGAGATGTAGATCACTGTGTACCATTTATCCATTCAAGCGAGCCTAGACAGTACGTTAACCCACCGTGTCATGATGTCACCTTGCGTGTTGATGAGATGTTCGCAAGACCTCGAAGGAATTTTTTTTTGTTTTTTTAAAGGTCCTGTTTATTTTTTGTTCTGTTTACAAACACTGAATGTTATTGTATTCTTTAGTATAGAACTTTATATGTTGTTAATGAAATATTATGTAATCTTTGTAACATTTGATTGCCATGATGTTTTGGTTGTTACATATGTGACTGTATTTTAATTATGCATTAAATAATTTCTATGCTCAAACTTATTTACTGAGACAATGTAATAGTCATTTTCATAGATAGTCCTGAGTGTTTATTCACTACTTAAAATTTTGTTTTGTTTTTTCATCATGGATTTGATACCATGTTTAATTAACATATTTATATACAGATTATTTGAATTAATTGTTTAGTGAAAGGTAATTTTAAACATAACTTGTATGTATTATTAATGATTTTTCGTTGAAGTTAAGGACGTATTCTGAAACTTGGTTTCCATTTTTTCTCAATTATGACATTTGATAATTTAAACGATTCGATTTTTTTTTGTCAGCTAGAATTAACTTAAATTTCCTATTAAATTAAGTGGGTAGAATTAACAGCGACGGCTGATACTCTTGTTCATTTAAAGAATTTAAATATCTGATTATAATACATAGTTAAGATAAATAATATTACACTTATATATATTTATAACTTCGTTTGTAGTTAACATTTTATTACCCAATGTGACGTTTCTTTGATGTATTTTTTTTTTTTTGTTAAAAAAAAAAAAAAAACTTACACGTTTTGATGTGTGTCTATTTAAAGATAAGATTATTTTTATGTTACTCAGCTAATTTAATTGTTAGTTATTAATTATAGCTACATATTACTTAGAAATAAAAATACTATTTTTATTTAACCTAAAGAGAAGAAACATTTTTTGTATTGTAAATTTTTGGAAAATGTGTTTTGAACATTGTGATATTTATTTTTTTCTGCGCCAGCGCTAGATTGTATGTTAAGGTTACTATTATGTAGTGACATTAATTCTTTGAAAATGTTTTGATGTTTGGATGTATTTTTTGGTAGTTAGCGCTTGACTATGCGTCAATGCGGAACTTGTGTTATCGTTAATAATTTTTTGTTTGGGTGATATTTGATGTAATTTATTTTTAGTTATGTATAAGTTTATAATTTAGTTAAATTACTTATTATGCTGTGCTTGTCATAAGCTTTCTTTTTTTGTGTTAGTATATAAATATACTTTAGCATTTTTGTATTTTACAATACGTTGTTATATTTGCATAGTTATTGTTAGGTGTTGTTACCAACTTTCTTTACATTTGCATCTTTACTGTCATCTCTCTTTGTTGACTATTCATCATTTCTTTACATCTTTTCTGTTGTCTTTTCAGTATTGTCTGATATTTTGTTTATGCTTCCATGTTTCATCTTTGATGTCATTCATACTTCTAGTATACTTTTTTCGTGTTACGCTATTTATACTTTCATTCTTTGTAGTGTTAAGTTAATTATATGACTTTAGATAATGTAATTGGTTCTTATAATTCTATTTGTTTTACATGTATGGAATTGTTGTCTTCATTGTCATCTTATGATTCTATTTGATTCTTATCATATTCCCATTTCATATTTTGTCTTTTCTCGTATGATAATTTATTTTCTGTTTAGTTTGTACTATGTATACTTAACTTGGGTTTTGTATTAGATTAATTTTTATTTTGGTATGTTTGAATGATTATGTTGGATGATTTAGTCGTTATCTTACATTTATTGATGATATTTTTGTAGATGTGCTATGTTCTCTTGTCATAGGTATATTTTTGTAGGTAATTGATAGAACTTCATTAATTTTTTAAAAAATTTTTGGGAATTAATTTAAGAGGTATCTGATATAACTTCATTGACCGTTAAATTTTTGGGAGTTAATTTTCAACAAAAAAAAAAATGATATAATCATTTTTTTTTTCCCTGGGAGTGCGGCAAACTGATAAGTGCAGATGTGATGAAAGGGAAATGATCTTGGGAAATACGTGTTGAGTAGAGTTAATTTTGGGTTAGAGTACTTGCTTACAGATTGGTATGGATTTGTTTAAAGATATCTCCTCTTGGTTTCGTGGAAGACAGTATGTCAGATAGCAGGTGAACTCTGGTCATAATGAACTGTTTCTGTACTGGTTTTAAGTGATGTGTGAATAGCTCTCGCGGCTAGTGTCCGCAGGGATTTTTGAGAGCAGTGTTAAGAGAACAGTAGATTCTCGTGACTGTGTGAACGGGGTGTGTTCCCGTGGGTTCAGTCTATGCAGGGTTTTTGACTGAGGTGGTCAGCCCTAAGGTGGTTTTTGGATAATGTATGCCTGCGCAGGGCTATAGAGATTTTGTAGGCCTTGATTATTATATATCTGCCGTAAATGCAGTATTTGTGCACTGATGTGAAGTATAGAGATTTTGTAGGCCTTGATTATTATATATCTGCCGTAGATGCAGTCTTTGTGCACTGATGTGAAGTATAGAGATTTGGTAGGCCTTGATTATTATATATCTGCCGTAGATGCAGTATTTGTGCACTGATGTGAAGTATAGAGATTTTGTAGGCCTTGATTATTATATATCTGCCGTAGATGCAGTATTCGTGCACTGATGTGAGGAGTAGAGATTTTGTAGGCCAGGATGTGTATGGGCCGTATGTTAACTGCATTATGAAGATTCATGTTTCGATGTAACTGTATTCGTCTAGATCTACGTGATGTTATAATAGTAATAAACCATGGTTAAAATATCATCAGCCGTTACACCATTCCATGACTCGGTGTGTACGCTACTGTGAGTGACTGTCCCAAAACACACTCACCGTCTTCACCATAAAGACATCCACCATAATTAATTACATATAACATTTGGATTCTCCCTCACTAAAAAAAGATCTTTAATTATCATAATCCTAAGTGGCCTGTGTGGCAGACGCCAGGAAAGCTATTCAAACAGGACACCAGAGATCGGCTAATCCTGCCAGATTATGACGTACACAGAGCAGACGGCTTGATTACCTAACTGATAAGAAAATCCCAGCTCAGGTCGCTCAACTCGAGTACAGGCGGCTGGTGCCAAGCGCTTTTGTGATCGTCTGCTTGGGTCTGTGGGGAATAAGCTGGTCTGACTTAAGTGAAATCGTTTAGTATTGGTTCCAATTGTTTTATAGTTGTCTGTGTCCACTTGAACTGGATCTATCTATCTATCTATGGGAGCCGCGCTGGTGTAATGGCTTCGGCGTTGTACTGGCGACCAGGTGTTCATGGTTCAAACCCGGGCGTCGGCGTTTGAAGAAATGTTTACGGCCGGAAATTTGACTCAGGTTCCCCAGCCTCGCAATGACATGTCATTGGGCCGAAGGGCTGAAAGCCCAAGTGCCGCTGGTTAAAAAAAAAAAAAAAAAAAAAAAAAAAATCTATCTATCTATCTATCTATCTATCTATCTATCTATCTATCTATCTATCTATCTATCTATCTATCTATCTATCTATCTATCTATCTATCTATCTATCTATCTATCTATCTATCTATCTATCTATCTATCTAATCTATCTATCTATCTAATCTATCTATCTATCTATCTATCTATCTATCTATCTATCTATCTATCTATCTATCTATCTATCTATCTATCTATCTATCTATCTATCTATCTATCTATCTATCTATCTATCTATCTATCTATCTATCTATCTATCTATCTATCTATCTATCTATCTATCTATCTATCTATCTATCTATCTATCTATCTATCTATCTATCTATCTATCTAATCTGTAACTAACTATTTAGCCAGAAGGACTCAGGAAATTGTGAGCAATATTTTGGATCCTTGGTACAGCATTCGTTAATGATAATTGAAGATGTGATAACCCTGCAAAGGACGACGACATAATAAGAAGCTGTGACAGTTATGGGCACCATCCAGTACTGGGGCGGTAGAAAACGTTCTGGATTTTCCTCCGTGCTAAAGTTGGCGTATCGTGAAATAACAGAATTCACCCTGCGTCAACAACCAAAAAAATTTTAGAACTCCGCAGCCAATGCGATATGCACTCTCATAATTTATTAGAGGAGATAGAAAGTTTAGCGCAGCTGACCTATATTGTATGCTCAGATAACTACATGAATTGACATTTTCCAGTAGATTGTGTTGGATTACCAGAGTGAAGTTGTGTAAAAATGAGATTACTTAGTATTAGTCCTGGGACATTATTTTATTAACTAGCAAAAACCCGATAATAATGATGGAAGTAAATCAAATATTGTAATATATTTTTAAAATACTTTTAAATTCAATATAAAAGTTCTTTGATGACAACTTTTTTTGTGAAAGTGCGTGGATCTGTTTCAAAGAATGTTCATGCTCTTCTGCAGACTGATTTGCTCGTTGTGACTGACGCTGTGCTTGTCTTTGTGCCGCTTCATGTTGTCGTCGTTTTGCTGCTTCTTCTAGAGTCTCGCTTGCTCGTTGTGATTGACGCGATCGTTTCTTCCTCTTAGCATCTGCAGCTCGTTTTGCAGCCATCTTATCATTTTGATCCATAATAATAAGTCTGTAATACTTTAAATTAAAATTTTGTCTTAAAGAAACAATCAAAAACTTAAATATTAAGGTTAGTTTTAACAAAATGATGAGTTAAATCCGTTTCCGGAATGAAATTAGGTTCTACACCGACTTTTCTTCGTTGAGTGTTACCATTTCCGGGAGAGTACACATAAGGGAAACAATACAATTAATGTCTAACTTTCAACCACAGTTGCATCCCTTAAATGTGACCGACGTACAAACGGCGAGAATTATGGAGTTTGATGATTAGAGTACTTCTGGGTCATCAGAATAATCTGGATAATTTAAATTTGTCACATAATTATTGAATCGATCTCTTTTCCTCTCCGGAAGTATTTAGTTACATGTTTTGAGTGGACTACATTACGTGCTCTTCTGTGTTCTGCACATTTTCTTTCCCTGCTGTCAAGCCGATATTTAGTACTTTCACATCATCTTACACTCCTCTCAGTGATAAGTCGTCATGTCTGTTTGTTTACCCTTTCATACCTGCTGGAAAAGGAGACGTATTAGATAATATTAACAGACAATCATGTTGGAAAATTCGGGTGTTGCCCGACATCAAGCTAAGGATTAGCACTAAAATCGCCCAGCGAATTTGTTTAATCTACCAGATCAGTAAACGAAGAATTTTCTTTGCGCAAGCGAAGGGTAGTTATATTTACTAGCCTGCACGACACATTTCTGGACAGACAAGAATGACATAATCGTTTCCGGTACACCTTGTTACAAAGACATTACTTTTAATGAAAGTAAGATGTTTTATTTGAGAAAACATTGCCGAGAGAGGATCGGATGTTTTCATTCCATATTTGAAAGACATAACTTCTGCAGTAACGCGCAGAAATTTCCATGTGGAAATAATTAGAATTACCCCACAAAACACGCATGTTTGAAATGATTGGCAGACGTTCGGAATGAAGGCACAACACCCCTTCCGATTGGAGCCCTGCTTAATATCGTAACAAACAAATGCGGGGGAAGACAGGCAATATAACCTGACACTTTAGCCAAGTTAGAACACTGTGAAAATTCACTTCGCGCAAAGAAGACAACCAGACCTTGTTAAGAATAGCAGCAGATTTCATTTATCCGACTGGACATGTTAGAAATTCTTGAGGACTTAAGAGCCCAGGAAAACACTACCATTATTAACGAGGAAAACCGGAATCCAGAGGAATCTGAACACAAGTCAAAGTGGGCACTTATTGCTAAAGCAACAAACACCCCAGATCAAGTGTGTAAGAGGCCTCTACAAGTGCCTTCATGTCTCTGAGCCAGCAGTCTGGGAGCCTAAAGATTGGCGTAAGTTGTACATTTTGAATTCTTTTTTTTCCCTTTATAAACGTGTGAACTAATACGTATATTTTGACATGTGAATATTAATATGTGAAAATTGCTAGTGGATGTCCAAGTCATTTGAGGCTGGCATCCTCAGCATATAGAATGATGATTTCATGAACCAATAATGCCAGGGTATGTGACTACTTTATTGCGAGTTTCTTATAAAGAACCAAAAGCAGAGGTAGTCCCAAGTTCCATATAGAGCGGGAAGGGAATGATGAAAGAAATGATTTACATACTTGTTGTAGTATTAACCTTTTCAACCAGTGTAAATGTAAAGCATATTCACTCTAACGTAATGACAGTTTACAACCTTTTCAACCGATGTAAATGTAAACATATTCAAACTATATTGTTAACATTGTCAACTAAAGTTAAATATAAAACTATTCATTTCAAATGTAAAGATAGTTTTCGCCCACTTGGATTAAGATTAATTCTGAGATAGATGCAATGGTGGAATTGAAAGAGGGAGACACTATAAGCTTTTATGTCGGGAAACTCAATACTCAGAGGGTATTCGTTTCTCTCCTTTTGCCATAATAGTTGGTGGTACCAGTTGAGGGTACTATTTCTGGAACAAGGAAGGGTATAAGTGCCTGAAATCGACGCTAGATACCATCATCATACGGGTCTTAGAGACGCGGGACCAGCTTTCCAGTTACTCCCTGATTGTACTTGGAACGTGCTGCAACTCTTAAATCTTGACCACGGACGCGAGTAATCCAGTCATCTATCCACAAAGACCCAACCATCAGCGAGAGCAGAAAAACAACTATTGGCAGTTAAATAAAATTTAAAAGCTGCCAAGTGAACTGTCCATTTTCGAAAACCATAACGTCACACTGTGATGAATACTTTTTTTCTAAACAATTATTAATCTTTATAACTGTTAAACATAATTGATTATTACATTTTTTACTTGTATAAAGACAAATCTAAAGTTGATTTAATCATTTTGAATCTAATACAACCGTATGTCTCAGGCTATTTCTTAAATACACTCAAACAGGAGCCGCGCTAGCGTAGTGGGTACCACACTGCGCTGGCGACCGGTTGACCCAGGATCAAACACGGGCGAGGACATTTGAAGACTTTTCATCGACCAAGATTTGGACTGGATTAACTTGAGCCCTGGCGAGATTATTTGAAGGAATATCGTCGACCAGCGACTGGCGGCTCCTGAGCCGACCCAGCTCTAATAGGTACCTTCGAAATCGGCGAATATCTGCCTGAATGGCGAGGGATACTTGTCTCTGTGCAAGAAAAAAAGGGACAGTCACGTAAAATGAGTCTCATGTTAGACATACTAACCTCGAGATTTCGCCTCGAGTAATAGCGGGCGTACGAAAAAAAAAATACACTCAAACAGAGCTATAAATAATAATAAGAGGAAATTCGCTGAATGAACTCAGCTGGGGGCTTGAACGAGCTAACGAATTATAAGATAACCCTATCCTTCACAAACGTTGGCGGCAGAGAGTTAACGTGCTCAGCCAATGCAGCATTGTTCTCGCTTTTCTGAATATCTTGTGAAAACTCCCTGAAGGTAGAAGCATCATTATCCTTCTATCTACAACTCTGCCAAGAGTAAACTTGTGCGAAGGTAGACACCTTTGAAGACCCACATTAGTTACTCTTGAGTTTTGGCCACTGTTGGACCACTACTGCAGAGCTAAGGGGAGGCAAACCGTGACAAAATTGTTTCCTTGCTCGGCAGCTTGTGATTTGCTTGTTTGCTGTAATGCTTCATACTGTGGATGTTTTGGTTGATGACTCAGCTGTCTGAGAAAGGCTTGCAATAAAGTTCAAGCGAAGCCCCTGTCAAGAACCAGAGATGGCATAGCAATGACGACAACATGGACAATTTAAGACGCCGCTAATTTGCCAACTGTCACGTCACAACTCTTTAGAGGTGTTTTACACAGAAAGTAGACCAATATCTTAGCCTACATAGCGAAAAGACTGAAGTAGTGATAATCTTTAGAAAAAAAAAAGACTTCTCCATAATGCTTTATCAAAATAAATAAAACAGTTTTTGAACACGCCAATAGATGCTAATACCTGGGCACGTTGTTAACATGAGATGAAAGATGTATCTCAGATATGGAGAGACATGATCACTAACACTTGCAGTTGTGGTACTTAAAGACATTTTTTTCATTAAAAGAAATGTTATACATTTTCATATTGTAAGTCGGATATGGTCATTGTTGCATGAAGAAAAATTGGGACATTTTTATGTTACATAAATCAATTGATTATAAGTACGTTCGTTATATGTTATTCCAAGGTTTGCACGTGCACCTATCGATCAGAGGATGAGTTGTCCTTGGGCAGATTTATCGGTGCCACACTAAACGGCTTTATTTCGATTTTTAGTGCGATATTCACTTTTGTTGAAGGTCGTAAGTTCTTGACTATGGCTTTGTCAATGTTTGTGATTGTTTACGCCCACTGCAGTTAGAGGGCATTTCTGATTAGACAATAAGACAGAACAGGAATACTGCTCTATCAGCATGACGTAAGAGGTGTCGTATGATGTTTGCATTGGGATGGCAACCTCCTCCTGTATAATAAACTGCTACAGAGACAATCACTACAAAGGCACATTAATGCTTTGGTACGAGCATCCTGAAAGGCAGTGATTGGCCCCTACGTTTAACGTACCCCTGCGGGGATAATTTCGAGCTTTCTGGGGGTAAAGAGCAAATATAATTGCGCAGTACCGCCCCTTCGCTTTTGCCCAAGAATGTTGGGAAAGATCTAATCATAGGAGCCGCGCTGGCGTAGTGGTTACAACACCGCTTTGGCGACCGGGTGATTCAGGATCAAACCCGGGCGACGGCATTTGAGGATTTTTCGTCGACCGGGATTTGGACTGGATTAACTCTAGACTTGGCGAGCACATTTGAAGGAGTGTCGTCGACCAGGGACTGGCGGCTCCTGAGCCGACCCAGCTCTAATGGGTACCTCCGAAAACGGCGAGTATCTGCCTGAATGGCGAGGGACACTTGTCTCTGTACAAGAAAATAGGATACTCACGTAAAAATCAATGTCAGGTTAGACATTAATAATAATCTGAGATTTCGCCTCGAGTATTAGCGGGCGTACGAAAAAAAAAAAAAAAATAGGTAACGTTAGAATAGGGTTCTGTAGTTGAACCCAGTTTTTCTTATTTATAAATAAAATAACTATTTTTTCCTTATCGGTATTGCATACAATTTCTGTAGGCCATGGTACCTTCTATCACATGTCTGAATAATCTGCTTTAGTGAGTAACAATGTCGGAATAAGGGAAAATACCAACTAAATAACAAAAGGGATATACCAACTACACAACAAGAGGGATATAAGCCCATAAACATTTAAACAACAAGAGGGAAATCGGTCGACGACCGGATTTGACTTCAAATATCTTCCATATTCCGTGCCACTGATAAACAATTTTGCATGTGGTCTTATATATTTTCATATGGTCCCTACGTTTTTATAAAATTCAATGTTGCACGGTTAGTGTTCTTTTTCTTAAACGGCTAGATTCCTTTGATCTTTTTTATCGAAGTAATTATTTTTGTCCTGGGAAGAAAATAATTTACTAAGTGCTGCGATATTTTCGGCTTAGGCGTTCTATAACATTCGAATGTTAAAGGGGTTTGTTAACATTAAAACTACGTAGGTCCTTTTTTATTTCTATCGAAATATTTTGAGAGGGAATAATAACGCCTATTCAACGTGGAGATAAAAAGGAAATGATTGGTTTTACATATACACATAGATGGAGGAGAAAACATATAAGGTATTTAACACACTTTTTCTTGAGTCATGGTCGAGTCTAACTTATTGATGACTTATTCTCGGTTTGAACGAATGACAGGTCCATCTTTTTTCCATTAAAATGGTCTTCACATTTACACCAATAAATCTTTGTCTATCTGCGAGGAGGGCGGCGTTTTTCTTTCCATATTGCATAGTTTGAAAGTACTGCCACCTGTCCTATTAACTTAGTGCGTTTTCAAAAAAAATCGCTGGATCGGTCGACGATTGACTTCAAATATCTCCATATTCCAATTGGGTTTAAATGTGAATTTGCACTGATAAACATGAGTAATTCAGGTTTCAGAATCCCCTCGTTTTTTTTTGCATGTGGTCCTTATATTTTCAATGTATTTTCCCAATAGTTTTTTTTAAAAATTCAATGTTGCAGGTAGTGTTCTTTTCTTGCAACGGCTAATTCCTTTGATCTTTTTTAATCGAAGTAATTATTTTGTCCTGGAAGTCACACAAAAAAATAATTTACCGTCAAAAATGACGGAAGTTGCATATTTTCGGCATAGGCGTCTATACAATTCGAATGTTAGAGGGGTTTGTTAACTGATTTACTACGTGAGGTCCTTTTTTATTTCTTCGAAAATATTTGAGAGAATAATAACGCCTATTCGTTGTAAATGTTACTTTTTATACTAAAACGTGAATGGATGCATGAAGAGGTGAAAGTACTGTGTATGTTAAAAATAGATGTAGTGAAATCGTGGAGATAAAAAGGAAATGAAATTGGTTTACATATACACATAGATGGAGGAGAAAACATAAAAAACATATAAGGTATTTACACACTTATTCTGAGTCAGACGAGTCTAACATATGCTGTCTTTGATGACTATTCTCGGCTGAACGAACGACAGTCCATGGGAATTTTTTTTCCAATAGTCATTTTCCTCTTGATTTTTTGTAAGACTGCAGAATGGTCTTCACCATGCAAAAGTGTGGTCTTTTACACCAATAATCTTTGTCTATCTGCCCCAGTTGGTACCGAGAGGGGCGGCCTTTCCATATGTTAGTTCTTTCATATTGCATAGTTTGAAAGTTTATTTTCAGCTGCCACCTGTCCTTTAACTTTTGCCCAAACGAGTTCAATTGGGTTTAAATGTGCATGATAAGGTGGCNGTCTCAAACACATATGACCATGCTGNTGAATCAACTTGTCTATATGGAATATCTTGGTCTTTTGTGATTTCTTAACAAGGGACAGTAATTCAGGTTTCAGAATCCCCTCGTTAAATGGAATGCCTTCTTTTCTAAGCCAAATCTTTATAGCATCTTTTGTACTCGAAGATGTCGGGATTTTGTCTTCTGCCACAGCGTTGTGGTATGATGCGTTGTGCATTATCAGACAGGATGGTCTGTCTAGGGATGGGTTCCCTCATTGGGGCAGGGAGTTTCTGTCTGTCCGGAAGAAGAGTATTTTCAATCCACTCTCTAAATATGTTACCGTTCATCTCGGTATGATAGTCCCGGGTGTCCGTATAATTGGAAGTGAAAAATAAGTTCAGCATTTTCACTAGCCCATTATGTCTGCTGCCTGCATGTGCCATTATCAGACGTTGTCCTTTTTTTCCACGGGGTGCACATCTTTTAATTGTTCCATCTGATAACTGCCATTTCTTTTCACTTGTGTGGTGTGCATTGATCCAAGTTTCATCCACATAAACAATATCATAATCTTGATTACGCATTTCCGGTATTTCACGTAAATATTTACTTCTCATAGATACTAAGTGCGGCTTCTCGCAGATGACGTTTCTTCCACTAGCGCACTTCCTAAACGTAAAAGCCAATGCTTCTAACAGTTCTCCATAATGTTGATTTCGACACATCAATGTCATTGTGTGTTCTCAGCCGAATTTTCAGTTTTCTTAGTGTCACAGTTTCTTTGGAATTGAACATTCTACAAATCTCTCGTATGGTGAAAATATGGTTGCGTTTTATCTTCTAATCACATCCCTGTCAAAACTATCTACTACTTCCTTTCTTCCTTGCGTCCTGGTATTGATTGAACTGAAAATTCCATTAGCTTTGAGTAATAGATGAAATGAGCGTTTACTTAAACCAAAGCGTGAATAGTTCTCTCTTTCAGGATTTGAGAGACTCCGATACAGTTTACCACGCTTAGCTTCTCTGCAGAAAATATTTATACATCTTTCACTGCCATTGTATGAAGTGTAAGAAACTTGACTTTCATACCCATTGTATTACAGACCTAGAATACCGCAAGATACGCCTATGCACTGAAATACACAATCAGTAGAACGGTAACTGAACGCACCGGAAGGATCAATGTAATGTTCAAAACAGTGCGAAAGTGAGCTGAAACACTGGGAAAATCACATGAAATGCGTTCAAGAAGTTAAATCGAAATAGCTCACAAATATGAAGGGGTAAGCCTTCTCAATACATGGTTGGACTAGGAGGTAGTCGATTTTGTATACTTTAAATAAAGAAAATTTAAAACCATAAGTTTGTTAACGAGGAAAAAAATGACCCCCTCGGGACATAGCGATCATTAGTTCATATGCAAAGTTGCAACAATTACGATCAAGTGGTTGCAGAAATATTGAATATTAAACAGCGGCAAACATTGTGATACGCACTATAAACAAATATGGAAAAGCGTGTACAAAAAGGGGAGAAAACGCGTACTAAACACCAACGGACATAATGCATATTAAAAACCAAGGGGGAAAAACGCGTACTACGAACATTGAAGGGAAAACACATATAAACAACAAAGCAAAAGCGCAAACTATAAACAATATGGGAAAAGTACTAAGCAACAATGCAAAAATACGTTATAAAACAAAAGGGATGAACTCAAACTAAAGAACAAGTGAGACACGCATACTAAACAACGTGCAGTAAACAAGACGGGGAAGACGCGGTCTAACCAAGTGAAAGAAAATGAATTACTCAATAGCTTTAACAATACAACACAGGAGAGCATTAACAGCACAACCGCCAACAAACACGAAACACCGGAAGTTCAGAGAGATATTGTCCCTTACGCCAATTGGCACGGCACTAAAAATAAATCATGCCAACTCATTTCCCATTTTCAATTCCTTCTGACGCCATCAACTAAAAGGAGATTACCATTTTTTGGTTAATCACATCTGGCAATAGAAACACGCAGTTACACACATTTAAACAAAAATGCAGCTTTGTTTCTATATGCCAGACTGGTTTTACGACAGGTTGCTTTATGGGCTGTAATAAAAATGCATTAACAGGATAAATAACGGTGCATGTTTCTCATTTCTCAAGCCTGCGTTGAGCTTGATACGATAATATTTTGGCTTTCATTGCGTGATTTGGCTTGTCTTCTTTTTATATATTTTGAAAACTTGCTTTGTTCTTCTTAAATGGAATAATAAAAATCTGGCTGAAACATTCATTCAAACTTAAAAAAAAATAAAAAAAAAGCAAATACATGCGCATACTCATATGCACCAAGAGGAATTAGATGGACAATGTTTTCTACACTGGAAGACCTGGAATATGCAGATGACATTGCACTACTCGCGCATTCACATCAACACATTCAAGACCAAACCGATAGACTGAATAAGTATGGCCAGCAGGTTGGCCTGAACATCAATCTGAAGAAGACAGAGGTCATGACATTAAATGTGGGCAATCCTGAGCCAATAACAGTAAGAAACCAGAAGTTAGAACAGACAGACACATTTACTTACCTAGGATGCATAGTAACACCTGACGGCGGAACAAGCAAGGACATTAACAACAGAATGAATAAAGCGTGAACAGCCTTTGCTATTCTCAACAACATTTGGAAGTCTTCCCAGTACAGCACAAACACCAAATTAAGACTATATGAGAGCTGTGTACTTTCTGTGCTTCTCTATGGTGCGGAATGTTGGAGAGTAACAGAGAAGGAAATGTCGAAACTGTCCTCCTTCCACACAATCAGCCTAAGGAAAATTCTCCGAATCTTTTGGCCAAACACCATCAGCAACCAAGAACTACTTATTCGGAGTAACCAGGAGGACATGCACACCATCATAGCTGGCAGACGCTGGAGTTGGGTTGGACACGTCCTCAGAAGGGACCCTGATACTATCACAAGAACAGCAATGCTATGGACCCCCGAGGAATAGCGAAAGAGAGGCCGACCAAAAACAACTTGGCGGAGAACTGTGGAAGCTGAGATGCAAAGAATGAACCAGAGTTGGGGCACTGTACGAAGGATGGCCGCCGACCGAGCAAAGTGGAATCAGTTTGTTGCTGCCCTACAAGACGCCACCAGTCGTGATGTCCGCTGACTGCTTTGGCGGTTGGCGGTTAAGGATCAAAGAAAGAAGAAGAAGACTCATATGCACATAAGAAAGCAATGAATTTTGTGGACCAGAGGCGCGATTGGCTCCTGGGTGGATTGGGCAGGTCATGGGGGCTACAGCACTGAGTAGGCCATGGAAATTAGTGGCCGGGAGAGACCCGAGCACATTATTTTTATTTAATTCGTTATATTCATTTTGTCACTGGTTGCCTCCCCTTTGCTCTGCAGTGATGGTCCAGCAATGGCCACAACCTAGAGTATCTAATAGGGATATTCAAAGGTATCTACCTTCGCACAAGATTGCTCTTGGCAGATATGCAAATAGAAAAAGATGATGATGCTTCTACCTTGATAGAGTATTCACAAGATATTCAGAAATCAAAAACAATGCTGAATGTATCTTAGCACTTATTACCTGCCTGACAACTTTTGTGAAGATATATATTGTATAATTTAGCACATTCAAGCCCCCAACTGATTTAATTCAGTAACATCTTAATTTAGAAGCTCTGTTTTAAAAGTGTATTTAAGGTGGCTGAGACTTACGGGTGCAGTACACTCAAAAGGATTAAATCAACTATAAATTTGTGTGTGTGTATATATATATATATATATATATATATATATATATATATATATATATATATATATATATATATATATATATATATATATATATATATGTGTGTGTGTGTGTGTGTGTGTGTGTATACAAATAACAAATTTAATAATCAATTATATCTGACAGTGTAAAATAAATAATTATTTTTTTTAAAAAAAAGGTAATCAGCACAGAGTGATGTTATGGATATTAAGGGAATTGTCTGAAAGTTCACTTGGCAGCTTTTAAGCTTGTACTTATCTGCCAGTAAGTTTGTTGGTTTCTGCTTCAGCTGATGTTTGGTTCTTTGCAGGTTATGGACTGATTCACTCTAGTCACTGGTTAAGTCTGGAGGTGGTGACACGTTCCAAGAAATATCAGGGAGTAATCACGAAGCTGGTCCAGCGTCTTCAAGACCCGTCTGATGATGGTGTCTAGCGTTGACAGCAGGCCACTTATACCACACACTTTGTTCCACCCTCAACTGGTACCACCGACTAGCACAATGAAAGAAGAGAAACAAATACCCTCCAGAGTATTGGGTTTCCTGACACACTATCATGTGCCCCTCTTTTCATTCCACCATCCCATGTACCTCAGAACGTTACCCTCTCTGATCAATAATATTAATCCCAGTCAACGGAAAACATTCATTACATTTACATTGAATATCTTTACATTTGCATTGGTTGAAAAGGTAAATAATATAATAAGTATGTACATCAGTTCTATCATCATCCACTCCCTGCTCCATATGGATCTTGGGACTACTTCTGTTTTTGGTTCTCTATGAGAAACCCGCATAAAGCAGTCACCAGCTCTTGCAGTGGTGGTTCATGAAACCATCATTCTATACGCTGAGGTTGTAAGCCTCATATTACTTGGACATCCGCTAGCAATGTTCACATGTTAATAATTGCAAAATATAGAATTTAAAAATGTACAACTCACCCCAAAATCTCTTGGGAATACTGATTTCTGGCTCAGAGAAATAGTTAAGGCAACTTGTTTAAGATGCCTCTTACATGCGGTCTGTGATATTACTTTACACTAGGCTCCCACTCTGACTTTATGTTCAGATTCCTAGGATTCCGGCTTTCCGTGTTAATGTAGGTAGAGTTTTCCTGGGATATACGCCCACAAGATGCTCAAACACGGTTCGGTCCGATCCCATTCCTTACTCTGGTTAGCTGGCCGTCTTCTTGACGATGTGAATTTCACAGTGCTCTAAACCGGCGAAAGTTTCAGATTATATTGCAACTTTCGTCCCACGCACGTGGTTGTTACTATCTAACCAGGCTCCAATCAGAAGTGTTGTTTATAACATCTAGAATAGCCCAGCCAATTGTATTCAATCTTGTGTGTTATGATGGGGTTTATCCCAAGAATTTCCTCATAGGAAAATTCTGCGTGATTTTTTAAAAGTCGCTTTCCATAAAAGGAATTGTTATTTCTGTCGATTATCGTTAATGTTACAACTTCCTACATTATCACAAATATCATCTTCGTAACAATTCTGTCCGGAAGCGATTACAACATTTCCGTCGTCTTCATGTGTGTTTGTCATGTGACCGGCGCTCCCTGTGCAAACACAAACACCAGGTGTCACTACACGAAAATGACTGGCGGCGAATCTTACCTGTATCAACTCTCAGCGAGGATGGGCATGCAAAAAAACATGACGAATTATTACAGGAAGAAGTGTAAACAATGACTTGAAAATACCAAATATTGTCCGAGGTAGGAAAATAGAACATAAAGAGTACAAAATGAATCACGGTCAAGGCACAAGAAAGGACAAGTTTCAAGGTCATTATGTGACACAGTTTTAAAACATTAGTTTTTAATATTTAGTTTTTTTTTTTTAAATATTTTTTATCAATAGTAATTATTAAATAAGTAGTATACATTTTTTAGTTAGAGTTGCCGATTACGGTTGTTGAGCCCATTGTAAAGGAGGGGCGCTCTTAATTTGTACCACGAGGCCCCTTAGATTCTGGTTACGCAACGGTTTTAGGCAACAACATTTCCACTTTTGTGTCAGGAAAGGCAAAGGCAGCGAGGAAGTGAACTGGTCACCCTACTTCATAAAGCTGAGTATAGTGAAATCCCTAACACTTCATTCCTCTACGGCAGTATCTGCTATGAGTCTTCTGTTATATCTCCTTATATTCTTTCATTTTTGTCTTTCGGTTTCATTCAGACTGAATTATATATGTAGGCTGGGCTGGATTAACCATTAAGCAAAATAAGCACGTGCATAGGGCACTGAAGGAAGAGGGCACCACAGAGTTTTATCCCCTAGCTACCATGCTATTTCACTGCCACATTCGACTTTAGTCGATTTTTGTGTAATTGCCCTTATCTGCCGTATTTCCCTAGTTATAAGTAAATAATTTGCATATATTGCTCACTCTGTTTGGTGGTAAATAAAATAAAAAATAAATAAAAAGTTTTTATTTAATATAATTGTGGGATCTGGCCTGGAAGAAAACTGAATTTTTCAATCTCTTATTTCACCTTCAGCTCTTATTGAGTCTTAATGTCTTGTCAGTTGAGCAATGGAAGGTTGAGGGGAGTACCATTGTTGGGCTGTGCTTAGTGCATCAGTTAGCCTCAATCCTGCCCTGTATGTAGGTGTGTGCTTCTTGTATCTGTTCATCTTCATGGTTATCATTCCTATTCGCTGCTTCATCTATCTATCTATCTATCTATCTATCTATCTATCTATCTATCTATCTATCTATCTATCTATCTATCTATCTATCTATCTATCTATCTATCTATCTATCTATCTATCTATCTATCTATCTATCTATCTATCTATCTATCTATCTTTCTGTCTGTCTGTCTGTCTGCCTGCCTATCTATCTATCTATCTATCTATCTATCTATCTATCTATCTATCTATCTATCTATCTATCTATCTATCTATCTATCTATCTGTCTGTCTGTCTGTCTGTCTGTCTGTCTGTCTGTCTGTCTGTCTGTCTATCTATCTATCTATCTATCTATCTATCTATCTATCTAAAAGTCTATCTTTCTATCTGTCTGTCTTTCTGTCTGTCCGTCCATCTGTCTGTCTGTCTTTTTTCCACACACACACACACACAGACACATTCTAACACTCCTAGCATTTTTTTCTTAACACACTATCCTTCCTGTTACTCTACTGCACACTTATTATCTCATTAACTCCCTCTCCTACTAACTTTCTCCCCTCTGCCATCCTTCCTTCGCTTTGACTTTTCCAAATCCATCACTTACACCTTCTCATCTTCATGGAACGCACGCTCATTTGAGCTGAAGAGGAAGGACGCTACAGTGACAGAGCTTTACCGTCTGGCGGGCCGGTAGCATTTTGACATTTTCCTTGTGGCGGGAATTATCAGCGAGATCTCCTCACGCATGTCGTGTGCAACTTTCTTTTTAATGACCACTTGGACCTGTAGTGGTTGTTAACCTGGTAGTGTATTATCCGGCCGTTAGCAGATCTGGAAACCCAAAGCCACAGCCTGTGATGGGGACATGAATTCCAGGCTTCGTTTCAACGGATTTGATGTGCATAGTGACCCGAAAGGGCGACTGACTGGTTAAGTGATTAGAATGCTGTCGTCTAGCGGAAAAGTACTGGATTCCGCGATTGAAGCCTGCTAGCGTCATGCTCAAGTCTACCCAGTAAATAAATAATACACATTGAGGTATGTTTCTGGCACTCGTGACAAATGTAAACAACTTTTGTGGTGATTGAATAACGTTTCTTCCGCTTACACCGTCATAATTTGTTTGGAGCTAGTATTTTATGTTTTTGTGACTTTCTACAAGACATGTGATATCTTGTATAAGTAAGTTTAATGTGAAGTTTTGTTGTGTAGAGCTTAGAAGAAATTTGAATGTCGAGTAAAATTTTGTTGCGTGAAGATTGAGTTTCGCTGTTTGGAGCTATATATATATATATATGTATAATTTGATTGCCATGTAAAGTTTCGTTGCGTGGAGCCTAAATTAAATTTGATTGCCCTGTAAAATTTCGTTATGTGGAGGTTATATGAAATTTGATTGTCCTGTAAAATTTCGTTGTGAGGAGCTTATATTAAATTTGATTGCCCTGTAAAATTTTGTTGTGAGGAGCTTATATTAATTTTGATTGCCATGTAAAGTTTAGTTAGTTGCTTATCCTTTACAGGACGTGGCAATCAACCCCAGCTTTTATTGGCTGTTTGTGATTTTTCTAGGCAATTTTGTTTCATTCAGTAGTTTGCCATTGCTTTCTGAACGGTACGGCGCTTATACCATTGTTAAAAATCCACAAAAAGCGATCTGCTACCAAACCGCCTGCAGCAGGTTTCGAACCTGGTATATCTGGATTATGAAACTGCGTTCATATCCATTAGGCCACAGACGCCGACATGTAAAGTTTAGTTGATTAAAAAGGCTACATTTTTATGTGCACTTTTTAGTTTAAAGTTTATGTAAAATTGGATTGCCGTTTGAAGATTGATAGTGTCAAATTGACATCAAGCATTAGTGTTGTATATATAAAAAAAAAAGGTAAAGGATCCCGTTACACGCCCATTGAGGCATATTGGGAATATGGTGTTAGGCCCAAATTTTCTTGACCATCGGCACACTAGGGGTGATGTGGTCAGCATCACGCCGGCCGCCTTAACCTTCCCAGAAGTTGCTCTGGTACCCAGTTGGGGCTGGGTCGACCCAGGAGCCGTTTGCGGCCAAAAAAAATCCTATGCTTTGCTTTAATTTTAGTGGTGAAATTTTACATCAAAATCAGGTTAGCATTACGCAGCTGTAAATGGGGACCTGACTCTGCTCTTGAATAAGGGAAGGCAAAGGCGAGGAAGGGAACTGATCACCCCATCTTTTTGAAAAAACAGGAGCTAGTATGGTGAACTCTCTAACACTTCACTCACTTAAGGCAGTACTTTCACTTTTACCTTTGCCTTTTAGGTTTTTATGACAGGTAAAGTATGATACCGCTCCCGTGAGAACTGACACATAGTTTTGTTGTTGTTGCCTGTGCTGTATCTGGCGCTGAAGGCTGATAAATGAATTAACGCTTTCAGTTTCATTAATATATCATTTCCCTGTTTACGCCATATGGAGTATTGAACCACCACTGCAGTTAGTCTCCTTTCAGGAAACAAGTTGTCACCCTTGTGATGTCCACGTGGTAAGGAGGAAATACGATTGGGTTCCGTTCTGATGACTCCGTCGAGTTGGTCATAAGTCGGAAATGACTATATACTATATGAATAAGTTAACAAAGCTGTTTGGAGATGTTAAGAACCTTAAGCTGACTACTGCCTGCATTAGAGACATTAACGTGGAAGTATGTAGGCGAACAAGGAAGAAGGAGAGTTAACATGCTAACAAGTTACATGTCTGAATGTCAAAATATATGTCTGTTTTGTTATTTATTTAAAACAAAACTGTACACTTTGTTTATAGTCAAGTAATACAATGTAAACATAAGAGAAAAAAACTCCCTGACGTGTGTCACATCTTGGAATTAATGTTATATAGTTTTGTTTTCCATTTAATTCTGACTTGCTGTTTTTTGTTTGTCTGTCCCTGACGAAGGCCTTGTGGTCACAACGTGGTTTTTTTCTTGTCCTTTCTCCTAGTAAGACGTATTACAATTTGTTTTTTTTTTTTTTTTCATTCTACTGAACAGTCCTGTACTGAAATAAATAATAAAACACACGTGTACATTACTTGTAGGATGACCGTCGTTAGGACAGGTGGTCGTAAGTCGAATACATCGTAATTCGAAGATAGTCTGTAGTGATTTTCCAACTTGTAAATAAGGTGGAGTGCACTCAATATCTTGAACAGCCCCCCCCCCCCCTCCCCCAAGATAACGATATAATAAAAAATTTAAAATATATATTTTAAACACAGGCTTTTAATGCACGAAAAACCCAAAAATAATTGTTCAAGGAGTTTATAGCTTGCAGTAAAAATGTAACATCAAATTGACAAAAAGCATGCGGCGCTGATTCTACATGAAATGAACTTCTACTTTATACTTCATTAGACACCTATGGATAAAATATATGATGAGCGCTTAAGCGCCCCAGGCTTTTTGTCAATTTGATGTTACATTTTTTACTGCAAGCTATAAACTCCTTGAAAAATTATTTTTGGATTTTTAGCCTGTGTTTGAAATATTTTTAATTTTTGTTGTTTTTAAATTTAAGTCAAATGTAATCGATCCGCTAATGACATTATCAGTTTGCGATAAACGAGTCCACAGCACAGGAGGTGGATTTCATTATTCAGTAAATTACACGGAAAGTTAATATTTTTATATTATTTTGATAAGAGTTGTAAATTACATTTTTAAAATGTATTTGTCAGTTGTGTGTATGTCGGGGGGGGGGGGGGGGGGAGGGGGGGGGGGGGAAAGTGAGGGGGGTGGGGGGGGGGGGGAAGAAGTTTCAAGAGAGACAATCTGTTGGAAAGAATACACCTAGATTATTTCCAGTTATTGCCCATTTCAGTTGTGATGTTTTTTTATAAAAACAAAAAAAATAATATTAATTTCAATTTTATTATTTTTACGACTGATTATTGTACTGTCATAGAGAATACACAACTATGCCAATTTTCAGAGCTATTGCTCATCTGGAAGTGATTGAAAAATCGATTGCAAATTTGAAGGTGACAACTGGATGACATACGTTGCGAGTTAAAGAAAAGCCTGTAAAAAGACTGTAACAGTTGTCTAGTGGGAGTCACTTCTGATGGTCAGATGTTTCTCACTTTTGTCTGTTGGATGTACATTAAACAAATGTCATACCAAGTATTAAACAAATGTCACAGCCAGTATTAAACAAATGTCACAAAAAGTTTTAAATGTCATAGCAAGTATTAAACAAATGTTGAAGCAAGTATTAAACAAATGTCATAACAAGTATTAAACAAATGTCATAGCAAGTATTAAACAAATGTCACATCAAGTAATAAACAAATGTCATAGCAAGTATTAAACAAATGTCATATCAAGTATTAAACAAATGTTGTAGCAAGTATTAAACAAATGTCACAGCAAGTATTAAACAAATGTCATAGCAAGTATTAAACAAATGTCACAGCAAGTATTAAACACATGTCATAGCAAGTATTAAACAAATGTTGTAGCAAGTATTAAACAAATGTCACAGCAAGTATTAAACAAATGTCATAGCAAGTATTAAAAAAATGTCACAGCAAGTATTAAACACATGTCATAGCAAGTAGCAATAACTGTCATTTGACATTTAACTAACCAGTTTCATTTTATTGTTTGTTTGTTATTTTTAGTTTCCCAGAAGCAAAGTAAAGTAAAATCTAACATAGCCGGTAAACTAACCTTACAAGAGAGAGCAAAAATGGTTTCCCAATATGAAATCATGGGTTGAGCAGACCGGAACGTGAGGCGCAGTGGTTGTACTATAGCCAATGAGGTTTTACCGAAGCGTGGTTATATCTAATCTCTCGTTAATGTTGTATTGTTAGTGTGACAACATTGTGTGTCACAAAACAACACTTAACTCTCTTTACTTTGACGCGTGTTTAACACAAATTAGTAAGATGGGTGAAGAAGTAGACATTTACAAAGAAGAAGTGACATTTCAGTCACCTTGTAGTGTCATATCATTATTAGCGTCATGTCATCGTTTCATTTATTTTTCTTTCTTTCTTTATTTTTAAAAATAAATCTTAGCATTTTTATGACATGTTTGTTTGTCTTACTTGTTTGTGTTTTGATTTGTAACTTTATTCAGGTCGTCTTTTTATTTCATTACCGATAAAAGGTAAAGGTACTGGGATAAAAGATACTGCCTTAGTGGAACGAAGTGTTAGAGACTTTACACTGTTTAGCTTTTTTTTTATAGAGGTGGGGTTACCTGTTCTATTCCTCGCTGTTTTTGATTCCCCTAACTCAAAGCAACGGCAGGTACCCGTTTACAGCTGGATAGACTGGAGCGTTATGCTGCCAGTTTTGAATCTTGGAATTCAGTAACTATGCCTCTAGAGGAAAGTGCTTTAACCGCTTAACCAATCGGACGCTCATTTCATGGTTACTTCATCATCATCCTTCAGCTCACGAAGGAGCATGGGCAGTCAACAAACGTCTGCCAAGTCTTCCTGTCACGTGCCATCAGCTCAAGGTCGTTCCTTGTCTACTGCATCTCCCTCATGTCTGTCTCCAGTTCCTATCTCTACGTGTCCCACTACCTCTATTACCCTGGGGGTTCCAGAGCAAGGACCTCCTTGTCTACTGCCTCTCCCTCATGTCTGTCTCCAGTTCCTATCTCCACGTGTCTCCACGTCTCCCACTACCTCTATTACCCTGGGGGTTCCAGAGCAAGGACCTCCTTGTCTACTGCATCTCCCTCATGTCTGTCTCCAGTTCCTATCTCCACGTGTCTCCACGTCTCCCACTACCTCTATTAATCTGGGGGTTCCAGAGCAAGGACCTCCTTGTCTATATCAACAGGTTTCTTTAGTGTGTATCCTAACCATCGTCATCATCATCATCTGCTTATGTCTTGTTCCACTGGCACTTGTCTGGTTCTTGTCATCAGTTCCACATTAGTCACCTTGTCATACCATGTCAGTTCTTCAGCCATACGGAAATATCCATTTATGAAAGTCGGTAGCTTTTTGGTTGTAGTTTTGTTGTTGTTGTTGTTGTTGTTCTCCATGTTTCAGAGCCATACAATAGGACTGACTTGACATTTGATCTGAAGATTCTGATCTGACTTCATACTAAGGTAAGCCAAACGAGATTATAAACGGAGCCGGTTGGAAGCGTGTAATTGTAACACGCGAAGTGGAAAAATACCACTCGGCGATCAGGGTTCAGGTGTGTCTGATAACCGTGCAGTTCCCCCGTCACTTGTTGTTTTGTATTATTCTTTCTCAGCGAGTCACGTTTTATGCAGTGCCGTGCATGCAGTACAGTAAAAATTCGCTATAGCGCGATTATCATGGTCCACAAAAATGTTAACACTGTAAATAAAAGGTGGCGTTGTCGTAGGGTAACCAGCATCTATCGGCTTTAATTCTTTTTATATTTGAAGTATGATTTGAAACAAAGGAAATGCAATTGATAATCGCGCTATATTCGATTTAGCGTTATCACAGGGTGCGTAATTACGAGGTTTTACTGTATTATGATTTATGTATTAAAACGGTTATGAAATCGCTGTGCAGTTGACAGGAACGATCGTTTAATTCTGTGTTCTGCTGAAGGAATTTATTTTTCTGGTTTTACAAAATGGTAAGATATGCTGTGTATTCAAGTGTATTCAATAACCTGGACCAAACCTGCTTCTATAGCAGAACAGTTTAGTTGAAATAGTTTCGTAAAAGGCGCGAACCTTATTCTGAGCTCTCGTTCTTTGGTATATGATGGTAATAAAATATTTTGACTACGCAATAATGTCAACTTGACAACTGTAACGCCCTGCGAAGGTTTTTTAAATCTTCGGTAACTCAGTTTTTTTTTTTTTTTTTTTTTGGGGGGGGGGGGGGGGGGGGGGGGGATACCGTGGAGAGATATGCAGCTCATTAAATGTGTGGCGATTTTGTGACTAAGTAACACAATGACGTCTTCAAAAGTGGGCGGGTAATAAAAATATTACTTTGGGTATTCAGGTGAATAAGACAAGACGTAACAGGTTCAATAGATTATCTAACATTTGGAAATTACGATCATTGAATATACATACCAAGCTTCGTCTGTTTAATTCAAATGTTATCTCAGTGTTAACATACGGCTGTGAGAGTTGGAAAATAACAAAACCATTGGAGAACAAGCTGAATACATTCGAGAACAAATGTCTTAGAAAACTCATGAACATCAGTTGGAAAGAATTCAAGACTAATCGACAAATAAGAGAAGACTCTAGGCAGAAATATGTCTCCGACTATATAAGGAAAAAGACGATGGTCATATATCGGTCATGTCCTACGAATGCAAAACAACAGAATACCACTACAGGCGCTCACTTGGGTTCCTGAGGGTAAGCGGAAAAAAAAGGAAGACCAAAAGAAACACTCAGAAGAACAATAATAAGAGAAGGAAGAACGTTGGGCCTAAATAATGTGCAAGAGCTAAGAGGAGTGGCGTCACAACGAACAACCTGGAGAGCACTGGTTTCTGCCTTATGCGCCGTGTTTGGCGCTTAAAGAATTTATTATTATTATTAACAGGTTTTATGTCTGCACTAGAGTTAAGTCCTTCCTTTTAGATACAACCATTACCACTCAGCGCCGTGGGACGATCTACTGGCGTTCTTTGTTATGAGTGACCTGTATGCAGATGTGTCTTATCATGCTGAACGTTTCAGCCACACCCTAGGTCCATAAATTTCTTGGATTTCATTGTGCTGAACTTTCCGATAATCCAGCATGTAAAGCCGCAGGGTGGTGGCTGATACGTTTTCATTCTGACGAGGTGTCCAAACCACTTTATTCGTTGTTTTGTACGTGTAAAAGTAACTTCTGAAAGGGAGATAAGATTCGCAAAGGGAAATAAGAAAAACAGTTAGTCCAGGTAGGCCTACTTCACCAATTTTTCGACATGTTTTATTCCTAAACCTTTCCGGATGATCCCTTTTGCTAGACAAACAGATGTCACAATTCAACAGTACGTCCTATATCCCACTAACTATACATGTCCCACATCTATAAAGCACCATGACTTCTAGATACTTATATTAAACACACATTAGATGTAAATTTAATGAGCAGATGACATACATTTACATTAATAAATAAATAATATATGTTCACTGTGATCAAAGAAACATAATTATCTAAAGTAGTATATGACGGTTGCGGGAAATTCCGATGCCATGTCGTAATTTTGTCCAGATTAAGAGGTGCCTCACCATCCGTTCCCGGAATATCGGTTGTGTCAGTGTTAGTTGTCACTCAAGAAATCTTTCATGTCATAAATGTGCAAGTTTTTGTAAGTGTCAAGATGACATAAGACAGTGAGAGATCATTTGAGAATAATTTTTTTTGTTTTGGAGAAATTTTCCTGCTGTAAGCATCCACATTACCGGCTTAAAATAAAATCTAAAAATTGATATTGAGCCAATTTTATAAATGAATGATACACTTGAAGGGTTGAGGTGGTGTGACAGGATCGTTAACGTGGTACTGATGGCAAGATCCAGACGGGTGTCAGAGGACCAGGAGATGAGAGTAGGATGCTGGATTGGACACATATTGGGGAAACCTATTGGGGGCACTGTTGAGCAGTTCTTGATCTAGGGCCCCCGGGGCAGAAGATGTTGAAGCGGGCTGGAGAGCGTGTTGAGACAAGAGCTGGAGAGGAATAAAAATGAAGAGAAAGGCATGGACAGACCTAGAGCTGCAAGCAAGCGACAAGAGGACTTGGTGTCTGCTTGTTAAGGGCACAAGCTTCATGGTCAGCTAAAGGGTTTAGACTGATTTATTTATACACTTGAAACTCTAGACGTTTCGGGCTTACCCCAAAAATGTCCTTTGTCTTTAACCTCTTTACTTGTCTGTGTTTCTCATCTCTGTTTCCTGTTTGTAACTGTGGCTGACGAAGGGTAGACTCCGAAACATCCCGTGTTTCCAGTGCAGTGTTTTCCATTTGTAAAAGTGTCTCCATACCAGGTTGTACATTGCTTGCTTCACCTTCCATTTTTACAGGAGCCCCCTTTATTATTTACACTTAGGCTTATCACAGCTTAGGCGTAAACAGACACAACGCAACCACCGTCCTTTTCAGGGCGAACGAGGAAGAAGAAGAAGATTTACACATGTTGTTGCTTTAAATAATTGTGTAATGGAACCTTGTGAATGAACTACAGATAAGTTATTCCATTGTTTTTTCTTAGGCACATATAAGAGTATATATGTTGCCGCGCTAGCACAGTGGTTAGTGCACTGGCTTCCTAGCTCGGTGGTCCATGGCTCGATACCCAGTTGAGGTGGGATTTGTTTAGACCGCAAACGGCTCAGGAGTCGACCCAGCCTCATGAGTTAGGTGCCAGAGCGGCTCTGGGAACGTTAAGGCGGCCGGCGCATTGTTGTTGACTTCGGAAATATCTTATGAAACATCCTAGGGATAGAAGCGGCATTACCCTTGTATCTACAACTCTGCCAAGAGTAATCTTGTGCAAAGGTAGACACCTTTGATACTCTTGAGTTTTGGCCACTGTTAGACCACTACTGCAAAGCAGGAAAGGCAATCCGTGACAACCTATGCACGTTGTTTATTTGATGCCTGCGGTCTGTCTTAATTTATGTCGTCTCTATATCACTATGTTACAATTTCTTTCGCCTCAGATACTTATGCATACTCTTTTGTTATCTTTACATCGTTGTAAATTGCTTTCTTGTGCAAATGTCTTACCTTATTTTTCTGTCCCCCCCCCCCCCCCTTTTTTTTTTACACACACACACACACACACACACATCGTGTCTACGTGACTCAGTTGTCACGGTCTAATTGATGTAAGATTGCGCGTCACAGGTCTTCTTCTTCTTCCGTCCTTAGCCAACGACCGGCAAAGCAGTCAGTGGCCATTACGCCTAGTGGCGTCTTAAGGGCAACAGCGAATAGATTTTCCTTGCCGTTGTTCCCATCACGCCTAATGGCGTCTTTAGGGCAACGACAAATCAATCCGTTTGCTGTTGTTTCCGTAATCAAAGTGACTGGCAAACGGGTGATCAGCCCGTTGGTCGCAGAACAAAATTCCCTTTCGTGTGCTTGCTGTGTAAATTGTGTTGTCACGTGGGTGGGAAAATTAACTTGGTTTTGTTATTTATCTTTTTTAAACACCGATCTTGTTCAGTCTTTCTCCTCTTTGGTTCAAATAACTTGTGGCCAACTCAGCCTTTCTCCTCTTTGGTTCAGATAACTTGTGCCCAACTCAGCCTTTCTCCTCTTTGATTCAGATAACTTGTGCCCAACTCAGCCTTTCTCCTCTTTGGTTCAGATAACTTGTGCCCAACTCAGCCTTTCTCCTCTTTGGTTCAGATAACTTGTGCCCAACTCAGCCTTTCTCCTCTTTGGTTCAGATAACTTGTGCCCAACTCAGCCTTTCTCCTCTTTGGTTCAGATAACTTGTGCCCAACTCAGCCTTTCTCCTCTTTGGTTCAGATAACTTGTGCCCAACTCAGCCTTTCTCCTCTTTGGTTCAGATAACTTGTGCCCAACTCAGCCTTTCTCCTCGTTGGTTCAGATAACTTGTGCCCAACTCAGCCTTTCTCCTCTTTGGTTCAGATAACTTGTGCCCAACTCAGCCTTTCTCTTCTTTGGTTCAGATAACTTGTGCCCAACTCAGTCTTTCTCCTCTTTGGTTCAGATAACTTGTGCCCAACTCAGCCTTTCTCCTCGTTGGTTCAGATAACTTGTGCCCAACTCAGCCTTTCTCCTCGTTGGTTCAGATAACTTGTGCCCAACTCAGCCTTTCTCCTCTTTGGTTCAGATAACTTGTGGCCAACTCAGCCTTTCTCCTCTTTGGTTCAGATAACTTGTGGCCAACTCAGCCTTTCTCCTCTTTGGTTCAGATAACATGTGGCCAACTCAGCCTTTCTCCTCTTTGGTTCAGATAACTTGTGGCCAACTCAGCCTTTCTCCTCTTTGGTTCAGATAACTTGTGCCCAACTCAGCCGTATGAACTATTGATTGTCCGATTGGCAGAGTGATTAGATCCCTTGCCTCTCGCGACAAAGCTACTGGGTTTTTAGTTTAAAAGCTGGTACCGTCACGTCCTAGTCTTCTTCTCACTTTTCTTGTTTGTGGAGCATGGGGTCACAACAACAGCTGGTCCCTGTACAGGAAGCCTGTAGCAAATTATGTATATGCTCATCGAACGGTGGTTTCTGTAGCAATTTATTTTACATGATGAGGCTGTAGCTCCGTGGCCAACCACACATTAATCTCCCTTTACGACATGCTTGAGGAAGTGTAATAATAATAATAGCCCCTTCAGTCATAACTGACTATGGGAATGCGCCCCTGAGGTGACAGCCCTCAGCTGCTTATTTTCCTGGTGCTCCTTTCGACGTTTTCTCCCCTCCTCTGCTTCTTGTGTGAGCCTCTCTTCGCCCAATCTGAGGTGGTGCCGTAAATAGCATCGCCACTTAGTGCGATCGGTAGCTTCATCCTCCCATGTTGCTGGATCCATGTCCAGTGCTCTCATATCTCTCTTGCACACATCTTTGAACCTCAGCTGTGGTCGCCCAACTGTTCTCTTGCCATCTGCTAATTGTCCGTAGAAGATATCTTTTGGGATGCGTAGGGGTTTTATTCTATTTTGGTATCCTCTGAGACACCCGAGAACTACACAAGGTTCCTGTCTACCCACTTGTAAATGGGTACCTACCACTTGTTTAGCCCCCTCCTTCTGTGGTTTGAATAACGCTGACGAAGATCACAGTTCTCGCTACGTTCGAATGTTCACTTCAGTCAGCCCACCTAGATTAATTTTTCTGAGGATTTGATTTCCTTAGGTCTCGTTATGAACTTTTAAATACTATCTTCTCCCAGAAAATAATAAACAAATTCTTGGTAGTCGCATTTTAATAGGCCATCTACTGCGCGCGATGATTCTTGTGAAACCATAACCCTCAAACTATTACATGAGTTGTTAAAAAAGCATTTTTCAATCATTAAACCGGAAGCTTCATTACAAAACAACCGCACCGGGCTTTGGAAGTAGGACAGTAGTGTATTTACAACATATTTGGTTAATCTGAGCATAGCCTCCAGCTAGCAGCATGGATTAAAAGAGGAGGGAAGTTGAAAGCTGCGACCAATGTGGAGTGGTTTCAATTCCCAGCACAGGCTGGAAAGTCAACAGGAGGCTGGCACTGGGGAGTCATGACCCAAGTGGGCCCACCTCCATAGAGTGAGCGTAAAGGAGATTAAGATGCCGAAACACTTGATCGACGGCGGGACAACTTCTGATGATCAGATTGCCTCCTGTTGTAGTCCTCTGTACAGAGTTTCCTATCATATGCTGTTAACAAGGCATTTTCCAGTCATTAAACCGGAAGCTTCATTACAAAACAGCTGTTGACCTAGTGTTATTTTATTCTAAAGGCTAGCGTGACATACGCCTTTGAAATATCTGAAACACGTTACTGTCACGTGAAGAACGGATGGAACGACCTCGGTATGACATTTGAAATCCAGCATTTGGAGCGTAAGCCACCTTTTCCGTAGTCCATTATGTTCCTCTTCCGGCCATAGATGAAAGCAACGAATCAGATTTGGCCAAAAACTGCGGGCCTTAAGGCGATGGCCCAGATTTCGCGGGATCAGTAACCACGAATAAGAAACCCAATCTGGGTAGAGCATACAGGAAGCTGAAGTGTGTACTGTATACTAAAAGGGAAGTTCGAAAGTTCACGGACATTCTGGTAGCTGTTAATTAATTTGCCGTGTTTTAATTGCTGTTGATGGACCGTATGAAAAATTACTATGCAGAGTTTGTTGTGACAGCACATACTGTTGTAAGAACAAAAATGGTGTCAAAGACAGGAGTGTATTCTTGAACTTTATTATCGGTACATTTCGACAACACTTACTGGAGTTGTATGTCTACCAACCTTAGGAATAGCAGCAGTCAGTTTTCAGTGTAGGACTAGTCGGTAAATGTGCGAAAAACTAATTTGTTGACGTGTGAATTCGCTGATTCTTTGCCAACCTCTAGATTCATTAACATGGGGTTTCCCGACCTCTAGAACTATTTACTTTTTGTTTCTCGACCTCAGTGATTATTCATTGGTTGTTTCCTGACCTCCGTGATTATTTATTGGTTGTTTCTCGACCTCAGCGATTATTAACTGATTGTTCCCCAACCTCGGTGATTATTAACTGATTGTTCTCCAACCTCAGTGATTATTAACTGATTGTTCCCCAACCTCGGTTATTATTAACTGATTGTTCCCCAACCTCGGTTATTATTAACTGATTGTTCCCCAACCTCGGTTATTATTAACTGATTGTTCCTCAACATCGGTTATTATTAACTGATTGTTCCCCAACCTCGGTTATTATTAACTGATTGTTCCCCAACCTCGGTTATTATTAACTGATTGTTCCCCAACCTCGGTGATTATTCACTGATTGTTCCCCAACCTCGGTTATTATTAACTGATTGTTCCCCAACCTCGGTTATTATTAACTGATTGTTCCCCAGCATCGGTTATTATTAACTGATTGTTCCCCAACATCGGTTATTATTAACTGATTGTTCCCCAACCTCGGTTATTATTAACTGATTGTTCCCCAACCTCGGTTATTATTAACTGATTGTTCCCCAACATCGGTTATTATTAACTGATTGTTCCCCAACCTCGGTGATTATTCACTGATTGTTCCCCAGCCTCGGTTATTATTAACTGATTGTTCCCCAACCTCGGTGATTATTCACTGATTGTTCCCCAACATCGGTTATTATTAACTGATTGTTCCCCAACCTTGGTGATTATTAACTGATTGTTCCCCAACCTCGGTGATTATTAACTGAGTATTTCCCAACCTTGGTGATTATTTACTGGTTGTTTCCAGACCCATAGAATTAATAACTGATTGTTTCCTGACCTGAAGTCTTATTACATAGATAGTTTCCCGACCTTCCAGGTTTAATGACCGATTGTTTAACGACCTACTTGTTATAACTTTTTGGTTGCCTGACCACCAGGAAGTCATTACACGAGTAAGCTGTCATATTCGGCCCAATATTAATTTCACTATGGTCTTAAAACGTAACGATTTAGTAAGTTACTTCTGTGTCTGGTTTAACTGATCATTATTTGTGTTGGTAGATAAGTCTGAAGCAGTACCTCTTTGAAATCGTTACATTTCTCGAAGAATATTTTCCTCAAAGTGTAAGATTGGATGAACATTCCGTTGACGTAAAAGTTTGCGATTGCTTACTATGGTGGGAAATACCGCCAAGTCATAATAGTAAACTAGTAACTAGTAAATAAATATTACACACATAAATAAAGGTCACGTGTTTCAGGCACTCGTGAGAAATAAACAAGTAGAAAACTAGACAAGAGAAAAACAACAGAAGTGAGAGGCTTACCGGAGAATCGAACCCAGGACCTTCCAAAAGGCAACACATCCTAGCTACGGAAGCGAATCGCACGCACTATCCTCGCTGCCAACTAAGCACCAGACAAATATGCTTCGTGGAAAGGGGTCATTTGCGCGATTTTCAATAGGTAACACCGGATATGTACCTAGGAGCGATCCAGCTTAATTAATGACGCAATCACTTCTGTGGCTCCCCTTGTTATAAACATATCTTTATGTGTGTTTTATTTATTAACTGTTTACAGGCCTCGGGTTTCCCTTTATTTAAATGTTTATAGAAAACTAGAAACTATATTAAAAAGAAGGAGCAGCTAGTGGGTAAAGAAAAGAAAGGCGAAAGAAAAATTATAAAAGAAATGAAAAGATGAGCGTCAGGGAACAATAAAGAAATAAATAACTAACGTGTCTATTAGAATAAGTGTTGTGGTTTATTACTGCTAGCATGGGTGGTGTCATACTGGTTCACTAACCGTAGCGTGCGTGCTTGTATTGTTAAAGAAATGTTATGTTTTTTTAATTTTATTTGATCATTGTTTTGTTATTAGATGTTTAGATTGTTTCTTTGTTTCTTTTCTCTTACCATTAAAACGCGTTTATCCGGTGACGGAGATCTTGAGGCCGTGACCTAGATCATTTCTGTGTCCGTTGTCATATCTATTTGTGTTCACCCCACTATGGCATCTTACCGCTATCCGTAGACAGTGTAAAGTTAGTTCAGTAACCGTGACGTGCATGTCATGTCAGTATATTCCGAGAAACGTGTGACTTATTACCGCGGTATAGCATTAGTTCAGTAACCGTACCGTGTGTGTCTATATATTAGGAGAAGCTTGTGGCTTTTTGCAACCATTGAGCGGTGTAATATCAGTTTAATAACCGTAACGTCTGCGTTTGCCCCAACAGAAGAACTGTTGCCATAGGCAACTAATATACAGAAGTGAAAAGTACATGTCTATTCAACCATATTATACAGACTACTGTGTTTGCAGTGTACTGTGTTACCGCACAATGATTAATTCCACAATTATTTAGTAAGTTGCGTGTATCGATGAAACTAGACGGTTGCTTAGTAACGACTGTCGGTGATAGGATGACACAGACACAGTTTCTGATTTCACAATTACTGGTTTTCACGTTATACTGTGTGAATATAATGAAACTTGTCAACGTGTGACTTAACAAAATACAGAAAGACAGCAGCAGGTTTGTCGAGATCAGCCAGCATCATAAGCCGCCAATGGAGTTACTTCCAGGTAAACTTTAAAAACTGTTTTGTAAAATTTAAAAACTTTTCAGTAAACTTGAAAAGCTGTTTTGTAAACTTTAAAAACTGTTTAGTAACCTTTAGAAAATGTTTATTGACCTTTAGAGACTGTTTAGTTCAGTAAACTTTAAAAACTGTTAAGTAAACTTTAGAACAGTTTAGTAAACTGTAAAACTGTTTAGTGAACTTTAAAAACTGTTTAGTCACCTGTAAAAACTGTTAACTGGAATTATAAAAGTAAAGACATTTATCTGAAATAACGATTCTTTTCACTTAAGGGTATTATTATTATTATTATTATATTTTATTGTTTTTGACTATGGACACTGTCATTACCTTCTGTTTTCGTTTTTCCTGTAGGTGGTAGTTGTCACTTGTTATCGTATTAGCGTATATTGCACGCTGACGAAGGCGTGCTTGATGGCACATTTCCATGTTTTGTTGTGTCACCTTCATAAACGTGATATGTGACCGATGGGTGCAGCATTTCGTTGTTTGCATGTTTAATGCAGTCTATAGCATCCACCTATGTTGTACAATGTGACTAATGTAAGGCTGTGCATGGCGATGACAACCTCATCACACAAAACTAATTGACACAGAAACCACTGCTGTAAGAGCATGGGAGTGCATGGTGCAGGCTTGATTTAGACAGACTGGCTGTAGTGGTAGTTCCATGCTCGTAGGGGGCACAAGGGGCAATTAAGATGATGATATGTGTGATGAACTTCTAAATACAATATCTAAATTAGAATATAACAGTATAGGCATAAAGTCAAGATAAGATAGTACTAAAAATTTTCGGCTAGAATCGTAGGTTGTCGCCTACGCCTTCAGCTTATTATTTGCTAACGCATAAGCCGAACAAAACGGTACCCTATTTTTCAAATTCGTCCTTGACATAAACGCCCCACTTTTCCTAGTTCTAAGAAAAATTTGCCTAACTGCATTTGGGGAAAGGAGAGGCAAGGCTAGATAAAACACGCAAATCACGTCTCAAATTGGTTCTAACACTACAACCGACTTGCACGCTTTACCCTAGGCGGGTTTCCCCAATACGATGAAAAAGTTAGAAATGTGGACACTACGGTCATGGATACACATTTAGCTCTTATTGCGAATGACATAAGCTCTCGTATTTAGCTTGAAAACTAACATAGAGAAAAAGATAGAATTTTGAACCAAGCCACATAGCCCCATAAAAATCGTATATTCGTGTACCTGAAGACTTGCTGACCAAGAATATGTTGTTAGTTATCTAAATAGTCCATTAAATAATCAAATATTGATAAAACAATACATAGAGATCAGAGATACTGTCAGGTCAAGTCATATCTGCTTAGAGTGGATCGCATATTTTTGGGGAAAAAATTAGGTGAAAGTTAGGCTAAGATGGTACGAGGAAGGGGATTGGGTGGAATTTGAAGTGAGACGAAATATTATTGGCCGACCTCGTAGTAAACATATATCACCCGAGTAACGTAGTAGAAAATTGAATTGTATTTTTTAATGACTTTGTTTACAAGTGAAATAAGGGTAATCATTGGCCAGAGTAGTTGATATTGGGGAAAAAGCATTAGTTGGGGACGCCATTTCAAACAAAATTTTGACACATAGCGATGAGATCAGGCTTGTGCAGTGAAAACCATATTTCTCAAAAGCCTGGACAGAACGGCAGATCGAAAGTGTGCCAGTCATCGTTCACTGTGTATTTCATTGAATAAATGTGGTAAGATTGACTTTATTAACATGTATTTGAAATAAAAATTGAATGTGAGATAATAATGTACGACATTAAGTAAGTAGGCCTGTAGCAAACTTAGGCAAAGCCTAGAGATTAATCCACCATGTGTTAGACTGTCAGAGAGGTGTAAAACTACAAGAAAATATGTATGATTGTCATCAAGGAGCATAACACCTATCCTATTATATGGAAAGATGACAGCTGGAATTGCAGTGGCGTTGTAACTATTAGGGGAGAGGAATACTGGTGTACATTGTCACATCAAAAGATAATGGTGGCATAGGTTGGTATAAAGCTATGACCCTTTTCGTTTGTTTGTAATGTACCTGTACTTAAATGTGGAATAGTATAGTATACTAGGTATAAAGAAGGATGCATAACCTTCACATTTCAGGGTCCTGGGTACTGACATTAATGTAGTACCAAACGCCTGAGAACTGCTCGATTCAGGACTCTATCTGTATACGTCGAGCCCATGCTAGTGGCCATTGCCCATCAAAAGGTGGAAAACATTGTCAAGCGAGCAGAGGAAACGTTCTACCTGTATTCTCCTGCCAAGATAAGTTCTCGTTCGGCACCTGACAGCTCAACTAAAAGAACTTAACAGACTAGAAAGTGACATTAAAGAAAACTGTGCCTAATATTAATATTTCCACAAGTGACAAACGAAAACAGACTTAACTTAAAGGGAGTGATTATAACCAACAACCTATGGTGCAATACCAGTATCACCTCAAAGTAGAAGAATATAACCACACACTTATATTAGAATAATAGTGTATGTATGGACAGAAGATCCACTGTGTTATTGGAATGTTGTAAATGATTCTTTTGATTTCACTTTTAATTTTCAGTCCTGGTTCAAAATAAATTAGAATCAGGATAATAAATTGTACAAAATTTATTTACACAAATTTCAACCACTGTCTTAAATAAGATAAATTAGCCTTTTAAAGTGTCGTTGGTATGTTATTGTTGTAGTACTGTTGGTGGTTGTGGATAATAAACTATTTGTTTGTATGTTTGTTGGTTATTGCACATTTCACTCGACATTCATAACCCTAGACACTACACGAAGTCATTTTATATAATAATATAGATTAATTTTGAATGAGATCAAATGGGTGGTAGCGGAAAGGTACTCTGGAAAGTTTAAAATACTATTTGTTAAATTCAGGGACCTTCATAGCTGATCTAATTTAATACAATAATAATACATAACAACAATTCATAACATCAAAACCCACCACAATATGAGTAGTCAAATTCCAGGCTGTATTCACATCATACGTATTAAGCACATCTTAGATCTTTGAATTTTTCAAAACAACTGTAGGAGTTCGTCAGGGATGTATCCTGTCCCCAGTGTTCTTTAATATATATCTAGAACATATTATGCAGGAGGCTCTCTACGATTATAAAACAACCATATCTTTGCAATCTACGTTTTGCTGATGATATCGATCTTATAGCTGGAACAAAATCAGAACTTCAAGACCTTACCTCTAGACTGGAGAAAGTAACAAGAACGTATGGGATGGAAATTAATATAGAAAAAAGCAAGATATTGGTGAATAGCCATAAGAAACATGTTCTGACCAACATTACGTTAAATAGGCAAACGTTTGAAGAAGTTAACACCTTTAAATATCTGGGGTCCACTATATGTAGTGATGGAAGATCAAGTAAAGAAATCAAGACAAGACTTGAGATGGCCTCAGCTGCCATGACAAGGCTGAATGTGATCTGGAAAAGTAACATCAGTTTCCTGTGAAGATCAAATTATACAAATCACTTGTATTATCTATTCTCTTGTATGGGTGTGAGGGCTGGACACTCACTGCAGATACGGAGCGAAGGATTCAGGCTTTCGAGTATAAATGTTATAGAAGAATTTTGCGCATTTGCTATAAAGAGCACAAAACAAATGTCTATGTTAGAGAGAAAATAAACACGTATGCAGGCCACCAAGAACCACTTTTGTCAGTAGTGAAACGTCGAAAGCTTGCCTGGTTTGGGCATGTAACTCGTCATGACTCCCTTTCGAAAACGATCCTCCAGGGAACAGTCGAAGGTAAACGGAGAAGAGGAAGGCAAAGACAAACATGGGCTGATAACATCAAAGAATGGGCAGGGCACGGTTTTTCCACACTTGTACGCATTGCTGAGGATAGAGAGCAGTGGAGGACCCAGTCTGCTGATGCTTCCACCATGGCACCCCTACGACCCATGACGGGTTACGGGTTGAGATGAGATGAGATAGTATACACGCGTTCCACAAATAAATCAATAAATACCATTGCCACATGTCACATACCTTGTATTAAGCACATCTTAGATAGAATACATGCGTTCCACAAATAAATCAGTAAATTCCATTGCCACAAAATGAACAAATAAATGCATGCACTTCAAATTATATTTATATAAATTGCAATTAAAAAATATATATAATTCCTCAAGCTCGAGAGCAAACACTGACAGAACCGTTACGGCAATTTGATAACGTAACAGCAGCCAAGGAGATACATAGGTTTGTGAGTTATTATTGTCCCGTGTGAGTAGAGTGGATGGTGATAAGTACGTGAGAAAAAGGAGTGAGAAATAGATTTCACGGGCGAATAGCTTAAGGAGAAGATATGTCTCTGGAATGAGTAAGTTTCTCTATTCCAGCCTATCTATATGACTATAATTTAGTACAAGACAACCTTGCCCTCCTCATACATATAAATATAAGTTTAACTACACACACTCACACATAGCTATGTGACAACAAGACACACAAACGTGAAAAACTACGGTTAATTGAGTATGGGTCTGACCAACACACAAAGTTAAGTTTCTTTTGTTTATTATCATTTAAACTTGACAACATCAAACACCTAAAAAAAGATCAAAATAAAATCAGATTTACGTACATATGAAATACAGAATAAATGTGCCCTTCCCTTATGGATAAAAGAACCCAAAGAGTTAATAACCCAGAGGTCAAAGGTTAGCACTATGTTACAGAATAGACAGTAAAGAAACAAGTTCCTACTAAATGCTACCCAGTAAAGTTAACAAGTTTAAGCAAAATCCAATGTTGGTAAAGTTTCTGTAACAAAGAAAAATATTCACTCTCTGTCATACAGTGGCCACTCAATCACGCTTACCTACTCTTGGTGATATCCCTTGGAAATACAATTATCCTGAATATAAAAATGCCAGGTTTCTTATGTCCCAAATTGGCCCCAGTCCATCCTTTAACAAATCAAGACTAGCGAGGTGAACGCCGAATCTGGTGTGGGTTTTTTTTTCGTGGATGAACAAATGTCACCGCGAATAGTTAGTGTAGCAAAACATGCTCTTGAGGTTCACAGTTAAAAAAGAGAAAAATACTTCCAGTATTGGGAAACATCTGGTTGCTAAAAAAATGTTACAAATGATGATGATGATAATCCTATCGGCTGACTCTGTGGGAGAGTGCCGATTCTGAAACAGCGTAACTTTCTGGATAAATCCGCTTGAATACGACTGTCAGAAGTCGGGAGTATAAGTGTTCTTTTGTATACCCAGTGGGCTAATAAAATTTGGAAACATATCGCTGTGTTTTGTAAGTCCAGTTAAATCTACAAGTTAAAATGTTTCTCATGTATCTTTGGCAAGTCCTTGCTCACAAATGAAATTGGTGACGCACAAGCCAAGAAAAGACAACATTAACCAATCAGTAAATGAAGAAAAGACCAAAAGACCGCTGGACGCCCTTGATCAGGTCTGCTAGGAATAAAAAAGAAACATTTATGAAAAAATGCTACTATTTTATATAGCATCATATATGCACACATATGGTGACAAGACGATCTCTTATCCACTCCGTCAGTCCTGATTCAATTTAAAAGGCACACGGTGTCTTTAGCCTATCGTATCGCGCGTCGCTTAGCGATTGCAGGTTTGGTTGAGTTATGCAGCTCTTCCCCTCCTGCTCCCGGTCAACGATCAGCGTACAATGTTAATTATTATTCAGTTATCTATACGCGCACTTACGCAAATTATCGCCTGACGTTACTAGCTATTAAAGTGTCGGCGTCTGTTAGTCAACGTATGGTATTAAATAATAGGCACTTATAATAAATACACAAAATGAAATATAACGTGAATTCTTTTCTGTCACTATCAGTCGCGCCTAGCATATAAATCAGTCAACTAAAACCGTCTCTTCTTGTGTGAGAAAGCGGGTGGTGAAAATTAACATTATAACTGAACATATGGTATAAAATAGCTACGCGTTATTTTATTTCACTGGTTTTAACAGCTAGAAGTCTTAAGTGAATTATAATGGTAAAAGCTTAACACTTTTAATTGGTAAAAGGTAACTCTTTTAAACACGTAACACTAATTTCTATTACCAGAAAATCATAATGAAAGATCCCCACGAATGCTTTAAACACATTTTCCACAATGGTTTTAGAACTACGTGCTTAGACTATCCAAAAATTCTGAGTGACAACTGATAGCAGGTTTAAGAAAACACAGTTTATATATCATTATGTTTCTCTGATCTATAGATGATGTTACTTTTCGCACTATTGTGTGAGTAACGGAGAATCAGAACAGTGTTCCCCAGATAAAAGTTTACTGTCGGCCTTCTGGCGAAGTTTCAACCGTCATCAAAAGACTTATACGGGTAACGGGGTTCTCGAAGATTTTCTCTGTACGAATGCCCGCTTCTGAGATCAAAGAGCCCAGGGTTTTTTCTGACTCCCTGAGTGCGAACTTCAAAGGGTCTGTGGTTTTTCACGTGCGGTCTGTCAGGTATCTGTTACGTGCAGTCTTTGATATCTTACAATATTATACATTGGTATTCTTGTTATCTTCGCAAATATTTTGAAAGCAAAATAGTGCTTAAGGGAAAGTCATTATTGTGTTACTTCCCTTGAAAGTTGTGTCGGCTCTTTCGATCAAACTCCGCGGATAAATCCATTTTACTGCGATTTATTCGTTGTTTGGGTAATAATAGATTGTTCTTGCTTCAGAATATCTATGGCCTGAATTTATGTGTATTGTTTGTCTGAGTAGGACGAGTCTGTCTTATATCTGTATATCTTTACATATCTAAGTCGAACTATATGTTCTGTTGTCTCTAGAGAGGTCGAAGGCTATTCGGCGGATGTGTCGCTAGAGTGTGGTGTGATTTGGCTTCGTCCTGAGAGGGACTGTGTGTTTTCCATGTCGGCCTGTCGCCGGGGAAAAAGTGATCTCAGTATTTGTGGGGAAGGTGATAGTTGTCTAAACCTATCGTGTATGCTTTACCCCAGTGTTTAGTCGTATTGCCAAGGAATGGCAGTTTCATAATTCCTATACCAAGGTAATCAAAGATACTCTTATGAACTCTCGATCGAAGCCACCATTTTCGATAGTTACGATTTGAATGTCTAAGAGAATATATTTGACTCGATGAAAACGACTTCGATTCCTAGCAGCACTATATCCTGTAGATTGCAGTCAATTGTTCATGATCAAATCTACAGAGCAATGAAATGTTTTATGAATGACTAACTTTAGGACAGATTCATTATCTGTATCCAAACGTGAGTGACAGCTCACGAGTGAAGCCATCTTGGAACCAAAACATGTAGTGACTTTCAAGAAGAGAAAAGGGATGCCCGTATTATCGCTTGATCAGTCCAGAGATCACTGCTACACATGAGAACCCATTGCTAGCGGTTCAATATTATTATATGGAAAAAAATATGTGCTGAACATTATGTTGAAGAATCGTCGCTAGACGAGATTAGGTTTAGAAGCCATCTGAAATATTGTTTATAAGCTGACGTGCTCAGTCAGTGAAGTCAGATGATATATGTATGGGCGATACTGAGTGCTTGGCTACTGACAGTCCATTATACACTTATTCTACATGAGTGCCCATGTAACATTGCAAGACCATTTATCCACTGTACTATGATGTATTATGGCAACCTGTGATTTGTCACTATCTGTGCTGTCGAGTGTGTACGTCCAATTAAACTTTAGAAAAGGTACACAGTCGTTGGTGTCGATGACTTCCAGCCATACATGAGTGTGAGAAAAGAACATTTTTTGTCAACACCACGAACCTTTATCATCATTCGCACATTGTACACTCAATCCATGTCTACACACCACTGCGTAGGTCAAGTTGACATTCCATACACTACAGTGGAGCAAACAACACCATAGAGATCTTATCAACTGATGATGATGATGATGTCTGCTTCCATCCACTTATATCTATCTTTTGGTGGATATCATTAACGGGAATAAAAATCCAACGTTATCCAACTTTATCAACTGGTGGACCAGCTTTCTGGGTTTGACCTCGCAGAAGTTCAGAAGTCAACAGATTACCGATACCAGACCGTTTCCTGTGGCTGATACGACACACTTGCAGTATTGGTTTGCTCTTTGTCAACACTTCGTCACGTGACCTGTCAGGTGAATGCAGTATATAGGTCAGCGTTGTTGACATTTTTTACATTAGACATTATAGAGTTTCACAGAACAGTTGGATCAAGTCTGCCAGAGGACATCAGTTTATCTTGACGTGTGTTGATATGTGCACACGTTGGCCAGAGGCTATTCCTCTGAAGAGCATTACTACTGCTGATATTGCAGATGCTCTTTGGCTTATATTTTCTCGTCTGGGGTTCCCCGGAGAAATATTGTCAGACCATGGCACCCAACTAATATCAGATACCATGTCTCAAGTAATGTCTACTCTGCAGATAGATAGATCTTTAAGTAGTATCTACCATCCAATGTCTAATGGTATGGTCGAACGCCTTAATAGAACACTTAAAAACTTACTGGGGAAGATAACTGAGGATCATCCTCAAGACTGGGACAGAGTTTTACCTGCGGCCCTCTTCGCTTACAGAGAGGTACCCAATGAACATACGGGATTTTCTCCCTTTGAACTCGTCTTTGGCGCGCGTCCGCGTGGCCCTATGTCGTTGCTTCACGATCTCATAACATCTGACAATATTGACGATGACACAAAGTCATCCTACGAATATGTCATCGCGTTGAGACAAAAAATTATCGAAGCATGCAAATTAGCAACTTCTTCTTCTGAATTTGCGAAACAGAAGGCAAGGCAATTTGCCAATAAGAAGAGATGCTTACGACAACTTTGTCCTGGTGACAAAGCATTTGTATTACTACCTTGTAGGGAAAACAGATTACTTATTTCTTGGAAAGGTCCGTACGATATAATATCGAAAATTTCCGATGTCGACTATATTGTCGATATTGATGGGAAGCATAAAACCTTCCACATCAATATGCTTACTGAATTCCATGAACGTCCGGATTATTTGCAACCCATTTTCCAAGCAACGGACAATTCTCCAGTACAACATGGTCATTACTCATCACTGTCTGTGATACAGGATGAGGAAACAAGTTTTTCAGATGTAAATCTTCCTCTTCCAATGATCCCACTTCATTCCAGTGAATCATGGAAGAACGTTACTGTCTCTCCTGATTTGTCTCTAGGAGAACAGCGACAAGTTTCAACTATGTTGCAAACATTTCAGGATGTACTCACTGACATCCCTGGACAAACGCATGTCATTCAACATGACATTGTTCTAACTGACCATACTCCTATTAGGGTTAGACCTTATCCTATACCTATACATTTTCAAGCACAGGTCGAGAAAGAGTTGGATGAGATGATAGATTTGAAAATAATCGAACCATCCACCTCTGCATATTCTTCGCCGATGGTTATTGTGCGTAAAAAAGACAATAACATACGTCTTTGCGTTGACTATCGAAAATTGAATCAAGTAACTAAGTTCGATGCCGAACCTATGCCTTTACTGGAAGAGCTACTTACTCGACTCTCCAAATCTCATTTTTTCACTAAACTTGATTTGTCTAAAGGATATTGGCAAGTTCCTTTATCTGAACGCGCCAAACCTCTCACGGCTTTTTCAACACCTAGAGGTTTGTTCCAATGGAATTTTATGCCTTTCGGTCTTATGAACGCACCAGCTACGTTCGTACGCATGATGCGCCGAATCCTATCTTATCGGTCAGATGTCATTGCATATCTAGACGACATCTGTCTTTTCAGCGATACTTGGGAAGATCACTATTCAGGGTTAGATGAATTGCTGTCTACTTTGCGTGAGCACAACCTGACAGCGAAACCCTCTAAAGCCTATATTGGTTTTAGCGAAATTTCTTTCCTAGGCCACCGAGTTGGTCATGGTTTCCTAAAGACAGAGGACCATAATACTAGTAAGATACTTAACATCTCAATCCATAAGACTAAAAAACAGGTGAGAAGTCTGTTAGGTCTTATTCAATTTTATGGCAGATTCATTCAGAATCTATCCTCTATCATGGCACCTCTCTCAACACTTCTAAAGAAAGGTTCGCCTAATGTGGTCCACTGGTCTCAGGAATGCCAATGCTCTCTGGATAAGATTAAAACACTGTTTTCAACACCACCTATTTTAGTGCTACCTACTAAAGATAAGACATTCGTTCTTCGTAGTGACGCTTCATCCACTGGGATTGGAGCGGCACTAATGCAAGAGTACTCTGGAACTCTGCATCCTGTAATGTATATTTCCAGAAAACTTAATGCGGCAGAAAGGAATTATTCGGTTTTAGACCGTGAGCTATTAGCTATGGTTTGGTCGATCCTCAAACTACAGAGATTCCTTCTAGGCGCACATTTCATAGTAGAAACCGACCAAAAAGCTCTTACTGCTATACAGAGTAAGAATTTGAAAAGCTCGAGGTCTACTCGATATGCAATTGCTCTTCAACCTTTTCATTTCTCTGTGCGAGCTATTCGTGGATCAGATAATGTGATGGCAGACATTCTGTCAAGATGCCCACATGATTCCACATAACTATTAGGGCTTAGACTTCTTGATATGTCTAGTTCTATAGTAGTTCCTTTTCTATATCATGATAGATACACATTTGTAATTTAATAATATAATGATTGTATCACTACATAGCGGTTCATTGATGTTTATTCACCGCTGTGCTTTGATGATTTTTTCTTCATAAATCATAAATTTAAGATATCTAATACGAAATGATGATATGAATTTTTTTAGGCATTGTGTAATTGCCAGAATTGTATTATACTTTGATGACACCTTCCTGGAAAAATATACTTGTAGAGAAATAATTTCTCTCAGTTTATGAGACACATTCTCACCAGTCGCTCCATAAGTCGACTTAGCCTCATATTAGGCGTTATAGGTATTCCTGATATTTTCATCTGCGCATTATTCATGCGTTGTGAGCCTATTGTACGTTGCTCCTAGATGTATTTCAAAAAAAAAAAAAAATGTTCCATTTTTTTTTCCCGGGAGGTGTGGTAAGACTGTTACGTGCAGTCTTTGATATCTTACAATATTATACATTGGTATTCTTGTTATCTTCGCAAATATTTTGAAAGCAAAATAGTGCTTAAGGGAAAGTCATTATTGTGTTACTTCCCTTGAAAGTTGTGTCGGCTCTTTCGATCAAACTCCGCGGATAAATCCATTTTACTGTGATTTATTCGTTGTTTGGGTAATAATAGATTGTTCTTGCTTCAGAATATCTATGGCCTGAATTTATGTGTATTGTTTGTCTGAGTAGGACGAGTCTGTCTTATATCTGTATATCTTTACATATCTAAGTCGAACTATATGTTCTGTTGTCTCTAGAGAGGTCGAAGGCTATTCGGCGGATGTGTCGCTAGAGTGTGGTGTGATTTGGCTTCATCCTGAGAGGGACTGTGTGTTTTCCATGTCGGCCTGTCGCCGGGGAAAAAGTGATCTCAGTATTTGTGGGGAAGGTGATAGTTGTCTAAACCTATCGTGTATGCTTTACCCCAGTGTTTAGTCGTATTGCCAAGGAATGGCAGTTTCATAATTCCTATACCAAGGTAATCAAAGATACTCTTATGAACTCTCGATCGAAGCCACCATTTTCGATAGTTACGATTTGAATGTCTAAGAGAATATATTTGACTCGATGAAAACGACTTCGATTCCTAGCAGCACTATATCCTGTAGATTGCAGTCAATTGTTCATGATCAAATCTACAGAGCAATGAAATGTTTTATGAATGACTAACTTTAGGACAGATTCATTATCTGTATCCAAACGTGAGTGACAGCTCACGAGTGAAGCCATCTTGGAACCAAAACATGTAGTGACTTTCAAGAAGAGAAAAGGGATGCCCGTATTATCGCTTGATCAGTCCAGAGATCACTGCTACACATGAGAACCCATTGCTAGCGGTTCAATATTATTATATGGAAAAATATGTGCTGAACATTATGTTGAAGAATCGTCGCTAGACGAGATTAGGTTTAGAAGCCATCTGAAATATTGTTTATAAGCTGACGTGCTCAGTCAGTGAAGTCAGATGATATATGTATGGGCGATACTGAGTGCTTGGCTACTGACAGTCCATTATACACTTATTCTACATGAGTGCCCATGTAACATTGCAAGACCATTTATCCACTGTACTATGATGTATTATGGCAACCTGTGATTTGTCACTATCTGTGCTGTCGAGTGTGTACGTCCAATTAAACTTTAGAAAAGGTACACAGTCGTTGGTGTCGATGACTTCCAGCCATACATGAGTGTGAGAAAAGAACATTTTTTGTCAACACCACGAACCTTTATCATCATTCGCACATTGTACACTCAATCCATGTCTACACACCACTGCGTAGGTCAAGTTGACATTCCATACACTACAGTGGAGCAAACAACACCATAGAGATCTTATCAACTGATGATGATGATGATGTCTGCTTCCATCCACTTATATCTATCTTTTGGTGGATATCATTAACGGGAATAAAAATCCAACGTTATCCAACTTTATCAGTATCGTATGATTGACAGATAAGCTCGCGTGAGAAAACTAGGTAAACAAACCTGATTCGCTACCTGTTTTGACGGGCAGGTAACGAAAGTTGGTAAATATTGCGTTAGCTCGTGTTCACAGAAAAAGAGGTAGGACTAAAAGTTAGTAAACACAGACTGTAAATGCATGGTTTTGCTAACAAATCATAGAACGCTACGAGGTCACAAACCTGTCAGATTACCGTAGGCTGTCTTTCCATTATACGTCACAACCAGCTACAGTGGTGGCTCTATACTCCATAAGGAGCGACAAGGAACGGAGTGATGATAATACGCTCTGTTAGACGATCTTTATTTCGTTCATTGATTATTGCATTATTATTCAAGTCCCTGTGGAGTATAAGAATTCAACAATGTCGTGCCAAGCCGGTGCCATCTGTTCAAGGTTTTTCTACACTTTCTTTATCACTTTTAAGTCTTCTGCAACTCACTTCTGCATCTATATTTTTTCGGTCTTTTTCTCTTACTCCGTTGATTCCAGAAAAAGGACTGCCTTGTAATGAAATCAGCTATCCTCAATGTGTATCCTCAGTGTATATTTTTGAAAACACTTTGAGATTTGTGTTATTTAAAAGACATCAGCATTAACATGTCATAAAAATGTGAACATGCAACTAACGACCACTCTCTGTTTCAGTGCATACAACATGTCCATGAGTATTTACTTCTAAATGTAATATGTTTGGCTTTAATTTTAAATATGGAATAGCTTTATTGCTCCCCCCTCTCTCTCTCTCTCTCTCTCTCTCTCTCTCTCTCTCTCTCTCTCTCTCTCTCTTTCTGTGTGTGCGTGTATGTGTGAGTGAATGTACGTGTGTGAGCGCTCAATTACTGAATGCGATGAAAATATTGATCACTTATGATTAAAGTTAAAAATATTTTAATGTGATCACACTTTGAGAACTGTATTATTGCAGGACAGAAATGTAAAAAAGCAATAATTCCTATTTCTTGACCCTGATGAGATAAAGATGTTCCTTCTCCGTGTGACGAGTAGGGTGTAGGTGGGTGGATGTAGAAGGTTAGACAACACTTATACACCGCTCGTCCTAGCTCATTGTCTAAGGAGTAACGCACTAACTCCAACAAACATATCAATCTCCAACAATATATTATATTAACAATAAGTCACCATGGCCGCATGGCCATTACAAATATTGGAGACATCACAAATCCCGAGTATCCTGCAAACACTCTGCTTCTCGGAATCAGTACAATCACAAAATAGACTACTTCCACTCTCCACTGACCCAACACACTACTGACCCAACACACCTCTCTCTCTCTGACTGACCCCTTTCATTCGTATTCACCAAACACGTGAAAACCTTCCACGCTCCACTGAGCTACATTCACGCCTAACTATAGCTAGCAGCTTGTCTTGATCTCTGCTAACAACATTGCTTGTAGCTAAAATATTACAAGGCAAGCATTCCCAACTCACAACAACTCAAATGACTAATAAACTCCCGCTGGAGCATGAGAATATTCACACATGCAAAATACCCTCAAAACACTCCGTGACACTCCGTTTCTATTCAACGTTGTGTTTACTCCACTTCTTGTTTTACATGATTTTTGCTGCTTATTCTCCAAAACATGTTACCTGATTTCCAAGTAGTGTGCCATAATTCTTAGTCTCTCTGTGTACTCTTTGTCAACCTTTCGTTTACTTCTATTCTCTTTTAAGCTTTTCACTTCCTGGGTTACAAAGTGTGCCGTGAACCTTTTCTATATTAAATATTACTGTCAAATATCACAATATGTTGCCCTGAGCAGTCGCTGATTCGGTTGTCGAAGGTCATATAAAAATATCTGTTTTCTTACCAAAAGCATTCAAGTTGCTTATTCTCTGTGCTAAAAATAACACGAGTTTCCTGGCACAAATAGTGATATTTCTGCCCATCTTTATTTTTAACTGCCTTGCGAGCATAGGTCACCTAACGTAGCTTTCTCCTATCTTGGATACGTCTTTTTGTGTGTCCAATCGATTCATGTTTTCATCAACACAGCTGTTTTACCTGGTCTTTCTATGTTTCCATCCGTGCGAGTTATGTTAGGTACTGTATGTTTACTCAAGAACGGAAAGTAGAAAATATAATACATCTGACATCTGCTGTATTATTAAATACAAAAAAAAAAACAAAAAAAAAAACAAACGAATGCATGTGAAAATACTTTCAGAGAATGAACGAATTTGAGATTGACCCACATCATGACTGGATTAACGTGTATAATGACGACACAAAAAATACTAACATCCATTATTCTTCAGCTCCCAAAGGAACATAGGCCTTCAACAAACTCCTGCCAGGTCGGCGCGTGCCATCAGCTTCAGATCTCTCTCGGGACCCAAAGACGCAGCAATAGAGAATGCAGTCAGCGACCCATAGCTTGACTGCTTGCGTCAGGGTCAGCGAACCAGAGCCGACCAAGACCCTACTCCACCTCCACATGGTGGTCCTGGAAACAGGCTGCATCACTGCAGTCTGGCTGAGAGAGTAGGGATCGAAGAGGGAAGGCAAACCCGGTCCCAAAAAAATGCCGTGCTGAAGTCGGATGTGCCGGCCGAAAGGCGCAGATATCACAGCTCCGCTGTAAACAGACACAACACAACCAACGTCCTTTTCAGGACGAACGAGGAAGAAGGAGAAGAAGGAGATCTCTCTCGATCTTCCTCATTATTTTCATTTGTCTCCAGTTCTCATCTCCATATGTGTGTGTGTGTTTGTGTGTGTGTGGGTGGGTGGTTTTTTTCTTGTTTGGGTGTCCTCTGCCTCTCTTGCCCTGAAGATTCCAGAACAAAGACTACCTTGTAGTGCTATCAACAGGTTTTCTCAGTGTGTGTTTTGCCCACAGCCAATGTCTTCTTCTCACATCGTGTCCCACTTTGTCTGGTTCTTCCCACCAATTCTACATAAGCGGTTTTGTCATGCTATTTCAATTCTACTATTCTGTTCAGTCACCTATTTTATGAAAGTCCTTAACTTCTTAATTGTTGTTTTCGTAAATCTCCATGTTTCAGAGCAATATAACAGGAATGTCTTGATGTTTCAACCAAAGATTTTGATTTTGGCGGGGCCTGATTTCTTATGATTACGGTACATTTCTCAATGCAGCGAAAGTACATCTTGCCTGTTAAATTATTATATTGATACCAGTATTTGTTCTTTCAGCTTTGTCTATACTGCTGTCAAGATAAGTCAAGGCAGTCTCATAGCAGAAACTGCTTTAGAGAGTGAACTGTTAGAGACTTCACTATACAAGGTCTAGCATCGAGAGGTCAGGTGATCAGTTCCCGTCCTCGCTGCCTTTACTTTCCATAACTCAAGAGCAAAGCCAGGTACCCATTTACATCTGGGTAGACTGTAGCGTGTAAATACGGTGATTCGAACCTGGCTCCTTTGCCGCGAGAGAGATGCGGCTGTCAAGATATATATATATAGTTGTGCACCTTGTTGGGATAACTCTCGTCTCAGTGGAACCTGACTATTTATTCTTCATAAATATAAATAAATCTTTAAGCTAAACCGAATAAAAACACAAAATCCGTATAAAATATTACATTTCAGAAGCAACTAACCATCTGTTATGTAAGTTTATAGTTGGTCTTTGTCACTGCCAGATGTCATCTGTTGTTGTATATCCTCAGAATTCGTTAGATCGTGTCATTGATTCAATACCGTCTTGTGCTATCAAGGTGTGGCGACGCAGATTGTGCCTGTTGGTTTGTGATCAATAACGATTTTCTGTGTTCAGAGTCAGGTGTGTTCTCAATCGCCATGGATGTAAACAACATTTATTTCCAGAAGTTTAACGTTTCAGCCAGTATTTAAAACGGTTGCTGATGAGCTGTCGGGATATTTGAAAAATCTGAGAATGGATTAGATCCGGCAGTAATAACAACGTTTTCGGTAGGCATAAGTATGTTTGTGTTTACATCAGTAAATTAGCCCGTTACGACATGGTTTACTGAATCATCCGTTTTAAACTACTGGAATCACCGTAGAATCTCCAATTAAAATTTTGGTCCGTGTATTTTTAATAGAACCTCTTGTGTAAAACATAGATATCTTTCTTTTCAACAGAACCTTTATTTTAACTCCTATAATTTCTGTTCCGATTTTAAATTTAGGTATGTGTATTTTAATAGAACTTCTTTTCAATGGAACCTCTATTTTAACTCCTATAATTTCTGTTCCGATTTTAAATTTAGGTATGTGTATTTTTAATAGAACTTCTTTTCAATGGAACCTCTATTTTAACTCCTATAATTTCTGTTCCGATTTTAAATTTAGGTATGTGTATTTTTAATAGAACTTCTTTTCAATAGAACCTCCATTTAAACTCCTGGTTTCTGTATTGTCAATGAAACATCCCTTGAAATTCATGTTATATTAATTATCATACAGCCTAACTTTAAATTGCTTGTATCTATTCTTTCAGTAGAACGTTCTTTTTGGCATTGGTTTTTCTATTTTTATTAAAACGTTCGCTTAAAATCCTGCTATCTAAATTTTTTAAAATAACAACCTCCTTCAAAGATTCCACTATCTGTATTTTCATTACAACCTTCACTAGCTGTCCTACTAACTTTATTTTCATCACGGGCACTCATTAAAATCCTGTTATTCGTGATTTCAATAAGGTCTTAAGTCCTGCTATCTGTTGCGTGATTAAAAAAACGAAATGAACTTTTTTTTAAATGTATTACTCAGTAGGAATAAGAATGAATGTAGTCTAAACGAGTCTGTGAAGAAACTGTCACAGTTATTTGTAGAATCTGACTAATTCTCAATGTGCGCCAATCGTGTCAAATGGCACACATCAATCAATAGGTCTAATTATCGTTTTCTGTAAAGGGTCTTGGATGGATTAGACTACATGAATGTTGTGTGTGACACAAAGGGCAGCTCAAACTGAGCGTTTAAAAACATTAAAAAAAAAATAAATGTGACAATTCCTTTACAAATTTGTTTAGATTACATTGCTACTGTGAGACCTAGTTACCTTGGATAATATGCGAGCGCACCAAACTGGCTTTTTTGTAATTTAAACTGTAAAGTCATTTGCAAAAATATTCTTCTGCCAGTTTAGATCGTTATTTATATGTGTTACGAGGCACTTTTTCTAACAGTATACATATACTGCTTACTTTAACACAATTTATATGGAAAAATAAAATTGGTAGTTATTTTTTGGTGTGTGAGTGAAACACAAAACTACTTGACACATAAATGGATACAGTACTGCTGTTTTTATTGTTAGCAGAGCCTCCATCACCCAATTGCTAGTACTGGTTATGTGTACAGGTGGGACAGTCTGCCTGCGTGCTTGCCTGTCTACCTGTCTGTCTACCTTCATCTATCAATCCATCAGTCTATATTTGCTTGCCTGTATGTCTCTTTCAGTCGGTAAGTTTTGTCTATACATGTCTCTGGCAGCTTGCATAACATATCTCTTTATCAGCCAATCTCTCTGTCTGTCTGTTTGTCTATTCATCTATCTGTCTGCGCATCTGTCTGTTTATGTGCCTATTTGGGGCGGCGTGTCTATTAGCCTGTCTCTCTATCAGAATGTCCGTATGTCGATGGTATCAATAACAGAGTGAGGGTGACTACGGCGATTAAAAAAATGGAGGCACCATAATTGTTTTGGTTACCCTGGGGATCTGTGTAGCTGGGGTCCTGATAATGGGGTCGCAACTGATGATCTAATCTAGGCGACCTATGATCACTGAGCCCTACCGAAACCCTTAGGGAACTGAACCGTTGTGAAACTGTTATCTCTGTGTACAGTAGTTAGTTCAGAAAATCCTTTCTCGTTTACGCTGTAATCGCTAGCTGTTTAGTTCAGGATCATTCAGATATTCTATCATTCCCTGTATTAGTTCATTACTCCCTCTGTTATTCACTCTTTCATTCACTCACTGTGCCCTATTGCAAACTTTTTCACTCACTGCTTTTGTACTCACACTTTCTCATTCGCTGCATAACTCGCCCCACTCTTTCGCTCACTGACTGACTGACTGGCTTACTGACTGACTGATTTACTGACTGACCTACTGACTAACTGACTGACTGAGTGATTGACTGACTGACTGACTGACTGACTCACTCACTTATAGCCAAACAACTTACCAACTTACTGCCCATTCATTCATACACATAACTTCTGAACCACGTACTGCCTGTTCATTCACTTCCTTACCACCTTCACTCATACAGCTGTCTGTTTAACCTTTAATACATTTCACTCATCAACGTACTTCCGGTTCACTCAGCAACTTACTTCCCATTCACTCACCAATAAACTGCCGATTCACTCACAAACATACTACCCATTCACTCACCAACATACTTCCGATTCACTCACAAACAGACCACCTATTCACTCACCAACATACTGCCGATTCACTCACCTACTTACTACCCATACACTCACCATCTGACCAACCCACCACCCATTCACTCACCAAGTCACTGCCGATTCACTCACCAACGTACTACTCATTCCCTCACCAACATAACGCCGATTCACTCACCAGCTCATTGCCCATTCACTCACCAACATAATGGCGATTCACTCACCAACATAATGGCGATTCACTCACCAACTCACTACCCATTCACTCACCAAGATGACGCCGATTCACTCACCAACTTACTACCCATTCTCGCACCAACTCCCTACCCGTTCTCGCACCAACTCACTACCCATTTGCTCACCATCTCACTACCCATTCACTCACCATCTCACTACCATTCATTCACTATCTCACTACCCATTCAATCTTCAACTCACTACCAATTCACTCACCTTTGATAGTGAAATATCCGACACCTGTCTTAACGATATCTTTACTAACCTAGTCCACTGTAGCGAGAGGAAAGATACAATGATGGTGATATTATCCTGGACAATTAGATGTATCAGATGATACCAGGATAGTGCCAGATAATAGACTGGTCTTACAAGAAATACCTCATTCTCTGAAAAGAGTAATGGTGTATCGACATCAAAGGTATAGTCAAGCTGTATAGGTTCCTAGATGAGATTGTAATGTGCTATCTAGATTCCTATGGGCTCCTCTCCAGACTAACCTTAGACAATGACTCTGCTATGGGTAATTAATTACACAACAAGAACTTTAAACCAAATTTAAATAATTCACTGAAGACTCTGGGTACAATTTAGAATATATTTATGTACAAGATCTTTTCTTCTTTGTTCTTTGTTAATTTTTCAAATAAAATTCAATTGAAAATTATGGGTCACTTTCAAATATTTGTATATATATATAACACATGTACAGTTAATTTCTTAAACTAATATAGTTCAATTTCACTGTTTTCTTGCTTCCTGATGGAATCTGTCTCTATTTTTGTGTGCTTTCTTGAATTAATGAATCTAAATGTTAGTTTATGACTCGTATGACTGTCAAATGTCTTCTATATACACCACAATTTTTCATCATTATATAGTCTATTCGTAGGTGGGTGAATTTGGTGTTGTTTGAAAATTGAAGAATAGCCCAACACTGAGCTACTTATCTGAAACAAAGTCCTTCCTAAGCCTCGTACAGCAGTATGACTGGATAGAACCCCACCACTGCGGGTCCTCCACTCGTCAAGATGACACAGTTAATACTGGCAAAAGCTCTGACAAACTTGAACATCTATTTGCTGACTTGGTCTCTAGATATGGTGTATGACACTCAGGGCAGGATATAACCTGAAACAATATATACAACCTACGTAGTATCGCTCATAGTCTCCTTAGCTAGATAGGAGGTAATATGAGACAGTTCAGACAAGCTGTGGTTAATTACAAGAGACATAGTAAGTCATGAATAACACAATTCGTTCAAGTTCTATAGCACAATAGTTCAATAATTCACTTGTTACAGTTTTGTCCATGAATTGTTTCAATAAAATCATATAGGCCTTATGGTAATCATTGTCTCATAAATCAAATAATACAGAAAATCAATCTGTGTCACGAGTTGGATTTAAGTTAGAGTTATGCCCAAGTGTAGGACAAAACCCTAGTGTGAGAAAAGACTGAGATAATAGATTTATTTTGAGAAATGACAGTGAATGTAGTAAGGTGAGTCTATTGGCCCGAGGAGGATAACCGAAATTAACTCTTCCTCGCCAAATCGTGACGTCAATAAATGCTATAAACTCACCACCTCTGGCTACCTTTAACAGACTAAAGGAGATAAGGGTAAACTAACACTACAGACACCACTGTACAGAGAACAGTTAAGGACTATACAGTGACGAAGCTGATCCAGTGAACATTAAATAAGTTTATTATACAAATCAACAGAATTTTTTATAACATAGTAACAAACAAAGAAAAGCATATATCGTGCCAGGTTGCACCGACCTGGAAAACAAAGAAAATCAATTTGATTATAAGCACACCAAATTTAAAAAAAACTCCAACCACTTTCACTCCTTCATACACCCTGCTGGGGACAAAATTTAAAAAAATAAGTGATCTTAACTACAGTCTAATTTGGTGGGGCGTCAACTAAAGCCACGCTCTATAAATTACTATTTCTAATGTCAAGGTTCTGCTGATACTGCCGAAGACTATCTGCACAGTAGCTAACTCTGTCAGCGATATACGCCACTAAGTCACACTCTGCACTGCTATGTAATAGACTTTTTCTAACTCTAAGGCTCAGAGGCTATCCTCTAAGAATACTATGAGACTCTGCAGGTCCCTGATCTATTTTCACCATCTCTCTCCACTTCTCCTGCCTTGCTGCTCTCGTTTCATTTCAGCAACGGGAAATGATATCCCTTTCTTCCTGGTTCTGACTCGTACTTCTGATGACTAGGCACTTGCCGTAGACTGTAGAGGCTTCTCTATTTGGCGAAAAGAAAGCTGATTCTCCTTGCTATGCTATGTTACCCTCATTTGGGTTTAGGCCCTTCGGTATTAATTTTGACCGAGGCTAAAAAAAAAAAGACACACCAACCCGCTTGCTTGGGTTCGATGGGTGTGTATGAGCTTAGAGCTCCGGGTTTTAAGAAAACCCTTCTCACTGAAGACTGCGTCGCGGTCTCGACCTGCTCTTCCTCGCTCCCCCTCTCTGGGGCCACAATACTCAGAGCCGATACCCACCGCGGTACAAGCTCTTACGCCTCTGGCGCTTCCTCGACTTTTTCTCTCTTGAGAAGACTGGCTACCTTTGCCAGCTGTCAGGAACAAGATTTATTGGCAACCCCCGCTCTTCGGGCCGTGACCACTGCTGTGGACACAAAAGACATGCCACTCTGTACTACAATACCAAAATACTTCCATATAATAAACTTACATATAAAACGTAAACAGTGGATGCTTCAGTCACGCTCATATCTTAGCACAAACATGTAAACACCCAAAATGCAGACTGCTTCACCATTTCCCCTTTCATCTTGTGCACGACAATACATAAATATTTCCTGACCCTGGGTCAGCTATTCCCATCAACTCCCTGCCTGTCTAGTAAACCCCAGACTCACTGATCAATACTAATTATACACAGCTTGCCTCAGGCCTTAAACATTAAAAACAGGTAGGGGAACCTCCCGTACTTAGGCCTACTTTAACTCTGTAAGCGGTCACAGGACCTTATCATCGTTTCCCCCTTATGATAAAAATGCACAACAATTAACTGCACATCAATGATTAAAATTCACCATTACATTTATATTACATCTCTATACACAGAAATATATCTATCTCTATAGACTATATTTCCTAGAACTCATTAAATTCCATAACACACAAATCAAATACTACTCTGCATAATATTTAATTACACAACCACTTAAGGCACCATAATTTTCCTTTCACCTCTACCCCACGTGGTTTCCCTGCAATTATATTTTAACTCCCCCGATAGAAAAATACTTAATTATCTACTCTATCCATCCAGAATTCCTACTCGAATAAATCCCGATAAACCACGTGATTAAATTTTCCCGAAAATCAGTTCCCGTATTTTATTAGGAGACTTATCAGAATTAATCTCTCAATGAAATAAAATACACGTGCTTCAGAATATTCTGTAAATTAATATAAATCTAGGATGCGTGTATGTCTACAGACTTTCTATTAAATCTAAAGAGCACACCTACGTAATATCTCTTTATCACTCATAGACACTGCTATCACTGTAGAAATAAATGATGGCGTTACAAGTTATAAAGTTCAAAAATAAATTAAATTAGAGCGGACTAAGGCTGTATTAGAGAAACTAGATTTAATTACCACGCTACTTTAAATTACTGACATACCAAATATTGCGTTCAGCGTTAGAAGCCGACAATATGCTTGGATACACGGCCCAGGATTTTTTTCTGCAGGAAGAGACCGCTAAATCGAAAAAGCGCTACATTATCTCAGATTTTCCTGCTCGGACCCCCCGACCTACTTGAGGCAAGGCGTCTCCCTACAACCAATAGAATTAAAGATACTCTAAAATTTTCCATGCGCTCATCTCTAAATTTAGAACCAGTGTATTCGTGCTTACTTTAAATGCGCGCGTATTTCCGGCTACGTAACGTTACCTAACGTCGTCCGCTAGCGTGAGCAGAAAGTTGGACGTTACCTGGGTAGGGGTCATCTCCCTTCCCCACGAAAAATGACCGCGATAAATTTAACAACGCAAAAAAATGGAATTTTCAAGATCGCGATAATTAGAAAAAGGCCGACTGGTGCCATTACAGTACTAACCTACATTAATCCCTATAGAAAAAAACCCGCAATTACTTTACCTACAGAAAAAATCTAAACACCCCTATTATTCAGAGAGAAAAAGAATACTTCCCAATCTTTAATAGAGGGAAGACAAAAATGGCAAACTCAAAATGGGGCCTATTGAAGACTAAATCACAGTAACTCCATCACATTACCCCACCCTTCGAGGTCGGAGCCTGCCGATCTAATTTACTGTGGTCTTGGTGTTCAGATTGGTCCCTATCTATGTCTCCCGAGCTGTCTTTGAGTCGCTCTGCAACTGGCAGGCGGCTGGGCCAATCACCCAAACCATACCTCCTTCCCGTGTGTACCTGGCCTTGTTTACTTAATTTTCTCCTCCAGGGTTTCTTCCTGATAAGTGTCCTTGGCCTTGGTGGAGTACAGCTACCGCACAACTCCCTGACCCCTGTACAGGTAATTAGCGGGTTATGTGCTGTCCGACAAAGACTATCCGCTGGGTGTTTACGTTTATATGGCCTGTACCTAGCTGACCTGAGGTACCTGCGGCTGACTGTAATGTCCCACGAGCGAGAATCACTGTTCCGAACTTGGAAAAGTTTGTTGGCCAAAGAAACTCGCATCTGTTTCTTCTTTTTCCTCTCCTTAACTACTCCCATGCTCCGGTGGGAGAGTTGACCTCTCTTCAGACCTGTGCCCTCCAATGGTGGGTCTGGAACTTCCCTTGCCTTGTCTGGCAAAAGACTGACTTGGTCAGCTGAACTGACCGGCTGGCTCTGTAGAGGCCTGGCGACGACGACTACAGTGCTGCGCATCAGCGGGTTTGTGACCGCTGGTATAGTGCAAAAAAGATGCCCCATCTCGGGTTCCTCTGGTGTCGAGCCTCCGATTGCTTGCTGGGTTTCTATTGAATCCTGATCGATCTCAATAGCTTCTACCTCTGAAGAAAGGTAGGTAATATCTGATCCTGGCAGTGGTTCTGTGATCGCTCTTCCCCTACCAATATGAAGAGGGACAGAGCTCGCTAACATAGTGTTGCTGTCATTTTCGACGGAGTCATCTGTCAAGTTATTTGCTTATGTTTGTATCATAAGAATAATTGTGTCTTTACCTGCGATGTCAGGTTGATTAGGGGTTGTCTTCCCTTGTTTATTCATTCATTGTGTTTGACCTTTAGGGTCAGAGGTTGACAGTTCGGCGTAGGCCTAGGGGAAGGTTTTTTAAGCGGGAGTGAGATATACTTCCGGGAAGCCGGGAGGTCCTGTTTTTCTGAAGGGACCAAGAGTCCATTGTTTTTCGGGGAGAATCTTCGAAGTAACTGCTATGGCAGTTTTCCCCAGTGAATCTCTGTGCGTCGGGATGACGACAGAATTCCTTGTGATGTTCTGAGGATTCATTTGCCAGGTAATACCGACCTTTATGCATTATTACGCTTTTCGGTGGCAGAACATGTAAAGGATTACCTAGGGTGAACAGCAGCTCACTGATCCGCCATTTCAGAACTTATATATTTGTGCTCGAGGTAGCCATCCAAGACTGTTAGTCTTATATTGTCCAGAAATCCAGTGACGAAGATATATTGTGGGAGCCGCAGATTGGCGGAACTTCTATCTACAATAAGTATTACTGCAGGGTTGATGATAACCTATTTAACAGAAGTACACGGCCGACGTCAGAACGAGGCCTGTGCTTTCGGCTATTATACTACAGCCTGATATGTGCAATTGGCGGGGAGTGCCAAGTTGCACCTATGTGTCCAAGTGACTAAGGCATCTGACGCGTTTAGTCAGAGACGCCAAGGGCGACGCTACGAACTGTCATTACTGAAGAACTTTGCTATTGACCATGCACGTCTATTCTGATGTTTACCTTTTTGAATGCCAAATGTATACCTATCGATGTCAGGTCAGCATGACCTTGTTACACTGACTGTTCCTGTTGATATTATGTGTGTTCCCGTCAATAAATGTCTTGAAACATGCCTGCAGTGTCAAAGCATCCTTGATTACTGCATGTGAGAGTATGGGTTGCAGGATCTACATCTATATGAGCCTAAACACATTCGCGCCTTCATTCGCACCCACACTCAATTCATCATACGCTCGCACTACACATCTAACAACACGTATACTGTCTTGGGCCAGTGATCACCTCAACAAGAAAAAAAGGCAGTTACATTTCTGGTGGACCAGTTACGTGGGCTCTTATGATACATTTCTTGTCGCCAATGTGGCCTAGAAACTTACATTTCTGATGGACCAGATCTGTGGGTTTAAAAAGAACAGAGCGAGCATTTGACATTATTGTTGACATTTATGGATCCAGAAATTTACATTCCTGGTTGGCTGTTACATGTATGATGTCTCCAGTTTTGTCGAGAAAGTTACAAGAAGGACAAGTACACATTACACTTCTGATCTGTGGGTCTAAGCTACACACGGGACAGCCGTAACACACAGCGCTAATTCTACACTTGCAAGTTTTGGCTACAACAGGACAGATATAGGTCATCAACGGTTGACCCAAATAAACAGTACGAGCATTTATATTATAATGCTAGATAAACCATAACAAGACAAGTACTGAAGTGAACTACTAGGCATTTGCTACGTGGACCATAACTGCATAGAAGGCGGGTTCCTATTGTAAACAGTACTGCTGGTTGTTACACGTTTCATTCAACAACAGACTTTTCTAGGTCAGAGCATTCAAGCTACATTGTTGGAGGTCAAGTGTCTGTAAACAGTACGTGGAAATAGTAAACATTCAATGTGCAAGCCCTAATTTGAGAAGGTCATAGTAACTTTGGTTCGTGAATACCACTTTATGTTACAGTGGATTTGACGTTCAGTGCGCGTTTGACATTTCGTTTCTGTGTTCGCAAGGAGCAAGGAATTTATTTTAGTTTCAGCTGTGACTGAACTTGTTCTGCAACACATTGAAATTGATTGCTATATTATGTTACTTCTACTGTTTTTGTGTATTTTTCAGCGGGTTTTTCGGTTGGTGGGTCTTACGGTAAATATGCCACTTGATCGAGGCTTACTGTAAGCGTTCTGTAGGTGCAAATTTTCTTAATTTGGAAATTTGCTAGTGACAATTGGTCGCTATTGATGTTAGCTGTGATGTAATTGTACTTAACGTTGTTTTTGTAATATTTTGTCTGTTTTTCAGTTTTGATTGTCGATTTGTTTTGTTTGTATTCTGTAGGTCTCTCCTTTCTTGTGTATTTCTCTACACATTTTTGGTTAAAACAGTGTTGCCATTTGTATTGTTTTGTATTTTGTCTTTGTATTTTTATTTTTTTTTTGTACTACATTACTGTCATACACAGTCTACATACACATACTTGGTCATGTTTTGATATTATTGATAAGATAGACTCTTCATATAGAGTTTGTTGATAAAATATTATTATATAAGATATTTATACAAGTTCTTTGATAAAAGACTTGTTATCTACAAAGATTGAGACAAGGTGAAATACATATTCAAGTTCTTTATAAAAAAGACTTGTGCCCATAGTGAGTGGGATATAAGGGAATTTTTTTTCCACAGGTACTCAGGTGATTTTTTGGGTACATTATAAACAAGACTAAGAGTGTGAAAGAAAGTGAAGTGAGTATACAAGTCTAGCATTTCAGACTTGTCTCCCATTAAATTGGATAATTTAATATATTTACTTCTGCAAGTTACTGATCTCAGTAGACAAGATGTCTACATTGGACTACTTTATTACACAAGGGAGAGCCCTTGATAAGACTGGTCAACAGTTAGAACAGTGGGCTGTTGCTCAGTATGACAAAGCATTAGCTGCTGAAGAGAGAAGGGCTGCTGCAGAGGAAAAAAAAACTATGGCTGAAGAGAAGAGATTAGAAAGAGAAGCAGCTGCTGAACAAAAAAGGCTAGACAGAGAAGCTGATATGCTGCTGAACAAAAGAAATTGCAGATGCAGGTGGAGGAAAGGAGATTTGAAGCTGAACAAAAGAGATTAGACAAAGAAGCTGCTGCAGAGGAGAGGAAAGCTCAAGCTGCTGCAGAGGAGAGGAAAGCTCAAGCGAGGCTGAAATTAGAAAAATGGAACATGAGGAAAGAAAACAGAAGATGGAACTTGATGAAAAACTCGCAACTTTGGAGTTAGAGAAATTGAAATTGGCGAGTACGGGTGCTCAGCAAACAACTTCGAGTACGACAAGGGAGTTTGTTAGTAGGATTAAATTGCCTCATTTCAATCCTTTAAAGGATGACGTAGCAGATTATCTAGATAGATTCCAATTTTTGTGCGATACGCATAACATAAAAAAGGAAAAATATGTTGAACAACTGATGCCATTTTTTACAGGTGACACAGTGACTACTCTTATGACAATAGACGAACATGAGAGGACTAATTATGATGTTGTCAGGGCAGCATTACTAAAAAAAATATCAACTAAAACAAGAAGACTATCGTCTTCGTTTTAGGACAATGTTGCCAGAAAATGGAGTAGATTTCTCTGATTTTGTTACAAAGATACGTCGTACATTTACACGATGGGTTGAGTTGTCTCAGATTGAGAAAACATATGAAGGTCTAATGGACTTATTATTGCGAGATAAGGTTTTGTCATCTGTTAATGATTCTTTTCTTGCATTCCTTCATGAGCGTAAGCCTAAAAACTTAAAAGAAATGGAGGAATACTGTTGTCAGTATGCCACAGCACATCCCCATGCTACAGTTAGCAATTCTAAAGTGAAAGAAGGGTTGCCAGCTGCTTCGGCAACACCATATGGCCCTAATTTCAAAAAAAAATTTCAGGGTGCTCAACAAAATTGGAATAGGGGAAGTAATCAAAATTACACTCAGAAGCGGAGTAATCCAACACATGATGGTTCTTCGTCTATGCAGTGGAGACAAGATGGTAGTTCTCGTAATTTTAGTGGTAATAATTTGAGACACTTTCGCAAAGGCTATCCAAATAATAACTATTCAAATTTTCGAGGTAATCATTCTCGACGTCAAGATTATGACGATGGTGAATTTAGAAACCGGGATTCAAACCGGAATGATGAGTACAATAGACAATATAATCACAATTACAGGGGAAATGATAGTCGAAATAATTACAGGGGAAATGATAGTCAAAATAATTACAGGGGAAATGATAATCGAGGTAGACCTAGGTTTAACAAGAAAAGACCTTACCAACAGGCAAACTCTGCACAACAAGAGTTTGATGGAGCCTGTAATACAGCAAATGATAGTGGTAACTCTAGGGCTATCACTGGTTGTGCTTTCGATTTTGGGAGAGCAACTGAATGCCCCCAATGCTTAACATTGTTCGATTCATCGACTGTATCTACGCTAAGTTGTGGTCACCCTCTTCCTGCTCTACCTGCTACAGTTGCGCATGATGGGAGAGGATCTCTCATCTTAGATAAAGGTCTAATAAATGATAGGCTAGTCTCAGTACTTTTCGATTCGGGATGTACTACCGTCGGGGTTAAGGAGTCTCTGATAGATCCTTGCTGTGCCACTGGAAAAACAATCAAATGTGTTACATTTGGTGGTACTATGGAAAGCTATCCTACTGCTATTATTAGGATTGACACTCCTTTCTTCACAGGAGATGTCCATGCATGTCTTCTTCCTAATCCTATTGCGGATCTTATAATCGGTCGTATTCATGGGGTTAAGGAATGCACCCCGCAACAAATTTCTAGTTGGGAAGAAGAAGACATTCAAACGGTCAATGCAGTGGTGACAAGAGCTCAAGCTCTTAATCCCCCAACTTCATCTGATAATAGTAATGAAGTTGATAGCCAAGACGAGCACTTGGTGATTTCCCATGACTCGTTTGTTAAACGTCAAGAAGAGGATCCTTCTTTGAAGAAATACTTCCTTCTGGCAAAGAAAGGGGACCCCAATCAAAATACGAATCACAAATCGTATATTACTATGAAGAATGGTATATTGGTACGAATGGTACAACACTCGGACAAGTCTATGCATTCTCAAATTCTTGTGCCTAAGTGTATGAGAGCCTTAATTCTTCGGCATGCACACGATTCTCAGTGTGCGGGACACATGGGTTTTTCCAGAACTAAAACTAGAGTCCTTGCGTCCTTCTTTTGGCCATTCGTGAATAAAGACATCCGAATTTATTGCCGATCTTGCAAAATTTGTCAAGAGGTCAAGTCTAGGGGTCCGAGACATGCTGCTCCTATTCAGGCTGCAGATATTCCGATTCGGCCGTTTCAGAAAATGGCTATAGACATCATTGGTCCGTTCAAAATTAAGTCAGCCAGAGGACACCAATTTATCCTCACTTGCGTGGACATGTGCACGCGTTGGCCAGAGGCTATTCCTCTGAAGAGCATATCAACTGTCGATATCGCTGATGCTCTTTGGCTCGTATTTTCTCGTCTGGGATTCCCCGGAGAAATACTGTCGGATCACGGCACTCAGTTAATTTCGGACGTTATGTCTCAGGTAATGGCTACGCTAGACATTAAAAGGTCTCTCAGTAGTATTTATCATCCAATGTCCAATGGATTGGTAGAACGTCTTAACAGGACACTAAAGAACTTACTTGGCAAGATAACGGAGGATCATCCTGAAGATTGGGACAGGGTTTTACCTGCAGTCCTCTTTGCCTATAGAGAGGTTCCCAACGAGCATACAGGGTTTTCTCCGTTCGAACTTGTCTTTGGCGCGCAACCGCGCGGGCCAATGTCCTTGTTACACGATTTGATAACTTCCGATAATATTGACGATGATACACAATCGTCATATGAATATGTTATAGCTCTTAGAGAAAAGATTATCGAATCATGCAGGTTAGCAACTTCATCTTCCGAATTTGCGAAAGAAAAAGCTAGGCGATTTGCTAATAAGAAAAGACGCCTACGTCAACTTTGTCCTGGAGACAAAGCATATGTCTTACTGCCCTCAAGAGAGAATAGACTTCTCATTTCTTGGAAGGGTCCATACACTATAGTCTCGAAAATTTCTGATGTCGACTATATTGTCGATGTGGATGGAAGGCATAAAACCTTCCATATAAATATGCTAACAGAGTTTATTGAACGTCCAGACTATTTACAGCCTATTTTCCAGGCGACGGACGACTCTCCAGTTCAACATGGTCACATCTCATCCCTGTCCGTTATACAGGATGAGGAAACTATTTTTTCTGACGTGAATTTACCTCTTCCTGCGATTCCACTTACTTCAACGGAATCGTGGAGAGACGTTACAGTCTCTTCCAACTTGTCTTTTGAGGAACAGCGTCAAGTATCCTCTACGTTAAAATCATATCAGGATGTCCTTACCGACATTCCTGGACACACAGATGTCATAGAACATGACATCATACTTACTGATCGTAATCCGATCAGAGTAAGACCATACCCAATACCTATTCATTTTCAAGCACAAGTCGAGAAAGAATTGGATGAAATGATTCAACTACAAATAATTGAACCATCCACTTCAGCTTATTCTTCGTCAATAGTTATTGTTCGAAAGAAAGACAATAACATACGTCTTTGCGTTGATTATCGCAAATTAAATCAAGTTACGAAGTTCGATGCTGAACCTATGCCGTTATTAGATGATCTACTTATTAGACTTTCTAAAGCTAAATTCTTTACTAAACTAGACTTGTCGAAAGGTTATTGGCAAGTCCCACTGACGGAACACGCCAAACCTCTCACTGCTTTTTCGACACCTAGGGGTCTGTTTCAATGGAATTTTATGCCTTTCGGGCTTATGAACGCCCCAGCGACTTTCGTACGCATGATGCGACGAATTCTATCAGATCGTGCAGATGTCATTGCATATTTAGACGACATCTGTCTTTTCAGCGATACTTGGGAAGAACACTATGTGGGTCTAAAGGAATTGCTATCTACTCTACGTGAGCATAGATTGACTGCTAAACCCTCTAAAGCTTTTGTTGGGTTTAGTGAAATTTCCTTCCTAGGTCATCGAGTTGGTCATGGTCTGTTGAAGACAGAGGACCAAAACATTTCAAAGATATTAAATATCTCGGTTCCGAAGACAAAAAAGCAAGTGCGTAGTCTCTTGGGATTGATACAATTCTATGGAAGATTCATTGAGAATCTGTCCTCCATTATGGCACCACTTTCAACGTTATTGAAAAAAGGTTCTCCTAATATGGTGCGTTGGTCCCAAGAATGCCCAACTTCATTGGATCAGGTTAAGAATTTGTTCTCATCTCATCCTATCTTAAGACTACCGACGATTGATAAGACTTTTGTCCTTCGTAGTGATGCCTCTTCCACTGGCATTGGAGCGGCACTAATGCAGGAATATTCAGGAACTCTGCATCCTGTAATGTATATTTCTAGGAAGCTGAATGCGGCAGAAAGGAATTACTCGGTTTTGGACCGTGAATTGTTGGCTATGGTTTGGTCCATTCTTAAGCTACAAAGGTTCCTTCTGGGCGCGCATTTCTTTATGGAAACCGACCAAAAAGCTCTTACGGCTATGCAAAGTAAGGATTTGAAGAGCTCGAGATCTACTCGTTATGCTATTGCTCTTCAGCCTTTCCATTTCACGGTGCGAGCTATCCGTGGTTCGGATAATGTGATGGCGGACATATTGTCTAGATGCCCACATGATTCCAGTTAAATCTTGTGTCCTAGTTTTTCCTGATATATTTTCAGACTTAGGTCTGTCCTTAATATCATAATATGTTGTAATACAAATGTATTTGGATGATGTTTAGATAATTTAACAAATTTCATTTTGTCCATCCATCAGTGATATGTTGCTAAAATAGCATTGACATTTGTATATTGCTATGATTATATTATTTAGTAATGTTTGATATATGATTGGTATTGCCAGCAACTTAGGTTTCTTGAATGGTATCCCTTAGTTTGTTTGGCTTAAAGGAAATATTTTCTCCTATGTTGGGAGATGATTTGTACCCTCTTCTATTGTACCTGATATTAGGTTCATTGTTTGCATGAGCACAGAAGTGATACTGGTGCTATCTTGCTCATGAACATATTAAAAAAAAAAAATTGCATTTTTTTTTTACAGGGGGGTGGTAGTAATGTTGCTGTCATTTTCGACGGAGTCATCTGTCAAGTTATTTGCTTATGTTTGTATCATAAGAATAATTGTGTCTTTACCTGCGATGTCAGGTTGATTAGGGGTTGTCTTCCCTTGTTTATTCATTCATTGTGTTTGACCTTTAGGGTCAGAGGTTGACAGTTCGGCGTAGGCCTATGGGAAGGTTTTTTAAGCGGAGTGAGATATACTTCCGGGAAGCCGGGAGGTCCTGTTTTTCTGAAGGGACCAAGAGTCCATTGTTTTTCGGGGAGAATCTTCGAAGTAACTGCTATGGCAGTTTTCCCCAGTGAATCTCTGTGCGTCGGGATGACGACAGAATTCCTTGTGATGTTCTGAGGATTCATTTACCAGGTAATACCGACCTTTATGCATTATTACGCTTTTCGGTGGCAGAACATGTAAAGGATTACCTAGGGTGAACAGCAGCTCACTGATCCGCCATTTCAGAACTTATATATTTGTGCTCGAGGTAGCCATCCAAGACTGTTAGTCTTATATTGTCCAGAAATCCAGTGACGAAGATATATTGTGGGAGCCGCAGATTGGCGGAACTTCTATCTACAATAAGTATTACTGCAGGGTTGATGATAACCTATTTAACAGAAGTACACGGCCGACGTCAGAACGAGGCCTGTGCTTTCGGCTATTATACTACAGCCTGATATGTGCAATTGGCGGGGAGTGCCAAGTTGCACCTATGTGTCCAAGTGACTAAGGCATCTGACGCGTTTAGTCAGAGACGCCAAGGGCGACGCTACGAACTGTCATTACTGAAGAACTTTGCTATTGACCATGCACGTCTATTCTGATGTTTACCTTTTTGAATGCCAAATGTATACCTATCGATGTCAGGTCAGCATGACCTTGTTACACTGACTGTTCCTGTTGATATTATGTGTGTTCCCGTCAATAAATGTCTTGAAACATGCCTGCAGTGTCAAAGCATCCTTGATTACTGCATGTGAGAGTATGGGTTGCAGGATCTACATCTATATGAGCCTAAACACATTCGCGCCTTCATTCGCACCCACACTCAATTCATCATACGCTCGCACTACACATCTAACAACACGTATACTGTCTTGGGCCAGTGATCACCTCAACAAGAAAAAAAGGCAGTTACACATAGCTCCTTGCAAATTCATAAGGCCGCTTTCCTCACTCTTTTCTGGCCTGAAAAGTTGGTGAGATGAACCTGTAGACCACGGGAGCTCTCCGTCTAACACCCTGGTTCTACCTTCAACCTTGCCCTCCCCTGTGAGAGCTACTGGCGTCAGTTGGAATGTGTCCTGCAGTGACACTTGACGGATTAAGATCCCGTTTGATCGCGGAGAATCTGAGATAAAGCTCTCAGTGACTTGTTCTACTGTTCCTTGAATACAGTTCTTGTCAGTATGTCCCTCTCCTGAAGGAGCTAATACCATCGGGGGCCTCATTCCCGACGACAAAGAATGTACTTCCACAATCATCACTGTTTTGCCATTAGGCTGCACAGGGATGTCAGGCGAATGCGCCTCTGCCTGTCGTTTTTCGCTGTCCCGCTGGGGAGCTGGCGAAACATGCCTTATTAGGGATTCGAACCCTGCCCTCGACTTTCCGTGTCGAGTATGTTGTGCTGTCTCACGAGCATGGGAGAATCGGTAGCCATCCGATTTATGCTTGCTCGCGTTATTCCCCCTGTTATGCAGTTTCCACGCCTGGGATCGCTTCGTAATCTTCCCAGCGTTGTAAGGGCTGCTTTCCTTACTTAACCCCCTCCCTTGTTTGGGCTTCGGGTCCATTTCCAACGGAAAGTCCTTTTCCTGGAGTTGGGGCACAGTTTGAGCCGACAATTTATCATTTAATGGCGCAAGTTTTTCAGAGGGGTTGTCCTTTTCTAGTAGCTCCTTTTCGCTCTGTTGTCGTCTTCTTTCCGATTCCAGGTCCTGTTCCATCGCTTCGTCTACCAACTCTCGGATGAATGCTTCGCTGTCCCCAGCTTTTGCACAGGTCCATGCCAAGGCTAGACGATTGCCAAATAAGTTGTCTACTTCATATTGCCTCTGCAGGCTTTCTGCATATTCCAGAAGGGGTGGAATTTCGCTATCACCGTACTCCATGAACTTAGCTACCTCAAGTGCAATCTTATGTACTTTATCGAGATCAGCCATGTTACCTGCAAAGTCTGCCGTAAGCTCACAAATATAGAGACGTGAAGGCCCCATAACTTCCCGTTACCTACTAGGAATGCTATCTCTATAACCTCGGTCCCAAAACCCGAACTCAGACTAGCACCAGTCTGACTAATAAATACCTGAAAAATATTGTTATGCAGCTACTAAAAATTCTACCTTCCTGTTAAGAAAAAAATCAGTTAGCCATCAATTACCTCTAAGTTCTATAACTAACCTATCACTACAATCCAACTGCCTGCAACCTGTGGAAAAACTTTCTGTGGAAAAACTTATAACTGGATCAGTTCGACTAGCTCTGTCTAGGGGATATTGAAAGAATCTATTCTCAGACTTCCCTATAGAAAACAATCTGTCAATCTAGATAAGATCCCAGAATGATCCTACAAAGCTGATCCCAAGGACGATCGCCACCCACTTTGTCACGAGTTGGATTTAAGTTAGAGTTATGCCCAAGTGTAGGACAAAACCCTAGTGTGAGAAAAGACTGAGATAATAGATTAATTTTTGAGAAATGACAGTGAATGTAGTAAGGTGAGTCTATTGGCCCGAGGAGGATAACCGAAATTAACTCTTCCTCGCCAAATCGTGACGTCAATAAATGCTATAAACTCACCACCTCTGGCTACCTTTAACAGACTAAAGGAGATAAGGGTAAACTAACACTACAGACACCACTGTACAGAGAACAGTTAAGGACTATACAGTGACGAAGCTGATCCAGTGAACATTAAATAAGTTTATTATACAAATCAACAGAATTTTTTATAACATAGTAACAAACAAAGAAAAGCATATATCGTGCCAGGTTGCACCGACCCTGGAAAACAAAGAAAATCAATTTGATTATAAGCACACCAAATTAAAAAAACTCCACTTTCACTCCTTCATACACCCTGCTGGGGACAAAATTAAAAAAAAATGATAAGTGATCTTAACTACAGTCTAATTTGGTGGGGCGTCAACTAAAGCCACGCTCTATAAATTACTATTTCTAATGTCAAGGTTCTGCTGGTACTGCCGAAGACTATCTGCACAGTAGCTAACTCTGTCAGCGTTATACGCCACTAAGTCACACTCTGCACTGCTATGTAATAGACTTTTTCTAACTCTAAGGCTCAGAGGCTATCCTCTAAGAATAATATGAGACTCTGCAGGTCCCTGATCTATTTTCACCATCTCTCTCCACTTCTCCTGCCTTGCTGCTCTCGTTTCATTTCAGCAACCGGGAAATGATATCCCTTTCTTCCTGGTTCTGACTCGTACTTTTGATGACTAGGCACTTGCCGTAGACTGTAGAGGCTTCTCTATTTGGCGAAAAGAAAGCTGATTCTCCCTTGCTATGTTACCCCTCATTTGGGTTTAGGCCCTTCGGTATTAATTTTGACCGAGGCTAAAAAAAAAAAGACACACCAACCCGCTTGCTTGGGTTCGATGGGTGTGTATGAGCTTAGAGCTCCGGGTTTTAAGAAAACCCTTTTCACTGAAGACTGCGTCGCGGTCTCGACCTGCTCTTCCTCGCTCCCCCTCTCTGGGACCACAATACTCAGAGCCGATACCCACCGCGGTACAAGCTCTTACGCCTCTGGCGCTTCCTCGACTTTTTCTCTCTTGAGAAGACTGGCTACCTTTGCCAGCTGTCAGGAACAAGATTTATTGGCAACCCCCGCTCTTCGGGCCGTGACCACTGCTGTGGACACAAAAGACATGCCACTCTGTACTACAATACCAAAATACTTCCATATAATAAACTTGCATATAAAACGTAAACAGTGGATGCTTCAGTCACGCTCATATCTTAGCACAAACATGTAAACACCCAAAACGCAGACTGCTTCACCATTTCCCCTTTCATCTTGTGCACGACAATACATAAATATTTCCTGACCCTGGGTCAGCTATTCCCATCAACTCCCTGCCTGTCTAGTAAACGCCAGACTCACTGATCAATACTAATTATACACAGCTTGCCTCAGGCCTTAAACATTAAAAACAGGTAGGGGAACCTCCCGTACTTAGGCCTACTTTAACTCTGTAAGCGGTCACAGGACCTTATCATCGTTTCCCCCTTATGATAAAAATGCACAACAATTAACTGCACATCAATGATTAAAATTCACCATTACATTTATATTACATCTCTATACACAGAAATATATCTATCTCTATAGACTATATTTCCTAGAACTCATTAAATTCCATAACACACAAATCAAATACTACTCTGCATAATATTTAATTACACAACCACTTAAGGCACCATAATTTTCCTTTCACCTCTACCCCACGTGGTTTCCCTGCAATTATATTTTAACTCCCCCGATAGAAAAATACTTAATTATCTACTCTATCCATCCAGAATTCCTACTCGAATAAATCCCGATAAACCACGTGATTAAATTTTCCCGAAAAAATCCGTTCCCGTATTTTATTAGGAGACTTATCAGAATTAATCTCTCAATGAAATAAAATACACGTGCTTCAGAATATTCTGTAAATTAATATAAATCTAGGATGCGTGTATGTCTACAGACTTTCTATTAAATCTAAAGAGCACACCTACGTAATATCTCTTTATCACTCATAGACACTGCTATCACTGTAGAAATAAATGATGGCGTTACAAGTTATAAAGTTCAAAAATAAATTAAATTAGAACGGACTAAGGCTCTATTAGAGAACTAGATTTAATTATCACGCTACTTTAAATTACTGACATACCAAATATTGCGTTCAGCGTTAGAAGCCGACAATATGCTTGGATACACGGCCCAGGATTTCTGCAGGAAGAGACCGCTAAATCGAAAAGCGCTACTTTATCTTAGATTTTCCTGCTCTGACCCCCGACCTACTTGAGGCAAGGCGTCTCCCTACAACCAATAGAATTAAAGATACTCTAAAATTTTCCATGCGCTCATCTCTAAATTTAGAACCAGTGTATTCGTGCTTACTTTAAATGCGCGCGTATTTCCGGCTACGTAACGTTACCTAACGTCGTCCGCTAGCGTGAGCAGAAAGTTGGGCGTTACCTGGGTAGGGGTCATCTCCCCTTCCCCCACGAAAAATGACCGCGATAAATTTAACAACGCAAAAAATGGAATTTTCAAGATCGCGATAATTAGAAAAAGGCCGACTGGTGCCATTACAGTACTAACCTACATTAATCCCTATAGAAAAAAACCCGCAATTACTTTACCTACAGAAAAAATCTAAACACCCCTATTATTCAGAGAGAAAAAGAATACTTCCCAATCTTTAATAGAGGGAAGACAAAAATGGCAAACTCAAAATGGGGCCTATTGAAGACTAAATCACAGTAACTCCATCACAATCTGTTATAGTCATTCCTTCCTCCAGTTTGGAAAGTCCTTTCCAGCAAGCATAACATTTTTTAAACGCTTTCAACAACCAACTTGCTCAATCCATTCGTTCTACGTAATTATTACACAATTAAACTAAACCTACACACTTCGGGTTTTCCTCCAGAAATAGCACAATGATTCTACACATGCTAATATTTATTTAAACACACATTGATAATATTTTTACATATATATATTTAATTAACATCTCGCTTACCCTCAATCACAGACAGGCTTTTAATGGTTATACCGTCTGCTCACACTTCTGCAGATGGCAACGGAGTTGATATAACTGCTTGTGCTCTGTGTCTGTAGTTTGAAATAGGCGGCGAGTGTGTCTGTGTCATGCGTTCTCTCCCCTTTTATAATGGCCTCGCGGATGTACGAGGTGACAACTGGACCAAGGGACGTTTGCATGCATCCAAAATCGTGTAGGCAAGGCAAGATGTGCTAAGATAGTAAATCCAAAATAATTCTGGAATTCATATTTCTGCACCGATTTCCTCCATCTTAGGCTTATTTTACTCATATGAATGAGCTCTATCACTATGGATATCCATTTTATCCTATAGTTTATCCGACTATTCACTGGAGCAGCCGAAACAGGGAAAAACACAACATGGTTCATGATCCACTGTCTTCTATTCATAATAACTTTGGCTCTACAACACATCCAGTGAATCTATTGCTATCTGCCTAAAGCTAATGATCCCTATTATCGAATTGGGTCCTTCTTTATCTAGATATTCCATGATTAGTTGCACACTGCCTTCCGAAATATCCTTAACATCTACACTTTCGTTTCCTCCATGTCTAGCGATCTTCCGACACTATTTATACCAAGCTGGCTTTTCATTGGTCAGATACATCCACGGGGTTTGTACGGTGATAATTTTTTAATGATGCCGATATATGAGTCAGACTTTATTACATCCACCCTCACCTGACCGTTATCTTACAGTTCACCTGCCTAATTCTGTGTCTTATCTTTCCCTTTTGTTTTATATACAGGTTTACTTCTCTCTGTATCTGTTTTTGTTTTCCTATGTTTCGTCCTGTTTGCCGGCCTACGAATGTTTCAAGTTTCACTCTGCTTCTTTACCTGCCTACCTGTGTTTCTTATCTTTCGCCACACCGCTCTTTCTTACCTGTTTACTGCTGTTTTCTGTCTCCCTTGCTCAGTTTACCTTTCTGTATTTGTTTTTTGTTTTTCCATCTGCTTGCTTGTATGCTCCTATTTCTTGTCACTGTCTTGTTTCTGGTGGTTTGTTCTGGAATGCTTTACCTACATAATGAGTTTGAAAGTGGTTAGATCGCTTGGTTCTGAGGCAAAGGGACAACGTTCGAAACGAAACCAGGTGACGTCTCGCTTCAGTCTGTCCAGCTGTGAAAATAGGTACCTGGCTGTGCTCGTTAGGGAGCGCTGGCCAAAGCAGCGAGAAAGGGATCTAGTTACCCCACCCCACCTCGTAAAGCTGATTTTGATTTTTTTTTTTTTAAATATTTTATTTGACTCCAAAGATTCCAGAACAGGAACAGTCTTGTAATGTTACCATCTGATCTGTTTTTTAATGTCTGCCCTATCCAGTGGAAGCGGTTCCTCCCCATCTCCCCAAAACCCCAGCAAAATGTTGATATTGTACATTCTTCTTCTTCTTCGATCCTTAACCACCGACCGTCAAAGCAGTCAGTGGCCATCACGCCTAGTGGCGTCTTGTAGGGCAACAACAAATTGATTCCACTTTGCACTGTCGGTGGCCATCCTTCGTACAGTGCCCCAACTCTGGTTCATTCTTTGCATCTCAGCCTCCACAGTCCTCCGCCAAGTTGTTTTTGGTCGGCCTCTCTTTCGCTTTCCTTCAGGGGTCCAAAGCCTAGCTGTTCTTGTGATGGCATCGGGGTCTCTTCTGAGGACATGACCAACCCAGCTCCAGCGTCTGCCAGCTATGATGGTATGCATGTCCTCTTGCTTGCTACGAGTAAGCAGATCTTGGTTGGTGATGGTATTCGGCCAAAAGATTCGGTGAATTTTTCTTAGGCATGTTGTGTGAAAAGAGGACAATTTTGACATTTCCTTCTCTGTGACTCTCCAGCATTCCGCACCACAGAGAAGCACAGAAAGCACGCAACTCTGGTATAATCTTAATTTTGTGCTTGTGCTGTATTGGGAGGACTTCCATATGTTATTTAGGCTAAAGAAGGCTGTTCTTGCCTTATTCATTCTGATGTTGATGTCTTTGCCTGCCCCACCGTCTGGTGTTACTATGCTTCCTAAGTATGTGAAGGTATCTGTCTGTACCAGTTGCTGATTCCTTACTGATATGGGCTCAGGGTTGCTCACATTGAGCGTCATGACCTCAGACTTCTTTAAATTGATGTTCAAGCCCACCTGCTGGCTAAATTTATTAAGTCTATCCGTTTTTTCCTGGATGTGTTGATGTGAATGTGCCAGCAGTGCAATGTCATCTGCATATTCCAGATCTTCCAATGTTGAAAATGTAGTCCATCTTATTCCTCTTGGACTGCCCTCTGTTGTCTGGCGCATCACCCAGTCTATGACTGTTAAAAATAGAGTGGTTGATAAGGGGCATCCCTGTCGTACTCCTGTCTTCACCTCGAAGGTTAGGTTGCTCTGCCCAACACTACACGTAAAGTTGGCATAGAGGCTTTTTATGATTGACACTATGCAGCTTGGAATTCCATAAGCCCTCAGTATTTTCCATAAACTGTCCCTATGTATTCTGTCAAAAGCCTTTTCAAAATCAACAAAATTTATGTAAAGCTGTCTTTGCCATTCTGAGCACTGCTCTATAATGTTCCTGAGAGTGAATATATGGTCTACACATCTTCTGTTCTTTCTAAATCCTGCTTGTTCTTTCCTCAGTTTGTAGTCTACTGCCTTTGAAATTCTCTGTATAATTATCCTGCCTAGTATTTTGCTGGGAACTGAGAGAAGAGTGATTCCTCTCCAATTATTGCAGTCTGAAAGATCTCCCTTCTTGGGCAATTTGACAATTATTCCTTTGTTCCACTCTGATGGTGTTGTCCCCGTTTTCCACACTTGTGCAAAAAGTGGTTCTAATAGTTCTGCTGCTAGCTCAGGGTCTGTCTTAAATAGCTCTGCATTTAAGTTATCATGGCCCGGAGCTTTACCGTTCTTTAACCCTTTGATTGCTGTGATGATTTCTTCTTTTCGTGGAATGTCTGTATTTACATCTAGATCGTTTTCAGCCTCAGGAACATTCAATTGTGTCTCTGGTATTTCCTTGTTCAGAGTTTCTCTGAAGTGCTCTGCCCATCTTGTTTCCTGTCCCTCTGCTGTCTTGATGAGATTTCCTTGCTTATCTCTTACTAATGTAATATTGTTTGCACCTTGTTTTCCGCTGATGAATTTAGTTATTTTGTATACTGTGCTTTGTTCATTTCTCAGTGCTGCCTCTTCTGCCTGTTTTGCAAGATCGTCTAAGAAATTCCTTTTGTTGGCTCGGGTTTGGCGTTTAACTTCCCTGTCCAGTTGACTGTACTGTTCGCTATATAGTTGCTTTAACCTGGGGGACTTCGCTTCTGTTTTCTTTCTTTTCATTTCCTTTCTCATCTTTATGGTGTTTAGTGTTTCTGGTGTTATCCAGTCTTGCTTCTTCCTTTCCTGGAATCCTAAGCATGGTTTGCTACTTTCCTTATATATTGTTGAAATGGTGTTGAAATTCTGGTCTATATCATCAGTCAATGTCTTTTCCTGGCTTTTGGCAAATTGATATCGTTTCTTAATGTCGGCCGCAAAAGCTTTTCTGGTAAGGGGGTCCTTCAATTTGCTGATGTCAAACCTTTTCTGTGTAGTTACAGTTGGTCCAGCCCTTCTTAGTTTCACTTTCAGTTTTGCTACTACTAAATGGTGATCGCTTCCCACATCTGCACCTCTTCTTACCTTCACATCTTGTAATGCATGTCTCCATCTACCGTTAACCATGATGTGGTCTATCTGGTTTCTGTCCCGACCATTTGGTGATTCCCATGTTAACTTGTGAATTTCCTTATGTGGGAAAAGTGTTCCTCCAATGACCAGGTTGTTAATGCTGCAGAAACTTATTAGCTTATCCCCATTTTCGTTTGCTATTCCGCTGCCGCATTTCCCCATTGTTCTTTCATTATATGTATTGTGTGTACCAACTTTCGCATTGAGGTCTCCCATTACTATAACAAGATCATATCTAGGTGTGTCCTCCATTTCTTTCTGCAGTTGTTGATAGAATTCATCCTTGACCTCCTCATCGCTATCATTCGTTGGTGCGTAGCATTGTATTATTGTAGTGTTGGTGAATCTCCCTCTCAATCTCAATCGTATCAGTCTGTTGTTGATGGGTTTCCATTCCAGTAATGTCCTTTCTATCCCTTTCTGTAGAATAATGGCTACGCCTTCACTGTGCTGTCCATCCTCTCTTCCAGAGTAAAGTACTGTTTCTCCTGTTGCTGTTTTAACTTTTCCTGCCCCTGTCCATCTGCTCTCGCTTATCCCCAGGATGTGTAACCTATAGTTTCTCATTTCTGCCGTGACCTGTCTTAGTTTACCTGTCTCGTACATTGTCCTGACATTCCAAAATCCTATTCTTGTATCATGTTTTGCGGTCAGGACATCCGTTTTCATGTCAGTGGCTTCCTTTCGGCTTTCACCACTGACAGTCATACGAGCCACAGACTCCGAATGTCCATCCCGCAGCAAAGTTTGTTCATTTGATGTTGTTTCCGTAACTTCATTATTTTTTTTACATAGACAGGGGTGTCAGCCCTATGCTAAAACCCCCAACCTGGAGGACCAGGGTACCAGCTTTTGTCTGACCCCTACCCACACAGACCAGTCCAGCTTGGTTGAACCTACCAGGAGTAAAACTCCCACTGGCATAGCTCTGGGGATTGTCAGGGTACGCAAGCTGCCATACCGCTACAAGGTATAGGTACCATTGATGGCAGGATATTGTACATATCATGTATTAATTTTCTTGTTATTCAGAGCAGAAATGTAAAACCGCTACATGTCTACTTTTTCACCCAGTATAAATTCTGATTTTCGTTCTTTAATTCGTTCGTTTGTTCGCCTGCAGCATAAAAACCATAAGTCACTATTAACAACTAGAATTACGAAGTTACTACTTTCTGCTTCAGTTACCCAACCAGCACTAATGGCGGTTTCATCTCAACTTTCACATTTATTTTCCCGCTTCATATCTGCCACGACAGTTTTTCACCCCGTGCTCAAGAAATAAGTATTTCTGTCAGCTCAACTATGTATTACGTCCATTCAGACCGCATATCCAAACAGACAGACTCACGAGGCTGAACTCTGAGGACCTGAAAATCCCATATGAGACACCCTGAATTAACAGAGATTGTGTTCAGCACTGTTTACTTAGCCTGGTTGCTTGAACTCCCCAACTAATCTTTCCCGGCTGGGGGAATTCCCCTGTCTTTGATTTCCCGGTAATAAGACGGGAGTCACGTCCGTGGATCTATTTTGTAGAAATTCCTTGTTGAAAATAGCGAGCTACAGGTGAAAAGTAATGAAAATATATTTCTTTTTGATGTACAGAACAGACAGTAGTTTGAAATAAGATATAAATATTGTCAAGAGACATAAAGTAATTTGTTGAGATAGGCAGATAGATTGATGTATAGAGAGATGTTGAGATAGGCAGATAGATTGATGTATAGAGAGATGTTGAGATAGGCAGATAGATTGATGTATAGAGAGATGTTGAGATAGGCAGATAGATTGATGTATAGAGAGATGTTGAGATAGGCAGATAGATTGATGTATAGAGAGATGTTGAGATAGGCAGATAGATTGATGTATAGAGAGATGTTGAGATAGGCAGATAGATTGATGTACAGAGAGATGTTGAGATAGGCAAATAGATTGATGTATAGAGAGATGTTTAGTTACCGGGGGGTCTTGGAGGAGATAACCAAATAATAGGACTACCGTTCTGTCAGGCATGTCGTTAAAGGGCGTCTATTATGAGTTTATGCATGAGGCTTGCAACATCACCATGCACAGTTAATTGATACAGAAAGCACCGATGCAAGAGTTTCTATTTGGCATAAGCTTCCTCACGGGGATCACGTGCAGTGGTGGTTGCATGTTCCATAAGGAGATGATGATGATAATGACGATTATGATGGGGATAGAGAGACGAGATAGATAGATAGATGACGCTATCATTTCTGTTGTTGACTCGCTCTAATGCCACATTTTTACCGCCCAGTATCTATAGTTTGTTCTCATGTATATCTCTTTTCATCACTTTAGTGTCTTATGAAAATATATGCTAAATTTTCGCATATGCTGTTGTGGTTCCATGCTTTTTCAGGAACAAAACCGAAACAGAAGAATTTGATTGGACGCCAGTATGTTAGAATTTGTCCGAATTTTTTCATGGCAGCTGCAGCATGTACAATGCTCGTTCACAGCTGCCATGAATCTTCCTTCGCCTAATCCATTATCACACCTAAAGGTTTTTTATATTTAGACATACGCCCAATATAACCGACTAGGTTCAACGGGACGCGCCTCGCCAAAACGAGGCAAAATTTTATTTTAAAAAATAAATAAATCTTTCTTCGCCAACTGATGTTTACATAAACATTAGTTCTTTATAGTAACCAGTTAAAACGTAGAGGTTCGCATTGGAGGGGTCGTGAGAAAAAAAAAACAACTATTAACAACAGTGCACACGAACACAATCACGTGTACTTTTACCTTAGGACGGGTAATGTCCTCGGTTTGTAGGTCACACAAATAACGCGAGATTGTCAGTTTGTTTTTTGTTTTTTTAAATCACCGAGTGTATGTGCCTTGAAGCGTCGCAGTTTAATTGTAATTATTATGATTATTTGTTAACGACATATATGCAGCTTTAAGTGTGTATGTTTATAATGTGATTAGAATATGATGTTAACATTTAATATTATTTGAACGTTAACGCAGAATTGTTCTTAATTTATCTATTTATTTTTTTGGAATACATTCTTAAATACAGACAAAGTCCTGCCAGTCACAAGCGCAGACCATTTCAGTTTGCAGTTTAGCATTAAGAGCTAGTTATTTTCCTCCGTTTATATCACTTAAATAACTGACCAATTTGTCAGAAACTGGTCACGTGTCTTTCTAACAGTACCCAGTAACTTGCAGTAATTAACCCGTTTCCGTTCTGAGACATTTTAGAACGTGCCAGTAGCTGGTCGTGTTTGTTCCACACAACTTCAGAAATTGTCGGTCGTATAATTGAGTTTCATTTTCTCACGCCCCAAAACTGTTCAACGATTATTCGTAATGCTCTTCTATGAAACTTCTGTAATTACTCATGTTCATTTCTCCCAAAATTCTGCAATTAATCATAGTAATTTCTCCAAAAATTTAGTAATTAACCATGTTTCTCTCATCTTCATTTCTCAGAAACTTTGTAATCAATCATGTTTATTTTCTCACTCGTCCAGAAATTGTCACTTTGCTCGCGGTCAAGACTTGCACGAGGAGATGGTCAACAAACACTCCAGCACTTCCTCCTCTCCAGAAAGAGACATCTCGCGGCTGAGTGACCTTGACCCAGAACGAGTTCGGGTGGACGCGAGCAGTTACACAGAGCCCGAGAGCTTTCACAAACAACAGTACCGGGAAAACTGCAAACACAAACATTTGCAACAGCATGGTGTGCCCGCTCTGGGGAACAACTCAACAGAGCCCTCGAAAAATAGAACGCCCAATGGGCAGTTTACTCCAGACACTTTCAGCGTTTCTTATACGTCCTCGTCAATCAGTCCTATACAGACTTCTAATCAGAATTCTCAAATATCAATTAAGAACACCGAACAACAGAATAACTGCCTACAGCAGCAGCAAAATCAAACTAGCGCTCATTTATCGGGACACGAGAGTGCCCCTGATCTTGCGCTTGAACACCACACCAACAGCAGCCAAAGCCACGTTTCTGACAGCAGTACCAACTCTCGATTTCGGCAGCAGATCCACCAGTCACACTTCAACAATACTGGTACCAGCGTTCCGCCACTGCCTTACTCGCCTAAACACAAGCTCCATCGGAAGATCTCAAACGTTACCATCGACTCTGGTAGAAGTTCTACCAGCGGAACTGACGAAAACAACGAATGTGTGTATGATGAGGAGGATGAAAACGGATTAGTCGTGAGCGACAAAGAGGATTTTATTTCTAGGAGGCACAGCATCGCGTGCGTGGACTCTACCGGTCACCTGAACGTTCCTATATACCCAGAGTTTCTGACTTCCTCTGACCCGCAGGATCCACGCTCTTCTAGAACTAGTTCATCACAGGAAGATTGTAACGAAAGGGGAGCTAATCTTTCCCCATCTGCAACAAGCGCTCCTGTAAATGTACGCAGGGCGCCGAAGATTGTATATAGCCATTCTGAAGATAGACTGACTGCTACAAGCGGACACCACCGGGCTATCATCCCCTCCTTGCCGTACTCTCCTTACGGATCTCCTACAGCTTCGCCCAGACTACGCCGACAGCCCACCATGGAGACTCACCGCGTGTCTGTCTCTGACGGAGATGGATACACACAACTGAATCAGTACAAGCTAAAGGATGAGATCGGCAAGGTAGGAGTTTATTTACTTGAGTTTTATTGCTGGCAATGAGATTAACTGAGTAAGTGGGGGTATCCAGAACCTGTGTACAGTTAAACTTGTCTTGCACATTTATGTTTTCTGGGCTGTCTGGTTCATATGTGTCAACATGCGGTAGAGATGAAACATACATATAAAGCACATATGCATACTTCACCATTTAGCTCCACACAGAGGATAGGTCTTCAGGAAAGTACATTTATGAACAATATTTATGGACAATATTTATGGACAATGTTTATGAACAATATTTATGAACAATATTTTGGGTTATATGTTAGTGTTTACTCTGTGTAGGTTCCGGGGATCTTTGATGAGATAAACAAAGAAAAGGACTGCCGCTTTCTCGGGCATGTCGTAGAGTGCGACTAACACATGTGGCTGGCAACCTCATAATGTAAAACACATTACTGTCGTGAAACGTGTGTGTAAACCCACTTCTTTGTTAATACATATGCACAACCAATCCACGTTCAACAGACTGAGACAAATTAAATTACACGAAGTATACGCCATCTTGTTCCCGCAAGATGGCGGCAGACAGAATAAAATTAGGCATAAGCCCTGTTTTTTCGGAAATGGGTCATGGAAAGTACGAAATCGTCGGCAATAAAAATGTACCAAACCGCCGAGAACCAATCAAAAGAGTTCCTTACGCACTGGCAGATTCCTTGCGTCTACCTATATAAACGGGCGCGTTTTATTAAAAAAAAACACACATAAACACGAAGGCCAGCTAGACCGACTGGGGGAAGAGAAAGCTGTCAAGATTGATTTGTTGCTTATCTGCATGACCGGGCACTCTTGCTTCACTAAAGTCGAGTCCAAATCTGGCTTGTATTAATCTTAGAGGGTAGATAAACTTACTATAAACTTGTAGGAGAATAGGCCTACATCAGATATATAATGATTGTATTTTTTGTTTGTCATTTATACTACCTATACCTGTATATATTTAATATATTTTGTTTTACTATGAATGTATCGGGTATACTGATTGTATCTTGGGGAATTAGGCATAATGATTGTATATCCTGATATGATTGATGAAGACGAAAACCAATCCGAAATATAACCAAACAGTCCTTGTTAGGACTCATATAACTCCACTCTGAAATATAACCACTCGTATAACTCCAACCTGAATATAACCTATGACTATATCATGTATAATGATTGTATGTTATAGTATCATGTATAATGATTGTGTATGACTGTTGAAGAAGGAAACCACCAGAAAATAGCCTACACCTGTATATATTTATTATAACTTTAGATTTTGTTTTACTATGAATGTATCAGGTATACTGATTATATCTTGCGGAATTAGGTATAATGATTGTATTTCCTGGTATCATTGTTGAAGAAGAAAACCAACCCGAAATATAACCTAGCAGTCCTTGTTAGGACTCATATAACTACAACAGTATTGTTAGGATATATTTTACCAGCCAGTATAGCACTTATCAGAGATGGCCTGGTATATTATAGGTGGAAGGAAACGGTTGTATCATACGGTGTACAAATTATTGGATGTATTCATGTATTGAAAGAATGTTGTGCAAGTAGACACCTGTCTTGTCTCGCTATTGCTATGATAGGAAACTCTTTACAGAGCGATACAACAGGAAGCAATCTGATCATCAGAAGAAGTCCCCCATCCGACAAGTGTTTCGGCTCAATTACTCCTTTACACTCTAAGGGGGGCGGGCCCACTTGGGTCATGACTCCCAAGCGTCTCAGCTTCCTGTTGTCTTGTATCGAAAATGAACCCTTTTCACTTCACGTTTCACTCGTAGACCAAAAAAAAACTCAGCGTTGTGGACTTAGAAGAAAATGTTGGTGTTTTTCTTTACCGCAGCGCTTATTTGTTACGATGTCCATCGCCCATTGCGGTTGTTCCACAGCCAGCCTGATGCCTTTTCGGCAGTTTCACTAAGCCTCTTCAGTGCCCTTGTTCTAGACTGTCCCTTCAGCCCCAACAGTTTCAATAAATCATACACTGATGCAGCCACAAGCCCTCTTGCGCCCACTTCAACCGCCATGACCCTTGCACTGAATCCATCGTGTCTCAGATCCGCGGCCAGATCGCTATACTTGGCCGCTTTGAATGAATGTTGCTCGTCTAATCTGGATTCAAATGGCACGGTCAGTTCAATCAGTATGACCTGAAGCGTTGCTGCAGAATGAAGCACTATATCCGGCCGTCTCCGCGATTTTCTGATACACTCTGGATATGCCCCACGTCCAGGTAGGTCTACCGCTATTTCCCAGTCGTTTGCACAGTCAAGAAGAGATGGTAAACTGCTACCAGGTTTACTCTGTTTGGGGTGTGCTGACTTTCCTGCCCTCAGAAAGTATGTGTTTGCGGTGTCTGGCAGGACTTTGCTATTCGCTTTCATTCTTGCCTGATCTATTGTCGCAGCAAGCTCATTTAGCACTTTGTTATGGCGCCAAGTGTATCGCCCTTGCCCTAACGCCACCTTACACGCTGAGAGCACATGTTCAAGTGTCTGCCTCCCCTGGCACAGGGGGCACTGCTCATCATCCGACTTTCCCCATTTCACAAGGTTGGTGGCCGACGGCAGCAGGTCATACATTGATCTAACCACGAAGCTGAGCCTAAGAGGTGCCATATGCCATATATCATTCCATGTCAAAGACCTCTGCAGAGCTCCTTCCCATGTGGTCCATTGGCCTTGTTGGACCTGCTGCACTGCTTTTTGCAACCTCTTATCATTCTCAGCTCCTCGTATCTCCTGAACTACCATGTCTCTGCGCTCCCTGCTTGATGCCTTGGACCACCAGCGGATGTCACCATGCCTAAATCCCCGTCTATTCGTTTGTGTGTATCCGATTACCTCTCTCAGTTTGAGTGACTCTTCAGCAGCATCAACAGCTTCTTCCACTCTCCACTTCCTTCCCGTTTTCAGTGTGGGCTGAATGGACTTAACCACGTCATCAGCTGACTCGCGTAGCATCATTGCAAGCCTTGCTTTTCCAACTTTGTATTCTTCAACAACTGACTTGAAGGGAAGCAGAAGTTTTGACTTTTTGCAGTACAGTGCTACATCTGACAGACCTGGTGGTACCCCCTAGCCATTTTCTCATGAACTTGTTGCTTCCCCCCCTTCTGCTCTATAACTTCCAATGTACTTGTGCTTTATTTCATATATAAGCAGTGGCCACAGCAACTTCGGTATCAACATGAACTGGAGGCACCACAGTTTGAACTTTCCCAGGAGTCTGCTTTGGTCTATGATCTGTAGTCCTCTGTCTGCCATTTCTATTGTCTGTTGCCACTGCCTTCGAGTCTTTTAAAGAGGCATCGTTACACCTGCCAAGACTTTTAACAGGTTCCTCAATGACAGTAGGGATTCTTTGGCTAGAAACCGTGAATATGACCTCTGCTATCTTCCCTTTCCTGACTGATAGGCTTCTCGACTTCTTGGGTTTGAAGCTCATTCTGCACCAGCTGACTAGTTCATCCAGGCGTGCTAACATCCTCCGGGCCTGATGTTCATCTGATGTCAGAATTGTTGTGTCATCCATGAATGCTTTGAGCGGTGGCATGTGACACATTCCACCGAGCTTTGGGCCTATAGCCATTCCTTCAGCCGCATTGAGGATTACCTGCATAGCCATGACGAATAGTATCGGAGAGATGGTACATCCCATCGCAATTCCAACTTCAAGGCCAATCCACTTCGTTGTGTACTCTCTGGTTGAAAATCTGACAGAAAACCCTGCGAAATACAGCTTCAGCATTGCTGCAATCTCTTGTGGAACATGATACATTTCTAGGGCATGCCACAACATCTGGTGTGGAACGGATCCATAAGCATTCGCTAGATCCAACCAGATTACATGGAGGTTTGTTCTGTCAGACTTTGCCTTTTGGATTGCTTCCCAGATCATTGCGGCATGCTCTAGACATCCTGGGTGTACCTGGATACCTCCTTTCTGAATGGTAGTGTCAATGTACCCATTTGCCAGGAGGTATGTAGTGAGTCTTTTCGCCATTACTGAGAAAGAATATCTTCCCTTCCACATTGAGTAGTGAGATTGGCCTGAACTGACTGATGTCTGTGGAATTTTGTTCCTTCGGGATGTAGACTTCCGTTTGCCTTTTCGCCATTCCTTGCTTACGAGTTGGGTTTTCCACGCATTCTTCAGTAAACGGAGCAGTCGTTTGAGAACCTCAGGGCATCTTTTATACACCACATATGGAACACCATTAGGACCTGGAGCTGACTTGCACCGGGCTTTCTTGACAATGCTCTCTACCTCTTGCACTGTTGGAGGCTTAGTGTTCAATTCAGCTCCTGGCTTCCCCGGCCATTTAAGGCCTACCATGCTGCTGAGCGGCTCATCTTTGCGACCATCTGAATATGTCCTTCTAAGGTGTTCTTCCAGGTCTTCTTTCCTGATGTTTAGCGTTCCCGACCGTGGCTGCTCAAACAGTTCTTTGGCAAACTTGAAAGGCTCCCTAAAGAATCTTTCCCTATCCCTTCGAGTCTTCCTTCTCTTCCTGCACAACCTTTCTGCTCTACAAAGGGCATTATTTTGGCCTTTCAGGTGCTCCCAAACTTGCCGTAACCCTTCCTTCTCTGTGGCAACTACGTTCTTGAACAGTTTTCGGGCATGCTTCTTCTGTTTCCTGATTTCATCTATTTTAATTTATCTTCTACTTTTCCGTGGTGGGTTACTTTCCCTTGCCTCCCTCACACCGAACTCTTTGCGACAGTGCAGATATACTATGTCGCCGAAGATTCCAGCTTCTTCTCCAAAGTTAGCTGTTTCAGGTTGTTATCCAACTCTTTTGCCAAGGCTTCATCCAGCTGCTCCCACAGCCCCTTTGCACTGGCAGGTGGAAACTTTATTGCATCTCTTTTCCCGTCCAAGAAGTGTGTGAGATCATCATCTGGCAGGTCAACTTGAATGTACTCAGCACTGTGGATTGACTCCTGGCTGCGTTCTTCTAACGTCTTATCCGTCGAGACAGAGCGCTGTTGATCTCCCCCTGATGACCTCCCACACCACTTTTTCGTTCTGTGGATTTTCATTCCTCTCTGAGTAGAGAATTCCCTACCACAGACACATGGAAATTCCAGCCGTTGTTCAGAGCTCGAAGTTCATGTAACGGGTCTGGTCGATTCCATTGAGGCGCCTGTGGATTCATCATCCTCCCCCCCCTTTCGGTGAATCCTGGGGGCATCTATCGTTTTTGGGTCCTGTAGCAAAATCATACTGAGCCATGTTGTCATTCAACCTACATGCAGACACCTGAGACACGCTCATTTCATATACACTAGAAATAGGTGGGCTTGATGACATAAATTAGCCCCTATTTTTGCCTTGTTACAGGTTTATTCGTGTCATCCAACCTGAGTTCGTATGTTCGAGTCAATCCAGCTGCCTGGAACTTCGCAGGAGCACATTGATTGTACCGGAGCTACATCCTTAGTCCCCCTCGTCTTGGGTGGACTAAAGGACCGATTATCAGCGGGTGTTGTGTGCAACAAATTAAGAAGGACAGAACTGTTTTAAGAGATGAGTACACATTAGTACCATTTCCGTCGGCAATTGTGAGCAATTAACTGTCGAGGAAGAAAAAGTGATTTAGCGTAGTGAGAGACAAGATTAACAGCACAGCTGATAAATTTTTTATAATTGATTAACAGCACAGCTGATATATATATACATATAATTTTGTTCCTATATTGGAAGACTTGGTGTAATATACAAGGTATATATAAATACCTTGTATACAAGGTATATATACTACTGGACAAAAGTTAAGGGCCACCAAGAAAAACTCCACTATGGACCAATTAAATGCAACCAGGTGTAAACAATTTATTACAGAATAAAGTTGATTCATCCGTGGAAAAGATCAGTCAAGTGTTTTTTAATAATGTGTGACTTACTAACAAAAAGAAATTCAACTCACTTTTTCACCTTTTGAACTAGTGGGGCGTGTTGCAAAAACCACGAGTTTTTGTAGCAACAATGGCAATTTTCACGTGCGGGTTAAAGTGACCCAGTTTTTGGACATTTAAAAAAAATTAACCTAGTGCACACAGAAATGTCAAGGAGGAATTGTTCGAGCTGCTTCAAAGGACAGTAGATGACTGCTTAGATGAAATTATCATGCTCGGAGATTTCAATGCCAGAGTTGGAAATGACCATGCTAGATGGGGTGGAGTTATCGGAAGATATGGAGAAGATACTCTCAATGACAACGGAGAGCGACTCCTTAGATTTTGCAGTGAGCAGAATCTGATTATTACAAACACAAAGTTTCCCCATAAGCGCATACATGCATACACTAGATGTGAACCAACAAAGAATGAGAAGTCAGTGATCGACTATGCCATTGTTAGGAGGAGCTCATTCAAATATGTCCGGGATGCAAGAGTCTGGAGGGGGCCAGAGATTAGAAGTGATCACTACCTGCTTACAATCAAAAGAACAACTGAAAGAGTTGCTCTGCCTAGGAACTGCCCAACATCACGCAAGAAACCAAGTAAACAAACGGGAGAAATGAGCATTAAGACCTACAAGCTGAGAGAGCCAGAAATTAAGACCAGATATCAGGTGCTTATTGCTACAGCGGTGGGAAACACAGAAGAACAACCTGATGACTTGGAAACCCTCTGGCTTAAATTCAAGGACATCATAAAGACAGCTGCTGCAGAAGCATGTGGTGAAGTCCGACTTGGGAACCAGAGAAAGAGGACACCTTGGCGGACAGAGAAAGTCAAAGAGAAAATAAGAGAGAAGAAAAAGGCATGGAAACAATACTTAGGAGCTAAAAACACAGCAGGACAAATAGAGAAATATAGAGAATATGTGATACTTAGAACAGAAGCAAAGAACTAGGTGCTAGCAGCAAAACAGAAGTCCTGGGAAGAATTTGGAGAAAAGCTAGAAAAAGATGCGCAAGAAAACCAGAAATTGTTCTATAAGACCCTAAAGAACACGAGGAAGGAAAAACAATGCCCTCTCAAATTTATAAAGGACAAGCAAGGCAAATTGCTTACTGCCCCGAAGGAAGTAATGGAAAGATGGAAAGAATATTTCTCAGAACTCCTTGATGGTGAGCAAGGTCAAGCATCAGAAATGATAACCACTAGCACAGAAGAGGAAACCAATGGTGATGAAGATGGCATAACGAAGGAAGAACTGAAGGCAGCACTGGAGAAAATCAAGATGGGCAAAGCAGTAGGGCATGATGGTATAACACCAGAAATGGTTAAGTACATGGGAGCATCAGGTGACCTATTACTCTTAAGGGTCCTACAGGCAGCGTGGTGCAACAAGACCATACCAAAGGATTGGAAGATTGCCATCATAACACCAATTTTCAAAAAAGGTGACAATCGACAATGTGGAAACCACAGAGGCATATCCCTTCTCAGTGTCCCTGGTAAAATCTACTCCAGAATCCTAGAGCAGAGACTCCGACACCTAGCTGAGCCACAATTGGATGAGATCCAGTGCGGATTCCGAGCAAACCGAAGTACTCAAGACCCAATCTTCACACTCAGATAGCTGAGTGAAAAGGCTCTTGAGTATAAGAGTGAGATCCATCTTTGTTTCATAGATCTGGAAAAGGCGTTTGACAGGGTCCCCTGGAGCAAACTTTGGGCCTGTTTGGCAAGGAAGAACATTCCAGCACCTCTGATTCATGCTATACAGAGCTTCTACAAGTCTTGCAGAAATTATGTGAGGACAGCAAACCATAAGTCAGAAGAGTTCAGGACCACCAATGGTGAAAGACAAGGTGATATCCTGTCACCTTATCTTTTCATACTCCTCATGGACGATGTTATTAAGGCATGTAAGGAGAGAACAAGAAAGTATTCAGTGGGGTACTGGAAGATGAGACAGGTATGTATTTCAGAGCTGGCATTTGCTGATGATGTTGCCCTGATTGCTAAATCAGAGGCACATCTCCAATCCAACCTGCAAGTCTGGAAGGAAGAGCTGGAGAAGAGAGGGATTGTCATAAGCAGCTCAAAAACAAAATCAATGGTGATATCACGAGAAGAAAGAAGACATCAGATTAAGTTGGGAGAACAGGTCCTGGAGCAGGTCGACCACTTTAAATACCTCGGAGCCATTATAGACCGAAAGGGAGGCATCAAAGAAGAGTTGGCCACTCGAAAAGCAGAAGCTGGGAGACTTTTTCAGGCCATAAATCGTGAATTCCTCAGCAAGAGAGAGGTTGGTAAGAAAACGAAGATGGCTGTATACCGCTCCACCTATGTCCCAGTCCTGACATATGGATGCGAGTCATGGGCAATGACTACAACCCACAAAAGCCAGATCCAAACCTCAGAAATGAGGTATCTGAGGAACGTGGTTGAAGTAACAAGAAGAGACATGGTCCGCAACCAGACAATACGTCAAGGCCTAAAATCCCACCCCCTGCAGACCCAAGTAGAACTGTCCCAACTAAGATGGTTTGGTCATTTCTGCAGAATGGGAGAAGATCGGCTACCACGACAAGCATGGGAAACAAAGAGCCAGGGATCCAGACCCCCAGGACGACCCAGAGTCCGCTGGGAGGACAACATTAGACAGTCTTTGAAAGACCGGGGACTAGAATGGAACCAGGCCAGGAGGAAGACAGCCGATAGGATAGTCTGGCGCTCTCTCTTCCAAACCTCTACACCTCACGGTAGAAGGGGAACAACTAAGTAAGTAATTCCTGTTAGACAAAGATTTACAAAGACTAGTCCCCATCCTTTATATTTTATTTACTCTTTTCTCTGAATCTCGTTAAAAAATTTAAATAGAAAATTGAGGCTAAATTAAAAGATACTTTGTTGTTGATTATTTTATTTTTTTCCCAACGATGCCGACTCCTAGAGTTATCGTTCGCAAGCACGATCCATTTTCGTTCTATTTATTCTTCTCGATATCTCTCCATTCAACTTTGTCTAGAAATTGTCTTGTCCCTTTCTTCCTCATCCATATATAAATCAATCCATCCATCCATCTGTGATGGGGCCAAAAAGGAGACGCCCGCCCCCTACCTGTTTCTAGGCAGATTTATCGCCCATATTTTAGAAGTGCGCCTAGTATGTAAAAATTCTGACGAGATAAGGAAGATTGATGAAAAGGCCACAATAATGCCTTTAAATTTAAGTTGTGGTGTAGAATTGTGTTATATTAAATAGCTGTAGGTTTTATTTGTGTTTTCGCTATTCCTAAAGCAATATAACGCGAGTGTTATTTAAGTAGCGCGATTACGGCGCGCGCGGACTAAGTTGAGTGTTTAGGCTTAACAGTCTATATAAAGCTTACGAAGGCCAGCAGCGACCTTTCAGAAGTATCAGTCCAGAAGAGATAACAAACAAGACGAGAGAGATACGAAGTTAGGCTAGCCCTGTGTCGGTAGAAGGGGAACAAAGACATGACATGTGAGTTAATTTAAATTAGTGTTAGTTTTCTAGAAGTCTGAAATTATATTCAGCACGAGTCTGTTTTAATGTTTAGTGATATAGATAGATGTGTTTCCAAAGGAAATGTCTTTTTAGGACATTATGATTTAGTCTTGAAGAAATGATAGATGAGTGAAAATAATGTCTGGATAGGTTTTATTAGGCACGCAAAGCCTAAATCCAGATGTGAGAATTTAGTATCAAGTATTTCATCCATCAGACCGGGCAAATTTAGTAGGAGAGTGTTTTATACATGAAACTGGACAGAAATGTTATCAGAAAGGCAGATATAGTATGAAGCAATTTCACGGGAATGTAGATAAGATTAACAATAGCAAGATTGTAGCCACGTGGCGAGGACTGTATAAAAAGCGGCGAATAACACGCCCCGCGTGGTAAACCTATAATGTTACGCCATGTGGCACATTGTGTATTTAGTCCCAGTTTGGCTTAAGTCGAGAATAATTATATTGTATTCTTTATGTAAGAGTAATTTAGTGTATTTCACGTTTATTGATAATTCTACTGTATAGTTAATGGGTTACTGTGAGGTGAGAATATGTATTTAGATTTCTGGAGAGCGCGAGGCCACTCCTTTGTTGAGACATGTGTTTCTCTGGTTGCTCCCGGCGGAGCATGGAAACACCAATGTGGCTGGTGTCTATCACAAGCCGACAAGAAGCATTTTTATGCTATGGCAGTGATTTGTTTCGGTAACGATGTGTTTCGTGTGATGAGATTCTCAGTCGCACCAGTCGTCACATACGACATGCTTCAGAATGCAGTAACGAATATTGAGATAGATCAGTTACGAGGTAGTAGCTTATTCTCATTACTGAGAGTATTTGTTGTACATACAGTTGAATATTATTTTATGTCCATTTTATGATTATTTAATTATGGTTATGTGAGGAATGGTTGTGAGAGCACGTGGGCTCACTTCAAGATATATATTTCTCTTCTCCGCTCCTGAGGGAGCATGGGGCCAACAGTGTGGTTTGCCTTCATATTAAGTATTCATATGCTAGAGCAGTAGTGTTTCGGTAGCAATCTGTGTTACATGGTGAGATTGCCAGCCCCACGCACAACACCTTACTAGTCTCATTGGACGACATGCATGAGTGTGTGTGTGTGATAACTGAGTGTGTGCTCTTGCAGTAGTGGTTTCTGTAGCAACCTGTGTTACATGGTGAGATTGCCAGCCCCACGCAAACACCTTACTAGTCGCATTGGATGACACACATGAGTGTGTGTGTGTGTGTGTGTGTGATAGTTGAGTGTGTCAGGTGGCGGCGTAGGACAGTTTGACAGGTAAGAGCGTGGTGTTTCTCATTCAGTATTATATTATGATTTTAACTATTCTGTGCTTTGTTTGCTTCTTCAGATTAGCATCGGGCACTGTTGGGTGTTTTGTTTTGTTGGGTTTTGTGATGTTCGCTAGTTTATTTGTTTAATGTTTGCTTTGTCACTGAATGGGCTGTAAAAATAAATATAGCCCCTGCCTCTAGAATCAAGAGTTTTATTGTTGTTCGGGTTGGTGCGAGTGTGACAAGAGAGTGATATCACAATCACAACATAATCATCATCATCATCTCGCCCACCCTACCACAATTGGCGTCGTCGACAGGATAAGGCAGACAGTGACACTGAGCAAACAGCAAACGAACAAATATTGTAAACACCCAGCAGTGCAGTCGTGCAGCAAGATGGCTAATGCGCATATGAAGGTACTGTACGTGGAGGAGCCAGAGATAAGGTTGTTTAGTGGAGAGGGGAGGCCCACTTGGCAAGAGTTTGTGGGAGATGTGGAAGCCGCGTGGAAGGTGGCGCCTTTTTGTGCAGAAGACAAGTTAGACATGATATGGAACAACGTTACGAAATGGGTATCTAGAGAATTACGGATACATGGCGGAGCCAAGGCCAGCCCTGACCAGTTACTGGAAATTGTCAAAAAAGCCTACAGCGAGCAACCACAAGTCAGTGAGGTGAACAGGAATTTCCCTTGGGAATATGCTGTTTATCGTGGAAGTAAAAAGCCTGAGACACGGGTCCAGATAGCAAGTGCAGAAGTTAAGAAGGAGGAGGAGGCACTCAGAGCAGAATTATCCTTCCTAAAGTCCCAGATAGCACAAATGTCAGAGGCCAGTTCGCCAGCACAAGAGGAGGTGCAGAGAAAGAGAGCACCATGCCAGCTGCGGAAACAGCCAAAGCACAACGAGGAGGTGTGTCCGCGGGAACAGCCAACGCAAGACAAGGAGGTGTGTCCGCGGGAACAGCCAAAGCACGACGAGGAGGTGCATGTTCTGGTATGTGAGAGTCAAGCTGTTGTTAACGAAAGCAGTGAGCTGACAGTACCGACCAGTGCAGCTGCACCGACAAGGCGAAAAGGAGTTTGCAAGTGGTACAGTGTCCGCAGGGGATGGGGATTCATCACGCCAGATGATGGAGGTATTGATGTATTTGTACATCAGACCAAGATCTTCAGAAAGGGATTCCGGAGTCTGGCGAGAAATGAGAGAGTAGAGTTTGACAGCAAACCATCGGTCCAGGGCATGGAAGCAATTTATGTATGCGGCATTGGCGGTCAAGAGTGTAAGGGCAGCAGAAAGCGACCCATGGCACAGAGGAAGCCCAGAAAGATAAGATGCTACAATTGTGGAGACTTGTCAGACCACATGGCAGCCAAGTGCCCTCAAGGCCCGCTTCCGAAGAGATGTTTTCGATGCAAGTCAACTGAACATTTGATAGCCGCCTGTCCCTCAAAGAGCTCTTTCCCGAGACGTGCTACCACAACCAGGTTTCCTTCCGAGTGCAAGCCAAGAGATGACCATGACAACTGTCACCCTAAGGGCGCCGAGAAGATTGGTAGTCGGTTAAGGGAGGAAACTCGTCTTAAGCAGAGAGGAGGGAGTGCAAGTCAAGGTTCAGAGGAGGAGACACATCAAAAGCAGATAGTGGGGAATGTTGGCCACCGTCCACGCAAAACGAGTGTCAAGCACGTCAGGAGCAATCCCCCTACAGATTCGACAGCTACAAGCACTGACAGGCAGATGTCACGGGCAGGCAGTGACGCGGCACCGGTGAGCGAGTCTTCAAGACCACAGCAACTGACAGCCCGGCAACGTACAACTGGAGACATGACGACCAAGAGTGTCTCCAGCCAAGTTGTACCGAATACAGAATCTGAGCCCAAAACATCGCCGCTGAGAAATAATCAAACGCGGCACCAACGATCTAAGAGATTTCGACAGAAGTGTCGGAGGTAGTGATGTTGTCGGGACGACAACAAAATCAGGAGACATGCGGAGATGTGTGATGGGGCCAAAAAGGAGACGCCCCCCCCCTACCTGTTTCTAGGCAGATTTATCGCCCATATTTTTAGAAGTGCGCCTAGTATGTAAAAATTCTGACGAGATAAGGAAGATTGATGAAAAGGCCACAATAATGCCTTTAAATTTAAGTTGTGGTGTAGAATTGTGTTATATTAAATAGCTGTAGGTTTTTATTTGTGTTTTCGCTATTCCTAAAGCAATATATCGCGAGTGTTATTTAAGTAGCGCGATTACGGCGCGCGCGGACTAAGTTGAGTGTTTAGGCTTAACAGTCTATATAAAGCTTACGAAGGCCAGCAGCGACCTTTCAGAAGTATCAGTCCAGAAGAGATAACAAACAAGACGAGAGAGATACGAAGTTAGGCTAGCCCTGTGTCGGTAGAAGGGGAACAAAGACATGACATGTGAGTTAATTTAAATTAGCTTTAGTTTTATATAATTCTGAAATTATATTCAGCACGAGTCTGTTTTAATGTTTAGTGATATAGATAGATGTGTTTCCAAAGGAAATGTCTTTTTAGGACATTATGATTTAGTCTTGAAGAAATGATAGATGAGTGAAAATAATGTCTGGATAGGTTTTTATTAGGCACGCCAAAGCCTAAATCCAGATGTATGAGAATTTAGTATCAAGTATTTCATCATCAGACCGGGCAAATTTAGTAGGAGAGTGTTTTATACATGAAAACTGGACAAAAATGTAATCAGAAAGGCAGATATAGTATGAAGCTATTTCACGGGAATGTAGCTAAGATTAACAATAGCAAGATTGTAGCCACGTGGCGAGGCCTGTATAAAAAGCGGCGAATAACACGCCCCGCGTGGTAAACCTATAATGTTACGCCATGTGGCAACATTGTGTATTTAGTCCCCAGTTTGGCTTAAGTCGAGAATAATTATATTGTATTTTTTATGTAAGAGTAATTTAGTGTATTTCACGTTTATTGATAATTCTACTGTATATTTAATGGGGTACTGTGAGGTGAGAATATGTATTTAGATTTCTGGAGAGCGCGAGGCCACTCCTTTGTTGAGACATGTGTTTCTCTGGTTGCTCCCGGCGGAGCATGGAAACACCAATGTGGCTGGTGTCTATAAAGAGCCGACAAGAAGGATTTTTATGCTATGGGAGTGGTGTGTTTCGGTAAGGGTGTGTTTCGTGGGATGAGATTGTAAGTCGCACCAGTCGTCACATACGACATGCTTCAGAATGCAGGAGTAACGAATATTCACGAGATAGATCAGTTACGAGGTAGTGCTTATTCTCATTACTGAGAGTATTTGTTTGTACATACAGTTGAATATTAGTTTATGTCCATTTTATGCTTATTTAATTATGGTTATGTGAGGAATGGTTGTGAGAGCACGTGGGCTCACTTCAAGATATATATTTCTCTTCTCCGCTCCTGAGGGAGCATGGGGCCAACAGTGTGGTTTGCCTTCATATTAAGTATTCATATGCTAGAGCAGTAGTGTTTCGGTAGCAATCTGTGTTACATGGTGAGATTGCCAGCCCCACGCACAACACCTTACTAGTCTCATTGGACGACATGCATGAGTGTGTGTGTGTGTGATAGCTGAGTGTGTGCTCTTGCAGTAGTGGTTTCTGTAGCAACCTGTGTTACATGGTGAGATTGCCAGCCCCACGCACAACACCTTACTAGTCGCATTGGATGACACACATGGTGTGTGTGTGTGTGTGATAGTTGAGTGTGTCAGGTGGCGGCGTAGGACAGTTTGACAGGTGAGAGCGTGGTGTTTCTCATTCAGTATTATATTATGATTTTAACTATTCTGTGCTTTGTTTGCTTCTTCAGATTAGCATCGGGCACTGTTGGGTGTTTTGTTTTGTTGGGTTTTGTGATGTTCGCTAGTTTATTTGTTTAATGTTTGCTTTGTCACTGAATGGGCTGTAAAAATAAATATAGCCGCTGCCTCTAGAATCAAGAGTTTTATTGTTGTTCGGGTCGGTGCGAGTGTGACAAGAGAGTGATATCACAATCACAACATAATCATCATCATCATCTCGCCCACCCTACCACACATCAATCCACCCATCCATTCATTTATCCATCCACCCACTCACCCATCCATCAATCCACCTATCCATCAACTATTCCATACTCTCATCTACCAATCCACCCATCCATCCATCCATACTCTCATCCACCAATTCACCCATCTATACTCTCATTCACCAATCCACCCATCCATAAACACACTCATTCATATTCTTCTGTCTTATGTCTCCTACGTCAGAATTTGCTTGTCATATACCATTCTCGTGTCTTTTTGACGACGCATATATTGTATTATGTAAGTCAGAGCATATAGAGGTGCAGAGATCGGAAGCGATCATAATCTCTGCATAGCTAAACTGAGAATTAAACTGAAGAAGTTATACCAACCGAACAAAAATAGAAGAATTGATGTACATAGACTGCAATCAAATGATAAAAAAAGAAGAATATAATGTCAAAATGAACAACTATTTCGATGCTTTAGGCAAAATTGACAACGATATCACCACCAAGACAATCGATACTAAATGGGAACAACTGAGAACAGCAATGACAGAAACAGCGGTAGCGACCACCGGATACCTAAAAAATAAAAAGAAAAAATGGATGAGAGAAGATACTTGGGATAAAATACAAGAAAGGAAAACAGCAAAACTTAAACTACTAGCGGCAAGTACACATAATACAGTTGAATCTTGCAAACTAACTTATAACTTGTTAAATAAAGAAGTGAAGACAAAAGCTCGAAGAAATAAAAGACATTTCATCAATGAACTGGCCATAGAAGCTGAAAATGCTGCAAGAACTGGTAATAGTAGGTGCCTTTATCAAATTACAAAACAATTATGCCACCAGCCTACTGATATGGAAACACCTGTTAAAGATAAATTAGGGAATTCAATACCAACAGGAAAAGAACAAATGAAGAGATGGGCTGAGCACTTCATGGAGGTGCTTAACAGACCACCACCAACAGTAACACCTGATTTTAATAATGAAACACTCACAACCACCTTGCCAATAACTTGCGATGAATTCACGCTGGACGAGATCAAACAAGCCGTTAAAAGATGAAAAAATTTTAAAGCTGCTGGAGTTGACGAAATTTCAGGGGAAATGATTAAAGCAGTTAATGACAACAACCTCTTGAGAATTTTAGATATTATAAATGAAGTATGGAGAGAAGAACAACCACCACAACAATGGAAAGACAGTATTATTGTAAAGTTACCGAAGAAAGGTGATCTATCAGACTCTAATAACTGGCGTGGTATATCTCTATTATCAGTACCTGGAAAATTATTATGTTGCATGATGTTAGAAAGATTGAAATTGCATGTAGACGAAAAGATCAGAGAAGAACAAGCGGGTTTCAGGCCGAAACGATCATGTATTGATCAAATATTCACACTAAGAACAATTATAGAAGAATCAGTTGAAATGCAATCACCACTTATTATCACCTTCGTCGATTTTCAAAAAGCCTTTGATAGTCTACACCGCCCATCATTGTGGAAGTTACTTACAATCTATGGTTTTCCAACAAAAATATGTGAGTATAATCAAAGCGCTATATGACAATGCAAGATGTTGTGTTAGAACAAATAAAGGGAATACAGAATGGTTTACAGTAGAAACAGGGGTGAAACAAGGCTGTATTATGTCACCATTACTTTTTGGAATAGCTATTGATTGGGTTATGAAAACTATACCCACAACGAACAATTAGGTATAAAAATGGACAGATGGAAAGTCCCTGGAAGACCTTGATTTTGCAGATGATTTGGCATTCTTAAGTTCCAACACCCAGACAAGGCCCAAGAAGCTCAGTAAAATAATCTGTGTCATCTCTCGGTTAAAATAGGTCTCCAAATAAATGCCTCTAAAACTAAAGTTATGAACTTTTCTAACGAGACCTTTGATATCATCTTGAACGGGGAAAAACTACAGAAAGTTGAAAGTTTCAATTATTTAGGCAGTAAAATGACTCAGGATGGTGACACAACAAAGAGAAATTCATACTAGTTAGAATTGCTTTGGCAGCTAGCGCCTTCAATAGATTATCTAACATTTGGAAATTACGATCATTGAATATACATACCAAGCTTCGTCTGTTTAATTCAAATGTTATCTCAGTGTTAACATAGCCGGCTGTGAAAGTTTGGAAAATACAAAATATTGGAAAAGAACAAGCTGAATACATTCGAGAACAAATGTCTTAGAAAACTCATGAACATCAGTTGGAAAGAATTCAAGACTAATCGACAAATAAGAGAAGACTCTAGGCAGAAATATGTCTCCGACTATATAAGGAAAAGACGATGGTCATATATCGGTCATGTCCTACGAATGCAAAACAACAGAATACCACTACAGGCTCTCACTTGGGTTCCTGAGGGTAAGAGGAAAAAAGGAAGACCAAAAGAAACACTCAGAAGAACAATAATAAGAGAAGGAAGAACGTTGGGCCTAAATAATGTGCAAGAGCTATGAGGAGTGGCGTCACAACGAACAACCTGGAGAGCACTGGTTTCTGCCTTATGCGCCGTGTTTGGCGCTTAAAGAATTTATTATTATTATTATTATGTATGTGTGTGAGTATTTCTGAAATGGCATATATATTTGTGTGTGTATGGGTGCTTACATGCCCAACTGTATGTGGATAAAAAATCTTTGAACACTATTGACAGTTTCCTTATTGCTGTCCATGTGTTTTACATTTATTAAAACTACTCCAACAACCATTAAGAATGTGAAACAACTGTGTCACACAAGTCATAAACTTGTTTTTTTGAATCGTTCATTTTAATCTAAAACTTTATTCATTCTAATCACGTTTTGCTCTTCATGTTAAGCATCCCCTAATAACATTCATACTTCAAAATGTTTAAATTCCAACAGCAGAGGTACGTTATCCCACACAACAAAAACAAACACAAAACATTTCACCAGCAATAACTAATTTCCTTTTTTTGTGTGGCACCAGCTTTCAGATGTTTTTATGGCTGTTTTCCGCAAACATTAATCTGTTTCCTTGTATCGCTATCATTGATAGTCAGCTTCCATTTCTCGCTAATCTTGATTTTCAACTTACATGTTATTACTATCCTGATATATGCTTCCGCGTATCCACTGTACTTCATAGCTGTAAAAAAGTCAATACCCACTGTAAAAAGTAGAGAACGGGACATTGTACAATGTCACTGCAGTTGTTTGATACCAGGCATGCTCCAGTCTACCCAGCGGTACTGTAAATGGGTAACTCACTCTAGTCCTGAGTTAGGGAAGGCAAAGGCAGCTGTAAGAAGTAGTTTCCCTCTGAGGCTCCAGGAGGAGCAGGCCCTTAACTTGGTCAATTCAACCGACGCAGGATGGTGTAAATATGGAGTGAGAGTGTGTAGGAGTGTTATTAACGCGAATGATGGGAATGTTCGTATCATTGACTACCAATCTAAAGCACTCATTCACTCATGTCTATAAGGCACCAATGCAGACTGCTGGAATCTTTTCATACAGTTTATTCAGACGCACATACTGGGACAGAACGAATAGATCATAAGTACATGTTGACACATCAATCTTCAGGCATGAATAGTAGATCCCATGTCATGGAACATTCAAATATAATGGGTGGTACAAAACAGCATTCAATGTTATACATTATGGCCGCATCCCCTATCTGACTGAACGCGTCAGTAAAGGCGGATCGGTAAACAAATGAAGAGTTCGATGGACGAACCTTCTTTCCCTTGCTAAAGTTCTTAGGTTGCTTTATGTTCAATGTTTATATCATACTGTGAAACCACGATAAGGGGTTTTCATATAAATGAGATCTCCATGCCACTGTCCGAATAGTAAGATACACGACCCGTTCTCTGGACAGTGATCCATAATGATGACAGGAATACAAAAAACTGGCTTCCTTCCCTGAGCTTTCGCTCACTCGCCCAGCAGAAGAATAATCATCAGCCAAAGTTGATTCAAAACTTGAATAAGTATAACTTTCTAGAGTTACCATACAGTCCCTTTGTCAGAAGGTTACTTCATGAAGACATAAGCGCTGATGGAACCTGTCATCTACAACAATATCTAGTATTAAACGACCAAACGATGCACGAAAATACGTTGCTTCATCTAGGTCTAACCATAAGGAGATCGTCAAAAGGGTGTGGATTTACCTTGAGGCCGAATGGTACATAATACAGTACATGAGGAGGGGCTCTAACACTATAATCGTGGAGAAACACAATCTCCTACTGAAGAAATCACTTCATAAATCATTTTCCACGCTAGAAAGGACCAACCCTGGAAATGCGTGACCAGCCATTGTAGGCGGCAATATCGGAACTCATCACGACTCGCCAAGACAACCAATACCTCCGCTAGAGCGGCATAAAGAATATAGTCCTGCCTACCCATACAAAATATACAATATAGGACTGAATCTACTTGCACTAATAATATGTAATACATATGAATTCAGGCCATAAACATTCTAAGAACGATCAATCTATTTTCTGGCTATGACAAATGATGAATGCCAAAATATAAGTATTCTTACGCCCGATCAATATCAAGGGAGATTATCCATATAATCAAACGTATAAATCAAACATGGATTATCTGTCATCTTTACAAAAGAAAGCATTTTTCGTACCCAATTAAATACAACAAATATATTTTCCATATTAAATAGACATTATCGTACATTTGTAATCTGTGCATTCAAAAATATGTATGCAACAGATTACCCACACCCCCCGGGGTAAAAAAAAAAAACGCATGTACATTTTTTTTTTTTTTTTTTTTTTTTTGAAATACATCCAGGAGCAACATACAATAGGCTCACAACGCACGAATAACAATGCGCAGATGATAAGCATTCCAAACAAATGTAACACCTAATGTTAAGGCAATGTTTGTCGTCGTTCATATAGCACGACCAATGAGTATCTATCTCAGGATTCAGAGAAAATTTTTCTCTCTGAGTATAATATCTTTCCAGAGAGGTGTCACCAAACGCATAACACAATACTGGCAATGCCACAATTTGTTACAATAGTTCATCTTAGGTATCTTAAACATTATGATCACCATAATTAAGAAAAATATCAAAAAAACCTGCGGTGAATATACATCAATGCACCGCTAAGTAGTGATACAGACAATGTATGATATATTACATATAAGTACATAAATTTTAACATAGGAAAAACTGTAGTAAAGTCAGACATGTTAGAAATTCTCAAGATCTGACAGTTTAAGTGGAATCATGTGGGCATCTCGATCAGATATCCGCCATCACATTCTCTGAACCCCGGATAGCTCGCACCGAAAAAATGAAATACAAAAAGGCTGAAGACGCAATCGCGTATCGCGGTTGATCTCGCGTACGACTCTCTTCAGATTTTTAGATCTGAATAGCTGTAAGAGCTTTTGTCAGTCTCCACAATTAAAAATGCGCGCCCAAGAAGAAATCTTTGAAGTTTAAGGATTGACCAAAACACCATAGCCAATAATTCACTGGTCTAGGACCGAGTAATTTCTCTCTGCGGCATTAAGTTTTCGAGAAATATACATCACTGGATGCAGCAGTTCCAGAGTACTCTTGCATTAGTGGCCGCTCCAATTCCAGTGGATGAAGCGTCACTACGAAGAATAAATGTCTTATCTTTAGTAGGTAACACCAAGATAGAGTGAAGTAGTAGAAAACATCGTTTTAACCTTATCCAAAGAGGATTGACATTCTTGAGTCCATGGACTATATTAGGAGGACCCTCTTCTTTAACAAAGGAAGAAAAGAGGTGACATAATTGAGGACAGATTCGGAATGAATCGTCCATAAAATTGTATGAGACCTAAGAGACTTCGCACTTGCTTTTTAGTCTTAGGCATAGAAATGTTAAGTATCTTACTTGTATTATGGTCTTTTGTTTTTAGGAAAACGATGACCACACCCGGTGACCTAAGAAAGATATTTCGCTAAAACCAATAAATGCTTTAGATGGTTTCGCTGTCAGGTTATGCTCGCGTAAGATAGACAATAGTTCATTTATCCCATTATAGTGATCGTTCCAAGTATCACTGAAAAGTCAGATGTCATCAAGATATGCAATGACATCTGAGCGATGAGATAGGATTCGACGCATCATGCGTACGAATGTTGCAGGGGCGTTCATAAGACCGAAAGGCATGAAATTCCATTGGAATAGACCCCTAGGCGTCGAAAAAGCAGTAAACGGTTTGGCGTGTTCGGATAGTTGAACTTGCCAATATCCCTTAGACAAATCGAGTTTAGTAAAGAAATGAGAATTCGATAGTCTAGTAAGTAGCTCTTCAAGTAAAAGGCATAGGTTCAGCATCAAATTTCGTCACTTGGTTCAATTTTGCGATAATCAACGCAAAGACGTATGTTGTTGTCTTTTTTTCGCACGTATAACAACCATCGCGGTGAAGAATATGCTGATGTGGATGGTTCAATTATTTCCAACTCTATTATCATTTCATCCAACCTCTTTTTCTACCTGTGCTTGAAAATGTATCGGGATAGGATACGGTCTGACTCTTATAGGATTATGGTCAGTAAGAATAATGTCGTGTTCAGTGACATTAGTTCGACCAGAATGTCAGTAAGGACATCCTGAAATTGTTGTTGTAACATAGCAGAAACTTGTTTCTGTTCTCCTGGAGATAATTCGGGGAAATCGCACCATCTTTACATGACTAATTCGAATGAAGAGGAATCATTGGAACAGGGAGATTCACATTATCTCCCACTAAGCCACAAAAAAATTCAGCTATCATCTAGTATTCAATTCAAAATCATATTTAAAAATAATCCA
>JAMPIV010022887.1:0-15837 GCA_024509875.1 Oreohelix idahoensis
TTATTACATGAATTATATGAACGCTTGTATTACATGAAGTATATGAACGCTTGTATTACATGAATTATATGAAGGCTTGTGGCTTGTATTACATGAATTATATGAAAGCTTGTATTACATGAATTATATGAAAGCTTGTATTACATGAATTATATGAAAGCTTGTATTACATGAATTATATGAAAGCTTGTATTACATGAATTATATGAAAGCTTGTATTACATGAATTTTATGAAAGCTTGTATTACATGAATTTTATGAAAGCTTGTATTTAATGAATTATATGAAAGCTTGTATTACATGAATTATATGAAAGCTTGTATTACATGAATTATATGAAGGCTTGTATTACATGAATTATATGAAAGCTTGTATTACATGAATTATATGAAAGCTTGTATTACATGAATTATATGAAAGCTTGTATTACATGAATTATATGAAGGCTTGTATTACATGAATTATATGAAAGCTTGTATTACATGAATTATATGAAAGCTTGTATTACATGAATTATATGAAAGCTTGTATTACATGAATTATATGAAAGCTTGTATTTAATGAATTATATGAAAGCTTGTATTACATGAATTATATGAAAGCTTGTTTTTGTCATGAATTAATGATCCAGCTTGTATTACATGAATTGATATGAAAGCTTGTATTACATGAATATATGAAAGCTTGTATTACATGAGAGCTTGTTTACATCAATTATATGAAAGCTTGTATTACATGAATTATATGAAAGCTTGTATTACATGAATTAAATGAAAGCTTGTATTACAACAAATATATGAAAGCTTGTATTACAATGAATTATATGAATGCTTGTCCTTCGCGTATTACATGAATTATAGAAAGCTTGTATTACATGAATTATATGAAAGCTTGTATTACAGAATTATATGTCAGCTTGTATTACATGAATTATATGAAAGCTTGTTTACATGAATTAATGAAAGCTTGTATGTACATGAATTATATGAAAGCTGTATTACATGATTTTTTTTGAAGCTTGTATTACTGAATTTTATGTGCTGCTGTTTACATGAATTATATGAAAGCTGGGTATTACATGAATTATAGGTGAAAGCTTGTATTACATTTTGCATGAAAAGCTTGTATACAAGGTATATGAAGGGGCTTGTTTACATGAGTGGTCTGTCCAGCTTGTATTACATGAATTATATTAAAGCTTGTATTACATGAATTATATGAAACTTTTTACATGAATTATATGAAAGCTTTTTGTCATGAATTATATGAAAGCTTGTATTAGAACACCTTTATCTAGAACCGTATATGATGACCTTGCCAACCAATTTGTAATTTATTCTGGCTTGAAAGGGTAGTATTACAGCACCTTTCTATGAAAGCTAGTTTACTGAATTATATGAAAGCTTTCCTATTGAAAATATGCTGCTTGTTTCTTATGGCTTGTTTCAAAATTATCATATTGCCAGCTTGTATTACATGCTTTATGAAAGCTTGTATTCATGAATTCGTATGAAGGCTTGTATTATTAATGAAGATGAGGTGAAACAGAAAGCTCTTGTATCACATGAATTATATGAAAGCTTGTATTACATGAATTATATGAAAGCTTGTATTACATGAATTTATGAATTGGCCTTGTATTACATGAATTATATGAAAGCTTGTATTACATGAATCCCGGTTGAAGCTTGTATTACATGAATATATGAAAGCAATGTATTACATGAATTATATGAAAGCTTGTTTTTACATGAATTATATGAAAGCTTGTATTACATGAATTATATGAACGCTTGTATTACATGACCTTCTATGAAAGTTCCCATGAATTATATGAAAGCTTGTATTACATAAATTATATGAAAGCTTGTATTACATGAATTATATGAAAGCTTGTATTACATGAATTTTATGAAAGCTTGTATTACATGAAGTATATGTGAGCTTTTATTTCATGAATTATATGAAATTGTATTACAATGAATTTATGAAAAGCTTGTATTACATGAATTATATGAAGGCTTGTTTTACATCAATTGATGAAAGGCTTGCCTATTACATGAATTATATGAAAGCTTGTATTAGATGAATGAAAGCTTGTATTACATGAATTATATGAAAGCTTGTATTACATGAATTATAAAGCTTGTATTACATGAATTATATGAAAGCTTGTATTACATGAATTATATGAAGGCTTGTATTACATGAATTATATGAAAGCTTGTATTACATGAATTATATGAAAGCTTGTATTACATGGATTATATGAAAGCTTGTATTACATGAATTATATGAAAGCTTGTATTATATGAATTATATGAAAGCTTGTGTCCTGTGGCGCTGAATCCCCATGAAAGCTTGTATCACATGAATTATATGAAAGCTTGTATTACATGAATTATATGAAAGCTTGTATTATATGAAATTAATGAAAGCTGTATTGTGACCATTATATGAAAGCTTGTATTCATGCCTTCCTGTATAAAGCTTGTATTACATGATTTATATGAAATATTGTATTGCTCGGAGGTATATGAAAGCTTGTATTACATGGGAATTATTTTGAAAGCTTGTATTACATGAATTATATGAACGCTTGTATTACATGAATTATATGAAAGCTTGTATTACATGAATTATATGAAAGCTTGTATTACATGAATTATATGAAAGCTTGTATTACATGAATTATATGAACGCTTGTATTACATGAATTATATGAAAGCTTGTATTACATGAATTATATGAACGCTTGTATTGTGAATCTATGAAAGGCTTGTCACTACTGCTCTGATAACATATGAACCTTCCATTATAGCGAATTTTTCACTTCTTATCCTTGCGATGGGAAGTGTCATGTCGTGGTATGTCCTTACGTGCCCAATGGTTATTTCCAGCTAATTGTCTTCCTTTTTATATAGGACTTTTTCTTCCTTACCTTTCACCTCCAAAACAAGCCTTCAACAAACGAATGCCAATCTTCCTGTGGCGGGCCATCAGCTCAATGTCTTCCCATATCTTCCTGTACAGGGATAGAACACACAATGAGAAGGCCTGTTGATAGCATCACAAGGCAGTCTTTGTTCCTGAATCCCTTGAGTAATCGAGGTAGAAGGAGAGAGAAATGCACACCCATATGGGAATTGGGAACAGACATGAAAGGGCTCAAAGAAGACAAATAGAAAGACGTTGAAACGCGGGACAGGAAGGCCTTGTGTGAATATTTTGAAGGCATCAACTCCATAGGGTGCTAAACGGTTAATTATTGAATTAAATACCAGTACATCGATTGGTGATTACACCGGAGACGCGGTAGCACAGTGGTTAGTGCACTGGCTTCCTAACTCGGTGGTCCATGGTTCGATCCCCAGTTGAGGTGGGATTTTTTAGACCGTAAACGGCTCCGGGTCGATCTTTTCAGAACAAAATTCAGCGCACAAACACCAAGCTGTTGCAGATAAACTCACTTAAAAGCTGTATTTCAAACCAGCTTGGAGCTTAGTTCCCAGATTGATGCCTTCTCTCCACCTGCACCTTTGTTTATTCGTGTTGAGGAAAATTAGGAAATCCTCATAAAATTAACAAGCGTGGACCTTTAACTGTCCCGAAAAGATGAATTCTCTACATTGACTGTGGTTGAAGTCAAAATATTCCTGTGTGCCGCACTTTTTGAAAGATTAAGATACGGTAAACAGTGTCCAAGGACTTTAGAGAAATCTATTGCAGTGTATATTTTATAACTTGTTTACAATTTTTTACTTACCATTGTGTACTAATTTTATTGCTTCTTTCTCATTCCTACTCCCCTCATTCTTTCTTTCCTATTGACTATTATCATGTCCGATTGCAAAAACTCAAATCAAAATATAGGCAATATCACTAATTCATGGCTTAAACTATCAGGGCTTAAAATTGGTCATTTAAACATTTACCACCTGCTAGGTAAGCTTTCTGAAGTCTCCACCTTTCTCCAACAAAACTTCCACATATTTGGTTTTTCTGAAACCCGTCTCAATGACAAAATTACAGATGAAGAAATTAGGATTAATGGATTCACCACCATTCGCAAGGATTCTAACAGACAACATGAAACAGGGCTAGTCATATACATCTCAACATCTCTTCAGTACAGACGCCGTGATGATCTAGAACATACTGGCATTGAATGTATATGGCTGGAAATAAAACTCCCCAACCTGACCCCCGTTTTAATTGGTTACCTGTACCGAAACCCTAGCTCTTCTGCTGTATGGTTTGACACATTCTCACGAATGATGGACAACGTTTGGGCTTCTTCGAAGGAAATTATTCTACTGGGGGATTTCAATATTGACCTTCACAAATCGAACAACACGTGGAATGATATCACCATCTCATACAACCTCACACAGTTAGTCAATCAACCCACGAGAGTAACAGACTCATCATCTACACTAATTGATCAAATCTATACGACCTGCCCAGAAAGCATTGTAGAATGCACAGTTACACGGACAGCATTAAGTGACCACTATCCTATTTGCTGTACCTGGACGAGAAAAGGGTTCAAAGCACCTAAAACGGAACATATCACGGTCCATTACAGGAATTTCAAAAACTTTAACCTTCAATTATTCCTACAAGACCTACAAATATCCCCTCTCTCATACGTGTACCAACTTCCCCATCCAGAAGAAGCCATAACATACTGGACACAAACTTTTAACAATGTATTCGACAAACATGTTCGTATAAAGCAAGTTCGTGTTAAAAATATCAGAAAGACCCTGTAGTGGATTTGATGGTACTGTATGGTTGTGATATTACCTAGTGTGATGCATGAGGTCAGCTGTGAAGGCTCCTGAGATAAATGTAGCTGTGAATTTACAGAAGGCCCTTCTTGCTACCACTTACGACCTCACACATATCTTTTTTACTAATGAATGTGGCTACGTTAAAAATCTAGGGTACTGATATGTAATGTGTTGTGGTGGATTACATACACACAAACACAGATATTTAATAAGTCTAATAATATTAATAAAATTTATAACACACTGAACTAACTCAAGCTGTTTAAAATTTTGATAGTAAATTTTCTTTAAGTTTATTTGTTCTGAACCAAGGTTTTATTTTGGTCAGAACATATGAAAGGTTTTGAAATTATGAATGAAATGCATGAATATATGGCATAATAAATGAAAGGTGTGTACATATGAATTTTACAAGACTAGTTAATATTACTACTGTTTATATTTGTAATTTATCTGGGAGAATGATTAATGGATGTGCTGTTGGGGTGGCTTCATCACTCCCAGTCTATGACTACCAAACATTGTCCATTACTGATGGGAGGAATACAAGTTTTATTTCCCACCATGGTATGTTCTAGTTGAAGGAAATATAGTTGGTGTGTTAGTTAGAAAATAAGTTGGTGAATGTCCAGCAGGCCAGACGCTCACGTATCTTGACTGAGTAGTTCTGGTGTTGAAATCTGGTGGCCCCACCTCTCCGTGCTTGGGGGCAATATAAGGCTGCTCTGCCAAAATACTATACTGCACGGGTCTTCACTTGTATTATACAACACAGCATTTGACACCACTTTGGTGCCTAGAGGCGAAGAGGCGCTGTATTACATCTCACAAGGACAGACTCTGAGCATTCAAATGACGTAGTTACACCGCATATGCCTACGGATTCCACACTTGTAAGCCAGATCAGCACAATCAAGGCATGAGTATTGGTTTCACCTACGTTGTTGAAAGTAGCTACCAAGACGACATGAAGTACGTGAACATAGACCTATTAGATTCTCTGCGCGAAAATTGCCATAGGAATACAGACCCAATGTGTGGTCACTGAATGTCACCTCAATGAACTGTATGAGGTTTTAACTCAACAATGTCCTTACCTTGAGATATCAGTCTACGCACGTCACTCGCATTCAATGACACAAACATGAGCACTGCATCTCTGATGACCAGGGAACGATTCCACAGATGTAACTCTGTTGTTCACGCATACTAGACACATCCTGACCAATGTGTACGGACAGAATTGGGAACCATGCCCAGGACGATGACAGCCGATAGAATAAGTTCTCACCATTAAGACTCGCTTATTCTATGTGAAAATACGTTACACCGCATTACGGGTAGCAAAGTGAATCTATATGAATACTGTGACTATAGCGAGATATCCGTTATCCTACTAGGGGATCCTCAAGCATGTATACAAAGCCACCCTTCATAATCACTTTGCTGTGGCTGTTTGAATAGTATTAACCCGTGTCGTTATGTCTCTCTCTAGAACCCTGATTTTGATACTTGGGCTGGAGCTGATTCTTAGTAAGCGATTATCCTTACTTGTTTGTATAGGTCAAGCTCAACATAAATAGAGGTAGCATTTTACTGATAGATGGCACTGATGCTATCATGAATCACGTCGAGTAACATCGTTAGAACAATATTACAATACAATCGAATATTACTTTCAGTCGTTACCACGAATATGAATTTGAGAACACAGTTTATAAATTTTAGCAATAAACTCAGCTGAGCTGAGCTGGCTCTAGCTATGGCGATCCTGACTAAGTATGGGCAATTAGCTTTGCTGGGCGGAATATCAACGCGCTATGCTGGAAGAAATATGTGTCTACTACTGGACAATTTAGGTGTGAATTGGCAAATCAAAATCGCCGCGTACTGTGAGGTCGCCGGGATAATAATGAATTATCTGTAGCGCCACTATATCGCATTCATCGTTCTTTCCATGAATAACATTCCATATCAACTCCCTTATACAAATTAGATCATAAACTTCCGTTCGCTACCCAAAGCTTACATATTCAGTCTCTGAGGCTCCAGTCAAGTATGTATTATTTGTCTGTTATTGGTCCGACGACCTGTTCTCTCTATTCGATTGTGCGCTTTTTTATACCTAAACACACTTGTCTAACAAATTATGTACATGCTATTTCCTACACGAATCTTAGCGCCTCTAGAGTTATTTTTTAGCACCTACCAAATTTCCACTAATTCCCCCTCTGCTTTTCATTTCCATCTTAATATTTTAGCACTTGAGTCTCAAGGCCGCCCGCAAATTTTTGATGTAAAATTATAGTGAAAATTTTTTTTTTCAATGCAGTATCGCTTCGTGCTGATATGAACTACACAGTCTTTTGTCAATATCTTCAATTATTATCTATCCGGTCTGTATAAATGAAAAGCAATCCATATTATTTCTCTGCTCAAGATGGGCCATCAGGCCAGCTAGGGGTATTATATTCCATAAACATTATTATTATTAAAGAAAAAGTTAACTCTTTTCAAGGTTTATTTTGTTTTTTTGAAATAAGTATCGAGCATCTTCTGTAATGCAGTTTGCCGCTGAATTCAAATAAAGGACTAAGTATCGCAAAAGCGACCAAGAAATTGACATGTTGCGTATAAATAGCTTAAAGGTCCCATATTTGTCCATTTTCTTTAACCTTGTGTTCAACTAATGGGGACTGAGATTTTTTTCCTTTCCCCACCAATTGCGTCTTTTAGCCTTGGCTTAGTTTTCAAGCACCGTGTGTTTCAGTCCATATTTTTCTTTCTGATCTCCGTTCTCCTCCCGCTACAAGGGTAAACGTTTTGCCTTCACGTCTAACAAGTTAGTTCCATGGCGGGGTAGTGACCCACGGCATGCGATCCATGTCTTTCTAGTAGCTTACAGCTTATTTTTTATCAACCTACAATTTATCGTTGTTAGGTATAGATATTTTATAATAACGTTTAGTATACACGGTTAATTTTAAATCAACACCTTACCAAAAATGTCAGTAAGGAAGATTTTGGATACGTCGATACCAAGTGACATATTACATATCATTGTCTGGTAAATATTAGTGAGAGCACACAATGTAAAAAAAGACTTTGTCTTTACAAAAATTTTTATTAATAAAGAAACCTTTCGAAGATATATTCTGATGGCATGGTACAAAGACGACTTTGTATATTTAAGTTTCTTGTTTTGATGCTATTGACTCCTTGTGGGAGTCTATTAAAGAGGTTGAAAGATTTAACATGATTACTTGAGTTCTCGAGTCTCATGTTATAGAGTGAATTTATCTATACACAATCTGGATCAGCTGTTTATGTTGAATATAATAAAACTTGACGCAGAATTTCTTGAAACCATCCGCCAACAAAAGAAGGTCTGGTCTGTTTGCATGGCTTGAAACTGCCAGTTTTTCGCTACAAAAGCATATCTGGGTTTCTCAGGTTGTAAAAAGTCGCAAATCCGAGGGTTTCATCAACTTCACAAATGACAGCTTTTCTGTGTTTTCTACCACTGAGAATGATAACAATGACTGTCAATAATAAATTATTGTTAAGATATTATTTTAACAAAATAGAGATAACATAGAGCATCAATTTCAATTGCATAGGGAAATACATTGGGAATCAGTCCAACACAAAAATCGAGAAGTTCATATCAACTCAAATGTCAAGTTCAGTACCTACTGGTAATAGGTCTCGAAAATATGGACACCCAATTAAGAAGTAGTTACAAGGACCAATGAAAACAAAACAAATGAATGAATGCATCAGTGACTCATAGCTTGACTGTTGTGTCATGGCAGCGAACACAGAGCTTGACCAAGACCCTACTCTATACCTCCAATCGTGGTGGTCTCAGGAAATCGGCTGCATCACTGCAGTCTGGTCTAGAGAGTAGGGATCGAAGAGGAAGGCAAACCCGGTCCCCAAAAATATGCGTGCTTGAAGTCTGATGTGTCAGCCTAAAGGCGCAAAAAATTGTCAGCTTCACTGTAAATGAACACAAACGCCCTTTTTCATGACGAACGAGGAAGAAAAGTTAGATTTACATAAATGGTACTTCTACGTCGCTAAAAATAACAAGAACTGAAATAGTATGACAAGATCACCAAGATCACCAAGATGCGGCAACTGAATGAAACATCCAGATCAACAGTGTGTAGTGGAATCAGAAGAAATATCCAAAGTATTACAATAGGTATGATGGGGAAATATCACACGATATATATGAACACCCTATGAGGAAGCCTGCCACAACATTAGCATAGCTAAACATTCAAAATATTCATGGCAATCCTCAGGGTAAAAGAAATTGAGTGGGTCACCCAAAAAAAAAAAAACATGGAGAAGAGCGAACTCGAGAACAGAACATAAAAAAGGATAAGAGCATGTGAACCCCCCCAAAATAATAAAATAAAAATAATGTGATGGGATTGCGGCAGCAGGATAGTGAAAACTTGGAAGGTATTATAAAGGCCCTTGATATTCCTTCCCCCCGCTCCCCCCCCCCATGCGGGCCTCTTATATAGAAGAATATATAAATATTAGAAAAAGAATTGAGGTACAAGAGAATAATGTAAGGATGAAGCAAACACAAAAGTAAAAGAAAAAAGGATTGCCAATACTTAGCCCACGGAAGTAGTGAGGCATATTTGGGAATATGGTTTTAGAGGACCCATAATTTTCTGATCGTCATTGCATTCTAAGATTTGAGATGTGGTTAGCATATCGCATCTACATTAACCTACTCCAGAGAGTTTGCTCTGGAGCCCTAAAAATTCACTGAGCTAATTTTTTTAGGGATCAACTCAATGTATGACCATCTATCTGTAGGTCTATAAAAAAAAATCCATCACAAAAGTATTTTCACCTGTCAACTTGGGTAATCAGCCATAGACCACCAAGACCTAGGAAGTTGCATGCACTAACCACTGATTGTTATCCTTTAATTGTACAGGCTCTAAGCAAGTAAAGCACTAAGATTACAACTGTTAAAACAATTATTTCTGAAAAAAGATCTTAAAAATTAGCTAGATGTGTGAGATACAGTCTAGTAAGACCGTCACAGTAAAAAATTCAACATGAAAGTGTAATATGTAAATTTTTAAGAAAATTTGTATAATACTAGTGGTCGTTAACTATCAACAGGAAAGATAATGTGGGGGGGGGGGGGTGGGGGGGGGCCATTTACACTTAAATATTAATAATAGATCTATAATAAAAAATTGATTTAATTGCGGAAGCCCGTTTATAATCCTTTATATAAATCTAGAATTAAGGTAGTACTCAGGAACTAACTTATAAATTCAAGTATTAATGGTGTTATTAATCAGAATGAAGCATACTATAAATATAAATATATATTATATGGTTTTTAATATTTGCAACTATATAATCACATAATATGGCAACTTATAATCAATATATGAGTCAAATTAATGCGATTTAGTAAATAAGAAAAAAAATAGAATACTACTTATCATCAAAATATACCTTTTCAGCTCTCCAATGGAGCACAGGCTTTCAACAAATTTAGTACTAAGGTACCTCCAGTCCCAAAATGTCATCTGACCTGATAAACATACCTTATATTTGCGTCCCTACAATAATTCTATTACATTTACTGTTTAACGGCAGGCCTACGAGGGTTATCCCTTCCTTACGAGTTAAATAAATAGTCTAGATTTTCTTAAGTATATACAATTCGCTAATTCTGTTTATTCCTATATCTTGGCCTACATAATAAGTGAGGTCACATTTAATTTTTATTTAATCAATTAAAATTAATGATATTATTTTTAAAATAATTAGAGTGTATAAATTAATAGGTTAAATTATAACATCGCGATAGCCATTTATACAAAATAGATCTTGTTTTTCCTTATGGTACTAAGTAAAAATGAGATTACACAAATATCTCCATACTACATAAATTATTTAAACTTGGAGTACCTGGGATTAATGTTAGAGCATTACAGTTCTACCAGGACTGTAAAATGTGAGATATACTTACACGACTCCTGCTTTTGATTGGGATCAATTTATCTTCTTAAAAAGAGACTTTAATATTCGAGGAAGGAACAACTGGTTAGAACAGCCAACCACTACTAAAAATAAAGACTGTGGAACATAACAGTACGAGATTCTAAGATCTCTAACCACTTCAACTCCCTATGTCAGTGTAGCAGACTGTAGGACTATTATCTTTATAGTATTATATTCTTTCATCTCTTAACCTCCTGTGCCCTATAATTTTTATTCCAATTATTCACACAGGAGCAATCTTCTTCATTAGCAAGTCAGTGTGCTAAGACTTCAATAATTAATACTGTTTGACTTTTTTAATTTCTGAGAGTAATCCTGCGAAGACTGACTAAACTAATGTAATACACTTCCTTAAAAAATAATAAAGTAATACCTAATAGTCTTATATGAATCTGTAAACTTTTTTTTTTGAAATTACCTTACAACAAAATTCTTTCCCCCCACCCCCCCCCCTCCCTTATTCATCCCCCCCCCCCCCCCTTAATGCCTTAAATACCCAGGGTTTTACAAAAATAAATGTATTGATTTAATGGGGGGGCACACTCCCCCCCCCCCCCCCCCCAACCCCCCCCCCCCCCCCCCCCCACCCCCCCCCCCCCCCCCCCCCCCCCCATCCACCAAAGTGCCACCCACCCCCCCCTCCCCCCAAGATATTCTTGTAAAACCACCCCCTGCCAGCCCCCCCACCCGGTGTATTATTTGCTTTATTTAAGCGGATTTTTTTTTCTAGTTTTAAAAAAAAAATTAATAAAAAAATGAAAAACCAGGAAAACTTGAAAAGAAAAAAACCCCCCCACCCCCATACTTTAAAGAAAGAAACACCCCCCCACCCCCCCCCAAATTTTTTTTTTTTTTTTTTATTGTATCACCTGAGCAATATAATAAGCTGGAAAAATAAGAATCGGTTTGAAAGTTCCATTGAGCTGGATTATAAGTAAGTAGTCCGCAGTACTATCTGTGGTAAAAATAATAATATTTAGATATACAAAAATAGTATTTATAAATTATATTATATTAAAATTTTTACATCCGGTTTTTTTATTTTTAAATATCTGCCCCCCCCCCCCCCCCCCCCCCCACAAAACCCTTAAGATCTAAAACAATCCCCCAAGAAACTTTTAAAATTGTTTAAGATGGGCCACCCACGCAGAAATAAAAACGGTTCTATAATTAAAAACCCCCATCACCCCCATGTCCCCTGTCATCCATGCCATCGGAACACTTACTACCTTTATATAAAAGAAACAAACCTTAAAAATAAAAAGGGGGGTAAGAATAACTTGGGGGTCCCCCCCCCCCCCCGCCCCCCCCCCCCCCCCCCCCTACACCCCGAAAAGCCCCCCCCCCCCCAGATTAATTAATTAATTTATTTTTCCTTATGTATATCCCCCCCCACCCCCCCCCCTAAAAAACTTTCCCCATTATCCAAAAATGGGGGTTTAAAAAAATAACCATTATTTTTTCACACCTTTTCCATACCCCCCCCCCATGGGTTATCAGGGGGGCCGAATATCACAGTTAAACAGTAAAAAAAAAAAAAATAAAAAAATTGAAAATTCTATCTATCAGTCAAATTCAAAAACCCAATGTAACACACTAAAAAAAACACAATTATTTATATCCCCCCCCCCGGAACCGGTTGCATTTATTTTTGTTTTTTTTTTTATTGGAAAACCCCCCCCCAAATTCTTTTTGTTGGTTATTGGGGGTGGGGGGGGGGGGGTGGTGGGATGGGGGGGGAAAAAAAATCAAAATATTTTAAAAACAAAATTATTTTAACAAAAAAACAATATTGGGAAAAAAGCCGGAGTGAAAAGTCCCCTTACATCCAGGAAACCCCACCCCCCCCACCGTGGTACCCCCACCCCCCCTCTCCCCCCCCCCCCCACCCCCCCTGGCCCCCCCCCAAGGATAAAACAATTATTTTATCTGCTACAAATTCTCCCCCCCGGAACGTGCAAGGACTTTGTTGGAAAAAAAAAACTAACCATCCCCCCCCCACCCGGGATAAATTTATTTTATCCCCCTAGAAAAACATTTTTGAGTTTTTAATATACTACTGGGGGGTGCAAAGCCCCCCAAAATTGCCAAAATTTTATTAAAAAAAAAAAAAAATTCCCCCCCCCCCTTTTACCTAAATTTGGAAGAAACTATGCGTATAGTTTTCCCCCCAAAAGGCTTGAAGAGACTGCCACACAGGTAAGAGGCTGGTGAGAATGTACAAAATATTGCTATGGGCATTAAACAAAATGAGAAGTATCCCCCAAATGGTTAGAAAAAAAATCAACCAAAATTTAAAGTTTTTTATGCAAGGCAGGTAAAGAAAACGGGGTTATGATTGCTTAATATAAACGCCCCCCCCTCCACCCCTTTCCCCCCCCCACACACCCCCCCCACCCCCCCCCCCCCCCCCCACCCCCCCCCCACCCCGCCACCCCCCCCCCGGAAAAAAAAAAACCAAATATGGGAAAAATTGAAAAAAAACCCTGGTTTCTTTTTAAAAAAAAAATAACAAAGGAAAAAATATTCCCCTGCCAAAATAAAAAGTGACCTTGGGTGGGGGGGGTATATTCTTTAACATTTGATTGTTTATCTAGCCCAAACATTATTTAGTTCTATGTAAATCCAAGACAGGCCCTCGGAAATCAAAATAAACAACGGGGGAAAAACTACAAATAGCATATTTTACCCCCCCCCAAAAGTTTTTGGGCCTTATTTAACTTGGTGGGGGTGGGGGGTTTGGGGGTAATGGGGTATGTCTTTCACCCCCTAGACCCCCCACCCACCCCCCCAACCCCCTGTGGGTAATGAAGTATTGGGGCCGACCCCGGGGGGGGGCCACCACCCCCCCCCCAATTAGGATGCTATAAAGGGTGGCCCCAAACAAAACCCGACAATTTACGGAAAAATTAACACCCCCCCAAGGAATCCCCCTCCCAAAGTTAATAAAATTTTTTTTAAGAGTTTAGAGCAAAATAGGAACAAAAATCTAAAAAGGGCCAAAGAGTGTTCAAGTTTGGGGGGGGGGGCACCCCCCCCCCCCCCCCCCCACCTGCGTCTGTTTTTAAAAAAAGAAATTTCTAGGGAGGGAAAAACTCATATAGAAAAAAAAAATGAAACCCCCCCCAAAAAGGGGAAAAACAACTGTGGGGGGAGGGGGTGAGGGGAAAAAGGACAAAAAGGGGTGCAGAAATGACAACCAAATTTTTTCCCCCCCCCCTAAAAATGGGTAGACAAACCCGCAGTGTTGAGCTAAATTATTTGTTTGTTTTATAAAAATATCAATGCAAACCCCCCCCCCCCAAACCCCCCCCTATTTAAATTAGTGCAATTTTAAAACATAAATAAATATAAAATAATATTATTATAAAAACAATAATACAAAAGATTAATATTATATATATCAAAAATAGATAACATTTTAAAGATATAAACATTAACTCTTTATTTATTATTATTTTATTAATAATAATTTAAAATATTAGTAAATTGATTTACTCAAATAGTAGAAAAATTAATATATATTGATTGATTGCTCGAAAAAGAAAAAAAAAAATTAAGGAGTGATCTAGGATTTTGACTTTTTCAGGTGAGGTCAGTCCTGTAAAATGATTGTCACTTCACTAGTGAGCAAAAGTTAATGACAACCTAATGATCCGTGATGCAATACAAATATGACGATATTTTATCAAAAATGTATAAATTACTAAACCAAAAGAATATAAATATGGGCACAAGAACTTCTAATAAATTACCTTATTCAATACAACGCCAGTCTTAAGCGATATGTATCCCTTTGCTTGGCTAACACAACTGCATACCGTAGATGTAGGTAATATATAGGACCTGGTAATAATATAATATAATATCATCAGAGATATGATTGCATTGTATATCAAAGTTTGTGCGATATTGGCAAAGAGGAGTTTGTTTATGTTAACTATGGCGAGTGACCGATGATATGTAGGTCGATATTTTGTGTTTTTTTTGTATTTTATCTTCCAACATCAACCAATCTATAGCAAATCGTCTACAAAAAATTCCCTATATTTAGTAATCAAGACGCAATAGATAATTATTCAAGATTGATAAACCAATACAAATCTCTAAATAAATCTCAAAATAGTTGAGAATTGGTTCTAAGGATATATAAAGTCTCTACAAGTGTTGGAATCATAGTTTTTAACAAATGACTCAATCTTTAAAACCACAATCACAACATATAACTAGTAATACCAAACACAGAGGCAATATATTAAATTAAAAAGTTTGTAGTGAAACAACAATTTATAACTAAATGTACGAGCAATAAAATTATATTGATAAGTTTTCTCTATTTTCTATTATCGTATAATAATTCAGTTTTGTGTAAACAAATAGAAATTTTAAATGTCTGTGTATTATTTTACTCAAATTTTCTTGGTTGTTTTAGATAGGTTATTAATTCAACTGATTAATAGAGCTAATTAGGACAAATTTTAACCCTTGTTGATATATGGGAGTATTTTTATATTTTAATAGTAAACGTCCATCCTCGCGACGCTACAAGTATATGTATGTTATGACAGTGGGTAATAACTAAGTAAAAGGCGTGGATATTTTTAACAAAAATAAGATGTAAATAATCACACGATTTTTTGTTGTTTGGTAATCGATATAATAATGAAAATGCTTTTAGAAAGAATGTTAATATATCTTTAATGTAGCACCCAACTATGGTTCATTTAAACAAACTGGCGCATGAAGGGGTGCCAGATAACCAGTGCAACTCTTCAGGTTTGTAACGTTGTGTACGTGCCAACTAGTTCCTTCTTGAACCACCCACTTGCCACATTGGTTTAAACAATTATAAAAAATATAATAATATCCCAAAAGTTCTTCCTTCTCTTATTATTTGTTTCTTCTGAAGTGTTTTCTTTTGGTCTTTGTTTCCTTTTTTCCCTCTTACCCCTCAGGAACCCAAGTGGTGACCTGCAATGGTATT
>JAMPIV010022888.1:0-35000 GCA_024509875.1 Oreohelix idahoensis
CAGCTACCGCTCAAAAACCCTCTCCTCCATACTAAGTAAATTTGAACACCTGCGTCCAAGGTCGTGGTTTTGTGTGCAAATTGCGACACTTTTTTTATTCAACACAGTCTGTCGATGATGTGAACTACACTGTCTTTTGTCATTATCTTCAATATTATCTATCCGTTTGTAAAATTAAGACCATCTTAGTTCACTGCTCAGAATAGGCCATCCGGCCAGCTAATTTTTATATTCCTAACATTAATATTAAGAAAAAATTACTTTTTAATTTTTGTAATATTCCTAACATCTGCGTTTTACCGCTCCATTCAAATCAAAAGCTTGGTATCGCAAAAGCGTCCAATAAATGACTGTGGCGTAACATATCTAGGGTCCCTTCTGTGGAGTTGCTTACTTTTTATGTCAACTTGAGAAACGTGACTTTTCTCCGTTTCCCCCCCAATTGCGTCTCCTTAGCCTTTCCAGTCATATTTTTTTTCTTTCTGATCCGCCGTTCCCCTCCTGTCTAGCAAGTCAATTATTATGGAGGATGATGACCCGCGGTCTAGGCGATCATGTACATCAGCAGCCTACGCATTATGTTTTTATCCTTAAATGTTATCTTTGGAGGGATTTTACCGTTGTATCTCTGTCAATTTCACTACATAGATAACTACTAGAACATTTTAATAATACTAACTAGTATAGTACATATATATGTACACTATTGCATTTATGATATAATATTCTATGCATTTCTTTTCATAATCTCTAAATCCTTTTAAGTTCTGGTCAACCTAAAAAATTGACACAGAACAAAATAAATGTAATATACTTATATCAAAAAATTTTACACACGTGAGTTAGTTCAGTGTATTTTAACAATTATTAATATTATTAGCCTTGTTACATATCTGTGGGTATATTTATAATCCATTACACCATACTACATAGCATAACCCTAGACACTTTACGTAGCCACATTCATTAAAAAAAATTAAGTGTGAGGTCGTAGTGGTAGCAAGAAAGGCCTTCTGACAATTCTCAACTACATTTTACCTCAGGAGCCTTCACAGCTGGCCTCATACAATTACATTTAGTAATATCATCATCATACAATACCATCAAACACCACTACAATATTGGGGTCTTGTCCAGGGATAATTAGCCCAACAGTAATATTAGGATCTCCTGGTGGGAGAAATAAAAGTAGGGAAATAAATTGTAAAATTTCCCTTAAAATTAAAAGTGTCCCTGCAGATAAAAGTTGGTGAATCTTCACAGCCAGTAATAATTAATTAGTTAACTGGTTAGTTAGAATTAGTTAGACTATAGTCATAAGAAGTACTTAGTGTATTTACTGGTTAGAAATTTAGCTTGTATATTATTATATTGTCTAAAAAGTATGGCGGAGCTGGCAAAATTTAGATCAGCTGCTGTGCTCACCGCGAAGGAGATGGGAATGGATGGTCAAATTTTAATTCAATACGTGACGACTGAATGTGATAAATATATTGAACGGGAAGAAAGGAGGTTAGTTGAAGAGAAGAGGTTAGAGGCTGATAGAGAAATTAAGAGGCTGCAGATTGAGGCAGAAGAAAAAAGGTTGACTGCCGAAAGGGAGGCAGAAGAAAAACGACAGCAAAGGGAGGCAGAAGAAAAACGACAGCAAAGGGAGGCAGAAGAAAAAAGGTTGACTGCCGAAAGGGAGGCAGAAGATAGAAGGTTGCAAAGGGAGCACGAATTACGACTAAGGGAGCTGGAATTACAAGGCCCGACTCCTGAAAATGGTGCCAGCCCTTTTGCCTCAGATGCTACGCCCAGTCTGGGAGCCTCAAACTCAGCTATGGGGTTTCATTTAGACCATTTTGTTGAAAAAGACGATGACATAGAGGGGTACCTAGGACGTTTTGAGTTATTAGCTACTACATATGGGTTAGAGAGAGAGAGAGGTGGAGTTTAAAGCTATCACAGGGATTGAGGGGTACTTCTTATGAAGTATTTGCTAAAATGAACAGGGAAGACCAAGACAATTATGACATGTTAAAGCAGGCTTTGTTATTAAGGTACGAGAAGAATGGTGAATTTTATCGTAAGAAATTCAGAAATGCCAAACTGTTGTCTGGGGAGACATACCACCAATTCTCTGCTAGACTAGAAACCTATTTGGAGAAATGGACGGCTCTGGGGAAGACCCAAGATCTCAAAGAAATGATCATGATTGAGCAATTGAGAGAGTCCATGGCTCCAGACATGAGAAAATTTCTCATGGAACAAGGTGCAGAGAAGTTGGGGGAAATTTTAAATGTTGCTGAGAGGTATCAGGCAGCCCAGGCAGAGGTAAGTGGTGCTAAAAAGAAGCACATAGACAATTTTAAAGCTCCACAGCAATTTAATAAATTTGATACTAGAGAGCAGGGAAATAAAGGTAGGACAAACTTTGAGCGGCCAAGAAATGACTATCGCGACAGAAACTCACAGTTCAATGACCAAAAGTTCAATGAAAGAAAACCGTTGAACCAAGGAAAAAGATGGTGTAAATGGTGCAAGAAGGATAACCATAACACCGAATTTTGTAGAAGGAAACCTTCAAACATTGCTGCAATGAAGTCGGGGATGCAAAGATTAAAGGTTAATCCTAAAGGACAACAGGAACCTTATCACCCCCCAGTTTGTGAGGATGTTATTTGTAATGGGGTCACCATAAGGTGCCTTTATGATACAGGTTTGGATTATGATTCAGTTGTGAAGTCTAGCCTAGTGGACCCAAGTCAGTATACCACAGAAACAGTGGAAATACAAGGGGCGACTAAGGACATACCACTCATGACACTTCCCATCGCAAGGATAACGGTGAAAACTCGCTATGTGGAAGGAGAAATCAGAGCAGCAGTGATAGATGAACCAATCTACCCTCTGATATTGGGGTGTAGATACGTCTTCTTGGGGAATCCCGAGAAACCTGTGATCATGGCGACAGTGCAGACCAGGTCACAGAAGAAGGAGGAAGAAGGTGAACCTATAAATGCTCATCCAGAGGAGATGAGGAAGGCGCAGGCTGAGGATAGGACACTCAAGCCCTGTTTTAAAAAATTGCCCAAATGCCACACACCTCCGAGCAAGGGGGAATATTTCATGAAGAACAAACTCTTATACAGGAAGACAGGAACTAGATCCACTGGTCACGGACAGTTAGTTCTTCCCAAGATATATAGGGCAAACTTAATAAGGAGCTTACATGTTGGAACAGATGGTGACCATGAGAAAGTCGGTACCATCTGCCAAAAGATTGCTCGAAGATACTATTGGCCCGACGTAAATGTCGATGTTGAAAACTTTGTAGAAGCATGTGGCGTATTTCATGAGGGAACACCCACAAAGGGAAAATATGTGCAGGACCTAGAAACGCCACGGGGCAACTTTAGGCCTGAAAGGAAAACTAATTATACTCGGGTAGACAAAGTGGAATGGGAGCCCCCTTTTCACACCCAGTCTTCACTTGAATGGATTAACATGGCCACTATGCGAAGAGTACAAAGAAGAAATTTTACCCAGGATAAGATGACAATCCCTCGGTCAGACTTATATAAACTGGAAGAACAGACAAGAGAGCGAAGATCTCTCAGAAACAATCTTAAGTGGGGAGACAAAACCCAGAGAAAAAATTGGTAGTGGTCGATTTGTGAGTGATGATTCTAGGAAGAAAAGTCCTCATTATAAAGCTTCTAAGGGACGGGACCAGACGGGTTCCAGGAAAAATACGTATGATAAATTAAAGATCCAGATGTAACTTTATTAAGGACCTGGACAGATGAGAAGGCGGAAGAGACTGTTACCTCATCGTATCAATATGTGAACGAACTGACCACTCGTTTGAAAGCTGGATGGAAACTGGCAAATGATAATTTGAAACAAGCCAGGAAGAAACATGCAGCATATTTTAATAGGAAGGCAAAGGACAGGGAACTGGCAGTCGGAGAGAAGGTGCTGCTTCTACTACCCGGAAGCCAGAATAAATTACAAATTGGTTGGCAAGGTCCATATACGGTTCTAGAGAAGGTGTCTAGAACAAACTATAAAATTGACAAAAAGGGGAAGGAAAAAGTTTATCATGTAAACCTGTTAAAGAAGTATCTGGACAGACCACTCCAGGAAAGTACCCCCTTATTGACCTTGGCTATTGCAACCCAGATGCAAAAAGAACCACTCACCTCACATGAATACCCATTACATCCTTGTGAAACAGCAGCACAGGTAAAAGTCAGTAAGCACCTGACTAAAAACCAGAGGGAGAGAGTTCAAAGGTTCTGGAGGAACATACAGATGTATTAACAGATAAACCAGGCCATACAAATTTGCTACAGTATGACATGAAACTGGTAGACTCAAACCCAATCTGTATGAGAGCCTATTCTATTCCGTTCGCGAAGGAGAAGGCATTGAAGGAAGAAATAGAGTATTTGTTGAAGGAGGGGATTATTTCGCACAGTGAATCATCTTTTAGTTCTAGTGTCGTTTTGTTGAGAAAACCGTCTGGGGAACACAGACTGTGCATAGATTACAGGAAACTGAATGCTGTCACAGAAGGACAAGTGGATCCATTACCAGACACAAAACAGTTATTTGCCAGACTGAACAAGGCAAAATACTTTTCAAAGGTGGATCTTAGTAAAGGCTATTACCAGATCCCAGTGAAGCCTGAAGTGAGACCTTATTTGGCTTTTAGCACTTCGGATGGACATTATGAATTCAATATGCTACCATTCGGACTGAAAAATGCTCCGAGTGTGTTTTCAAGGATGATGCGAAAATTGTTGGATCCCCTGAATAACCCATGTATCACAAATTTCATGGATGATATTCTCGTCGCCACCGAGACATTTGAAGAACACATTGAAGCTCTGGAGATGTTGTTTGATAGACTTCGGGAGGCGAACTTAACTGCTAGGCCAACAAAATGTTGTATTGGATGCAAAGAGTTGGAATTCTTGGGACACACTGTATATCAGGGTAATATGACCCCTGATCCTAAGAACTTGGAAAAACTGCAGAGAGCACCTAGGCCGCAAACAAAAAAGGACGTGCGATCATTCGTGTCGTTATGCGGATTTTATCAGAAATACATCAAAAATTTTAACGCTATTTGTGCTCCTCTGACTGATCTGACTCGCAAGGGACTTCCAGATAAAATTATTTGGACTGCACAATGTGAACTAGCATTTCAAGAGTTAAAGGAAAAACTCACTAGCAAGCCTATTCTCAAACTGCCTGATTTGACACAGGACTTTGTCTTAAGAACCGATGCAAGTAATGTAGGACTCGGAGGGGCTTTGTTGCAAAGATCATCTTCACCTGATGGGGAACTGAAACCAGTCGCTTATGCAAGCCGCAAATTGAATAAGGCGGAACAAGGATACTCCACAAGCGAAAAAGAATGTTTAGCATTAATCTGGGCAATAAAGAAGTTTCAAATCTATCTGTATGGTAGGACATTTGTGGTGGAGACGGACCATCAGCCTCTCGTGTTCTTGTCTCAGGCTAAGCATGAAAACGCAAGATTGCTGAGGTGGTCTTTGTTGCTTCAACCTTATCAGTTTAGTATCCAATATATCCCAGGCAAATTGAATGTCGGTGCAGATTTCCTCAGTCGGCACCCCTGTGATCAAAAATAGAGTAGTGGCAGACGTGAGGAGTAATTTTACCTATGTGTATCGCTGGTTTTGGAACTTGCCATAGGCATGTTTTCAAGTGGGGAGATGTGTAGTGAAATTGACAGAGATACAACGGTAAAATCCCTCCAAAGATAACATTTAAGGATAAAAACATAATGCGTAGGCTGCTGATGTACATGATCGCCTAGACCGCGGTCATCATCCTCCATAATAATTGACTTGCTAGACAGGAGGGGAACGGCGGATCAAAAAGAAAAAAAATATGACTGGAAAGGCTAAGGAGACGCAATTGGGGGGGAAACGGAGAAAAGTCACGTTTCCCAAGTTGACATAAAAAGTAAGCAACTCCACAGAAGGGACCCTAGATATGTTACGCCACAGTCATTTATTGGACGCTTTTGCGATACCAAGCTTTTGATTTGAATGGAGCGGTAAAACGCAGATGTTAGGAATATTACAAAAATTAAAAAGTAATTTTTTCTTAATATTAATGTTAGGAATATAAAAATTAGCTGGCCGGATGGCCTATTCTGAGCAGTGAACTAAGATGGTCTTAATTTTACAAACGGATAGATAATATTGAAGATAATGACAAAAGACAGTGTAGTTCACATCATCGACAGACTGTGTTGAATAAAAAAGTGTCGCAATTTGCACACAAAAACACGACCTTGGACGCAGGTGTTCAAATTTACTTAGTATGGAGGAGAGGGTTTTTTGAGCGGTAGCTGTGTCTAAATATAACTTTTAACGACAAAATTTTGGAGGGGAGAGAAAGGTTGGTTCAAAAATCAAGCACATTTTTTTTAGAAACACAAGTAGAGACGGACAGACTAACAGATAAACATCCATACTTGACTGAAGCATGACTGAAATGACTTTATGGTAGGAAATTTGAAATTTAAAATAAACCGAGGCAGTGATTGGCCACAGACAATCATATCATTAGCGCTCAGACGCGAAAGTGGGGCCATTCTTCAATAGTTGTTCAGTGATAGACACAGATTTTAAAGTGTGGTGATTCCATATGAAAGCAAGTGAAATAAATTTAGGGACGCCATACTATAGCCAGCAGCTCAGCTGAGTTTTGCTAGCAATTCTGTGTTATTTATTCATAATCTGGTAAGATTGAAATTATTTCCTTATATATTTTGAATATTGTTTCATGTTTGAGTGATTTGATACTGCCATATCGAAATCTAGCCTTACAAACAAGTAGGGATTTGCTCTAGACCCCCCGCCCTAGTCAGGGTCTAGGGACCAACAATGTACATAAGCTCCAGCAAGGATTATGCAAGACAGATCAAGTGTTGAGAATAATGATACATATTACCTATCCTCTTTTAGGGCCGAAAACTAATAAACATTTTCAGGATCTATAGTCTGGGAGGATCTATCTGATGTAAAACCACCATGGTAAATGTGCTGTTTGGTCAGAGAGATCTGACCTGTCTGTATGATGTGGTTGTTGTGTCACTGTTGTGTCCAGACGTGGGTAGAGAATAGATTTTGACACATGGCCCATACTTTGATTGCAGAGCTGCGAGTTTCTGTCGTCAACAAAGCAGTGTCTATTCAGTTGGTGACTTTACTCGAGTGTATCTGTGCAGTATTTGTGACAGAGACCACCATTATTGCCCGCCAGCACGGAGAGGTGGGACCACCTGATTTCAGCACCAGAGCGACAACTACCAGATGAGTGAGCCTCTGGTCTGCTGGACTTTCACCAACGCCCTTTAGTTACTAAGAACCCCATAAAAATTCCCACCATTTTCTGGACACTGTGTAGTCAATATAGACAGGTGTGATGAGGCCACCCCAACAGCACAAACAGTACTATCCTCCCAAGTAGATAACTACTAGAACATTTTAATAAAACTAACTAGTATAGTACATATATATGTACACTATTGCATTTATGATATAATATTCTATGCATTTCTTTTCATAATCTCTAAATCCTTTTAAGTTCTGGTCAACCTAAAAAATTGACACAGAACAAAATAAATGTAATATACTTATATCAAAAAATTTTACACACGTGAGTTAGTTCAGTGTATTTTAACAATTATTAATATTATTAGCCTTGTTACATATCTGTGGGTATATTTATAATCCATTACACCATACTACATAGCATAACCCTAGACACTTTACGTAGCCACATTCATTAAAAAAAATTAAGTGTGAGGTCGTAGTGGTAGCAAGAAAGGCCTTCTGACAATTCTCAACTACATTTTACCTCAGGAGCCTTCACAGCTGGCCTCATACAATTACATTTAGTAATATCATCATCATACAATACCATCAAACACCACTACACAGATGTGAGGTCAGCTGTGCAAGCCCCTGAGGTTAGTTATTTATTAATATGTTCTCGGGGAACCTGTCTGCTACCACCCTATGACCTCAACCTGTCATATATTTTCTCCTAGTTAAGTGTAAAGGTGTGTGAGTGTTGTCTAGCTAGATGTCTAGGGTATATGCGATGTAATGTAATGAAATGACAACACTACACTTATAAATTAATGAACAATAATGAAACAAGTCGCTGTTAAAGTTTAAACATTAAATCCTTTTTTGTACAATTTATTTTCCGGTATCTCAGTTCTTTTTTTTTTGGATACCGGAGTACTGAAAACTCAAGGTGATAATAAAATATATTTACAACAATTAATTCAAACTATAAATGAGTCTGTTATTATTCACAACTATAAAAATGTCACTCTTGAAAAGTGTCAATTAAATCTTGATCCTATGAATGGGTAATACTAGGAAGAACGTCTGTGTTCATCATGTTCTGAACTAGGAAATACACATTTGGAAAAGAGAGTGGTTAATCTGAGGTATCATGTGCCCGTGGACTAAATCTTATCTTTGTAGTTGCGGGAATACAAGATCGTTCCTGTCCAGGCTAACAGCTTCAAACTGCCAAGTCAGGATACTGCCCTTAAATTCTCAACAGTGAGGCAAACAGACACTACTGCCTCAATTCTTCAGGTGCAGATGAACATATAAGTATTTGTTGACCAATGGCGCACTTTGATTCAGAGATGAAACCCTGGAATAAGAGTAATAAGCCCTCCTCAACACCTCATATACCTCTCTCTATCCCTAACTATTAAACATGTTCAACATAGTCAGAATCAGCATGGTAACTAAACAATTAGTTAACGTTATTATTTGGTTTTATACCCCATTCATGGTCCGATAATCTTTCAAACTTCAGTTTGACACTTTCCTTGACATAGGAAACATTTTAATTAATTATATCAAGTCATGTACAAAGACGGTGACTTGCTGAAGAAGACGGCCAGTGGTTTTCTGGTCTTACATCATAAAACTGTACATAACTTTTCCCATTGATATTTTATTTTCTCCCAAAGTGTCAGTAAGCCTGTCTGGCTTTTCTACAAAATGATAATATCTTTCTTAACAACTTTGTGACACAACACAAAGTTTGATGTTGGCGCTTTCCTATATATATCCCTCTACCCATAGACTTTTCATACATATTCAATAATACATAATAATAATAATAATAATGATATAAATGTTTTCTTCTTACCGCATCAATGAAATATTCCTACTAATAGTTTAATGAGCGATAATATGGTCAATTCCAGATCGCTTGCTGGTGCAGATCAGCAAAGGCAAAATCGTACTGAAATTCTTGCCTTTAACACAACAGTAGTGTAGGAAATATATTTTATAAGTGGCACCAAAAGCCACTTCAAATTGTTTTTATCTCTACCGTTAGTATATTAGACTCCAGCCAATCAGGGACTATCATGCCTCTAGCGTCCTTTTTCAAATAGAAACTACAACTTTCAAACTTGGGACTACCTCCCCCCCCCCTCTCCCAATATGTGGCAAGCTGAGAGAGATATACGTCTGTTCGTCTATCTGTCTTCTACCAATATCTCGGTTGTTTACTAAGTGTTTCAAATTCTGAAAAGTAATTCTAGATCAGGCTGCTGTCTGTCACACAGTAGTTATATTTTTATTCTTTCCTTTATTATATTTACTATTATTGTTTTTCCCCTTTATTTATTCAAATAACATATTTTTCTATCTACGGTAAGATACATTAACACCTTAATCTTCTATTTAACCATTAATGTCATTGTATTTGTCAACTGTCCTTTCTTTTAGTGTGTAAGAAAATTATCTAAGTTTCTCTTCTCTATCCTTCTATGCTCCGCTGGGTCCCAATTTCAAATTTCTGTAAACAACGAATTCGTGACACGACCACCTATGCTTCTTTTCTCCCCTTCTCCCACTGTATTTTCAAATATTCCACATTAATCGTATTATTTGTCTGTAACTAACGTTCTCATTCAAAATTGAACCAACGCATCTGCAATACGTCACAAAACTGCGACTTTTAGACCGGAAGTAAAAACTGTGTGTGTGTTTATGCTTTCAGACTGCAAATCTGCGAGGTTATATACATTCGCATCAGCGTTAACAGAAAAGGGGGGTGCATGTGGTTTTCTGTCGTATTTTCAAAATCCGTCAGTAGGAATGGCCCGCTCCTTCGCAAATTTGTGTGCCTAAAACTACTATCGCTTGTCAATAGGTGCATTTTCTCTCACTTTTTAATGCCTTCGTTTATTCTTTCCCCGTTTTTTTCTGACCATCTTTCTCGGAACAAATAAGCCTTGTCTTTTCAAAAATGTTACCGTTAAACCTTCAAGGACGTCGTTATAAAATCTAGTACCACGGGCGGGCGTGGGCGACAATGTTTCACGCAACTTCCTTATTTTATCCCTATATTATTTTATCGTTATAAACAACCATATTATCTATTTTGATCGGTGTAATCTCGGATATCATCACAACTACGTTGGTTGCTAACGGTCTCTTAGTTAAGGGAACACAGTGGTCAGTGTCATTTGTTGTCATATGAAGCTTGATTTATGAAATTAATCTATTGATCTTTTAAACTAATCTAATGATGTCTTAAACTATCCTAACGTTCCAGTTACAGTAACTTCATTATCTGTTTCTCTGTTTCAATAACTTTTCTCTCCATTTCTCTGTTTTAGTAACTTTTCTCTCTATTTCTCTGTTTCAGTAACTTTTCTCTTTATTTCTCTGTTTCAGTAACCTTTCTCCCAATTTCTCTGTCTCAGTAACTTTTTTCACTATTTCTCGGTTTCAGTAACTTTTATCACTTAATTTCTCAACCGCAGTAACTGTTATATTTGCTCAACACATTAGCGCAACAAACAGCAGGATTAAGAATTAGCAGCTAAATAGGAACGTTTCAGGAAGTAAAGAAAGGGTGTCATGCAGGGATGTGTTCTGTCACCTGATCTGTTCAATCTATACAGTGAAAATATAATGAGATCTCTAGAGGACGTGCCAGGAATATTATTTGGTGGACACAGTATAAACATTTTAGGTACGCTGATGATACAGTCTTTATAGCAAAAAGTGAAAAGGAGCTGCAGGAAAGGTTTGATACAATAGTGATAGAAAGGGAAAATAGAGACCACAGCCTTAATAGCAAAAAGACAGAAGTAATGGTTGTCTCAAAGAGAATGGTTTTCCCAGAATGTACAATCAAAGCAATTGGAACAGTTTTATAACAGGTCAATAGATTCAAATACCTGGGCACATTAATAACAACAGATGGAAGATGTAATATGTATCTCAGAAGTGAAGAGCAGAATAGCTCAGACAAAAACAGCATTCTATAAAATGAAGAGTATTTTATGCAACGGTTCTTTGTCAATGGAAGTAAGAAAGAGAGTTCTTCAGTGTTAATGTTATATGGAACAAATTCTGACATATGGGAGTGAGTCATGGACAGTTAGTAAACGAGTAGGGAAAGCATTTGAGGTCGCAGAGATGTGATTTACAGAAGAATGTTAAAAATACCATAGACAGCCAAAAAGAGTAATGAGGATGTCCTGAAAGAGGCCAATGCGCAAAAGAAACTTATTTCACAAGTTAGAAAGAAGCAATCCACTTTTTTTGGGGCATGTTATGAAAAGAGGAAAGCTGAAATATATCATAACAACAGGTAAGATTGAAGGAAAAAGAGATAGAGGAAGACAACGAGAGCAAATACTGGACAGTTTAACATCGTGGTATGGAAAGAAGTCAACAGCAGAACTGATCAATTGTACTGGAGACAGGAAGTTGTGGAGAGACATGATCTCCTACGCCACTAGGCACGGTACTTGAAGAAGAAGAAGGTTACTTGGGTCACTAGTAGCGCGGTCCAGATAACGGATATCTGATAGTCACTTCTTGGATCATGTATTTATATTATTTATTTTGCTTTTTTATTTTAATATTTAACCGTTCCAAGTCATAACAGGCGACTAATATGAAGTTGTGCATGAGGATGGCAACCTCAACATGCAAAACAGATTGTTACAGAAATCAATGCTGCAAGTTTTGGCGCGAGCTTGGTGCAAGTGAGCCAAACTGCTTCCAAAGGTTCAGGTCGCCATCAGATGTGTCTCTCGGTTACTCATCTCTGCTTCAGCCTGCTTGGAGCCTCACTTGCGAGTTACTTTTCACGTCATAATTTGCGTGACCCGTTTTAAGAGTAGTGTGACAAAACGTTTGTGCATGTACTTTTAAGCCCCTCTCTCACTCCTTCATCCGATTTTTATTTGGCATATTTTATGCATCTTCATTCTTTTTTTTTAAAAGTGTTTTGAATACGAAGCAAACAGATGGAAATGATGATCGTCAATTTTAAACCATTCGCTGTTGCTTTAAGATAGTTGTGAAAAATTAGAAAAATTGGGTTACGAGTGTGATAGTTCACTTTTCGTTTTAGGGTCACCTGTTTCATTCACTTTTTTGGGGGAGTTTGTTGTTGTTTAACTAAAGCTGTTGAGCCTTTCGCTCTTTTGCAGCCAATACCAAGATGAAGAGTCCTTGGTATAATCTACTATGTAGATCTAGGCTTTTCCTGTGGCTTTTCTGCCAGTCCGAAAAATATTGAGTTGAAGTCATGTCCTTCCAGCCACTTTTCCCCCTTCAGCTGGGCTTGCACTTAAAAAGGACGTCACATATTGAGCTGTATGTGACAGATGTATTTCTCTGCGCCGTGTCTGTTCTCGCCTGTCATTACGCGAGCGTTCCTAAGTCATCCGAATTATATAACAACCGGTTTAGTGATGGGCTTCCAAAGGTTCTGGTCGCCATCAGATGTCTCTCGGCTAGTCATCTCTGCTTCAGCCTGCTTGATGCTTCACTTGCGAGTTACTTTTCACGTCATCATATGCGTGACCCGTTTTAAGAGTATGCTAATTTAAAACTGCTTTCATGACAGATAAACTTCAACACAAAACATTTATAAACTTAAAATAATATATTTGGCATTGTAGCATAAACATCGCGTAAGTACAAGAATAAACCATGCTACATTTGTAATACGTAAACAAAAAAACAATATTTTCTTCTTCTTCGTCTTCTTAACTTCGTACACGCTCTTACGTCAATTGGATTATATTTACAGCAAGCGATGGTCATCCTGAGGTTGCTGGTATCTCCATAGAGTTTGTCCAGGAAAGGTACTGCTGACGACCATATGTGCTGTCTCTGTTCCTTATATGCTGGGCACTTGTGCATCACATGTTAAGCAGTAATTTTATCAGTGCCATCACCAGATTAATCAGTAGTTTCTATCTTTAGCTTGTTGAGTAGATGATATTTCAGTCTAAAGTGGCTTTTGCGATGTCTGAATATTACCATTTGCTTACTTATAAAAAGTTAGTTGCTTATCCTTTACAGGACGTGGCAATCAACCCCAGCTTTTATTGGCTGTTTGTTTATATAGCTAGTAATATGCATTTTGTTTATGTGTGACTTGGATGTTTTGCTTCACACTTTATCTTCTTTATGCTCCTGATACAACTCTTGGTCTCTTAAGTAGTCTTGTATCAAGGTTAAGTACTTTGCCACCTTCCTTTCCCAGTCTGTCAGCCTGTTCGTTGCCAGGGATGCCGCAATGAGGTGCAAACTAGTACAGTATTTCACCTTTTTTGAATCGTTAACATAGCTTTATTGCTCTCAGGTCATTCAGGTTTACATTATTTTGACTATTGACAATGCATCTGTAAAAAAAAAGTGTTTCTTCTCTCGTTGCTTTCCACTGCAATAAGGACTTCTGCTGCAGTTCTCAAGGCCTTTGCCTCCGAAGTTAAAATGTTCCTGTTTCTTCTGATAGCTCTTTTAGTGTACGGTTACTTAGACTCATAAAGATTCCTTAGCCTCTATTGTCTATTGCATTAGCTGCTGATCCATCTGTGTATGCATGAGTCCATGTGTTGTTTTGGTAAGGCTCTTCTTTCTGTTTCTGTCAGGCTGTTCTTTGGCTCAATGCGTGAAATGTTTATACCATGTCAGGGAACCGCTCTTGTCTCCAGACAGGGCGATTGTGTGCAGGGTAGGTAGGTTTGTTTGTTAATATGGTATTTATGAGATCTGCCCTTATCTTTGTTTTTGTTTGTTTTATAAATAAACATTAATTAACACCATCGCTTACATTTTGAAATAACTGTCCATGATGGTTCAGTGAATACACATAATAAACAGAGTATGCTTGTACAGACTAAGCCATATTGCTCAATATAGTTCTGTGAATACCTAGCCATGTTGGGAATATTCAGTCAATATTCTAATAGGATAACATTAATTCTTTTATTCATCACCGGTCATATACGTTACATGTACAACATTTTTGCTGATTCATAGATCATACTCAAGGCTCGCTTATACATAGACCTCTAACACGTTTATCCACATTTGTGCTTTCACTTTCGTCATACATTAATTCAGCACTCTTCCTCTTCTTTCAACTTTAACTCCCAAAGGAGTAGAGGCCTTCAACAAACGTACGCCAAGTTTTAGTATCCCAGGTCATCAGCTCAAGATCTTTCCGTGTCTTCTTCATCCGCTTCATGTCTGTTTTCGGTTCTCTTGTCCATGTCTTCCTCTACCTCACTTACCCTGAGGATTCCAGAAAAGGGATTGTATGGTAATACTATCAACACGTTTTCTCAATGTGTGTCCTATCCATCTCCAGTGTCTTTCTTTTATATGAGCATGTTATTGTCTAAAAGAATATAAATCTTGGAGAAACGCCTTTGTCAAGTTTAAACTCATGTTCCTTCCAAAGGTTTTTTTTTGTCAATTAATAGCACAGATAATACATTCAGTGAACCACACTTAATTCGATGTTCGACTTAATTCGAGGCTTCCAGTATGCCCCTGCATTAACTGTATTTTTGTACACTAAAATATAGTTTTTACTTTGAAGTTCGAATTAACGACAAAGCTTTTAATACGAAGTTCACAAACTCTTAATTCGAAATGCCGTCCTCCGTCATTTACGTGACCACCATAAGCGCACAAAGAAAACGTGAAACACAAAGTTCAGTTGCATCCAGTCCGACTGATACTTGCATTGACTGGTCTTCTTAAGAATTTCTGTAAAACTCTTTTATCTATTTGATGGGGATTATTCAATTATTTATTTATTTTGTTTTAAAAACATCAAATGGATATGTTCATAACGTTGTGTTATTTATATTATTGCTTCTAAAACAGGCAACATTCACGATTTACTTTACTTTCTTCATTTTTATTAACTAATATAGTTTTACTTCGTTTACTCATTTGGATTGAAAACACGTTTTGATTGGTCTTTTCCACGACAACGTTTTAAATAAACAAACAATAATGATGTTAATCATTCTGTACATAATATGCGATTATGAACCATCAATTTTTTCAAAGGCTGAGATATGCTGAACAAGAGGAAATAACCGCTCTTGGACATAATTCGAATAGATGTTAATTCGTACAGTTTGGTTACGAACCTTCAAGTTTGAATTAAGTGCACTTCACTGTATTATTTTTTGCTACTCTCCAGAATCCGAGAGAAAACTCATTCTATAGCTTAAGTCAGGGGTAGGCAAAATACAGCCCACGGGGCAAATGAGGCCCGCATGTTCATTATCTTCGGCTCAACCGGCTCAACTATATATATCAACCTTTTGAATCAATGATCCTTTTCTTATAGCACCATAGCAATGTGGAGAATATAGTAAATTTTACATTGGTTTTAACATTTTTTTAAACTGTACACTTTTTAAAAGAGTTATGAAGTATGTGTCCACTCATAGAAATGTTTACGTCCTGCCTCGGATATATTTTGTTGTTGTTGCTGAAATTTGTTTTATCTCGCTGACTCAAATACTATTGAACAAAGAAAATCCTGATTCTTCTTGAGTATTCGAAAGTCCTGATAATGTTTATACGAAGGACTGACTTCCACATTTCTTTCCAAATTGTACGCCTATTTCACTGATTATAAGTAGCAGATCTGTAGTATCAAACGTAAGCACCATGAATTCACCATCCTCTCCACTTCCTCACATCGCCGAATCAGCAACAACAATTTGTGGAGCATCTGTATCATTAGTTCTAATTCTGTTATCTTTGCCGTTATCTAGGCTGTTTAGTGAAGTCTTACAGCTGCGCATCGCGCGGTAGCGATCCCACAAATGTCGCACCACGTCGCCTACCAATGCTCTGTCGGCATTAAGTTCCAGCAGCCTTAAGACAAACACGCCATCACTTCTGATGTAATCTTCTATGAATTCCTTCTGGCTGTGCATAGGCACCTGTGGAGCCGTGGAAACCGGATCTATCAGGGTGGCTATTCCAATTTCAATGGAGGGGGAAAACTCTATCGTCTTTGTATATGACTTGGAAAAGAGAATTGTCGAACATGGAGGTTTGATCTTCACGCCCCATGACACCAGGTTGACGAAGGTCACTATGAACAGAAAAGCTAGCCAGAACCATTCCACGACGAAAATTTTCTCTAAGAGAAGATTGAGAGTCATCGTGCACTGGATCTGGTATTCTTCCGGTTTAGCTTTGGTAGTACTGTCTGTTTTACCTCCTTCTAGGACAAAGTCGCAGAGCAGAAGTCGAGGGAAGTTGTAAGGGTCCTGCCAGTCTCCATTATTGATGACGCTGTTTAAAACAATGATACCGTATTTCCAAAAATTGACATCCAAGAACACCGTCAGTAAACAGATGTTCCCAATCACATTGATGAAGTTTAAAATTTTGATCGAAAGGTAGAGGGATGACAGGAAGTTGCCAGACCTTTTCCCGAGGCAGAACAAAACAGATAAAACTTTTTTTGAATGTTTTCCAACTAGCCTTATCCGGTATGATTTGTAACCAGTGATCCAATTTTCGAAGTAAGCCACAACTTCGTCCATTTTGAGTTTTTTGGTATCTTCGTTTTCCGCGGTCTGGGCCTGTAAAACTAGTTCACGGATCTTCTCCAGGTCGGCGCCAGAAGACGCACTCATGCGCTGCCAAAGAAAGTTGGGAATTTTGAAGAGCATTGCCTGAAATTGATATGCGGGGAAAAAAGAGAGAAATAATTATTTCAGTAATTTAACTTTTTGTTTAAAACATGCATTTTAAATGTAGCTCAAATAATTTATAATTGTGTGAGTGTTTCACTTATCTAACATGTGCGTTAATGAACAAACGAGCATATGACACGCCAAAATATGGCGTGAAGTATTTATGTTGTGCGGTTTCTGCCTAATGATGGCACTTAATTCTCCCGTTGTTTTTTAATTCATTTCCGTTTTGCTTCAGAAGTAAATGAATGACACAAAACTGGTGGCACGAAAGCATAGAAGCTTTAAAGATGATGAGCACTGAGACTTCACTGGTTAAGTATATAAATATACTACGGAAACGCTTATTCATACTTACACGAACTGCTTAATATAAATGAGGAACATTCCAGAAAATTTGTCACCGAAAAACAACAGAGGCATAAATATTTCTAAACAAATATCCCACACAAATAAAGAATATGTGGAAGAAATGTTAGTTTTTTTCTTTAGGCATGAAATTTAGTTGCCAGGCTGGAATGCGCCATGAAAAGATTACAAGATTGGATGGAAAATCTGTGATAGCAGGGTATGACTACTTTATAATTTTAGGAGGTGTGATATGTGTCATATGTGTCTTAGTAACTTAATAATTGCGTTAGCTAGAAACAGGAATGCATGTTCCACTCTTCTTTCGAATCATTTTTGTTAAAGCTAAAAATTAAGTTTTTTTACATCCAAATAAAATATTTATTGAGATAATTCCAATATTTTCCGACTAGTCGTTTTGCTTCAGATCTTCGTAACCTGATTCTTAGACTTTCTATGATTTATTTATTTTCATCTCTTTCCATTAAATGTACTCCATTCTTTTATTTATCCAAATTTCGAAGGCCTCAAATCTTTTTTTCCAGTTGCATGTTCATTGTCCATGTTTCTTTACAATGCAATAATGAAGAGTATTCATATATAAGACGTCATGATTCTCATGTTTAATGTGTGATTTATTTGTTTGGATGTTAGAATCTGTCTCATGTTGTTGAATGTAGCTTTGGTCGTTCCCACTATGTTTTTAATTTGGGTTTCGCTCCTTTTGATTTGACTTGACTTGACTTGACTTGACTTGAATTTGATCCACTGTCACTGAGCGTCAGCTCTTGGTGACCGTTCGCACGTATTATCTTCTGCTATGTAAAGTGTTCAATATATGAGAAGCTCTTTGACTTATTCTAGAATATCACACATTGTTCTTCTATATCACACATTGTTCTTCAGTATCACACATTGTTCTTCTATATCACACATTGTTCTTCTATATCACACATCGTTCTTCAGTATCACACATTGTTCTTCTATATCACACATTGTTCTTCTATATCACACATTGTTCTTCAGTATCACACATTGTTCTTCAGTATCACACATTGTTCTTCAATATCACACATTGTTCTTCATTATCACACGCTGTTATCACACACTGTTCTTCATTATCACACGCTGTTATCACACACTGTTCTTCATAATCACATTGTTCCTCATTATCACACATTGTTCTTTATTATCACACATTGTTCTTCAGTATCACACATTTTTCTTCAGTATCACATAATGTTCTTCAATATCCTACACTGTTCTTCAGTATCACACATTGTTCTTCAGTATCACATAATATCCTTCAATATCACACATTGTTCCTCATTATCACACATTGTTCATTATTATTACACATTATTCTTTATTATCACATATTGTTCTTCATTATCACACATTGTTCTTCATTATCCCACATTGTTCTTCAATATCACACACTGTTCTTCAGTATCACATATTGTCCTTCAATATCACACATTGCTTTTCATTACGACACATTGTTCTTGATTATCACACATTGTTATTGATTATCCCACATTGTTCTTTATTATCACACACTGTTCTTCATTATCACACACTGTTCTTCATTATCACACACAGTTATCTCACACATTGTTCTTGATTGTCACACACTGTTCCTCGTTAGGGACCTCAAGACGCAGCAATAGAGACCGCAGTCAGCGACTCATAGCTTGACTGCCTGCGTCAGGACCAGCGAACCAGAGCTGGTCAAGACCGCACTCCACCTCCACGTGGTGGTCCTGGAAACAGTCTGCAGCTGTGCAGTCTGGCTGAGCGAGTGTGGATCGAAATGGGAAGGCAAACCCGGTCCTAAAAAATGCCGTGCAGAAGTCGGATGTGTCGACCGAAAGGTGCAGATATCACAGCTTAGGCGTAAACAGACACAACGCAACCACCGTCCTTTTTAGGACGAACGAGGAAGAAGAGGAAGAAGAAGAAGAAGTTCCTCGTTAACACTTACTTAAACTGCAAGCGCACCACAAACTTCACAATTATCACTGTCATCACATGGCTTCTCATCAACTAAAAGCGACTAAACTGAATTTGTAATAACCAATCGAAAACGTACCTCAAAACCTTCTGTCACATGACCAAAGAAAATTGGTCACCGATCATGTTTCTTTCAAAACTACTTACAGCTAATTACACTGGACAACAGCCAAAATGTATCCGAGACAAAAGTAGCTATTTTTAACTTATTTGGACGTGCTGATCACGAATATGAACTTAAAAATCGCGAATTAGCTCTAGTTTTCAAGATCCGGGGGTTGGGAGGGGGGGGGGCGGGGGGGGGGGCGTGGGGGGGGTGTTTCAGTAGGCTGGTGGCGTCACCTTCCCGACGCGAATGACCCAGTCCTTCTTTTTTCTATAGCCCTGGCGCGTGATTCCTCACGAGACAGATAGCCTTGAGCACCAATTGGATGACGCAATCTGTAGCAGTCAGTGCAACCACATTTCCTCCTTGTCATCATTTGTGTTGTGGATTCTGTGAGTGCAGACGTGTCGTTCAAGATGCATCGTGAATATGTGAACAGTGCGGATTATTTTTGCTATATTTGCGGACATATAACTTTGCTATCACAAAGGCGACCCATTACACCGATGATAAAGAAAGCTTACAGCCTTTATATTGGTTGTGAGATCGGTGACCAGCACCGGTATTGGGCCCCACGCATGTGTTGCCAATCCTGTGCAACGAATCTGCGCTGCTGGTTGAACCGAAAAGGACGATCGGTGCGTTTTGCAGTTCCAGTGGTGCGAAGGAACCGACAAACCGTCTTAATGATTGTTACTTTTGCATGACTCTTCCAATTCTAAGAAGAAAAAGCGGCCTGTGACCTATCCGAATATTCCCTCTGCTATGCGGCCAGTGCCTCACGGGGAAGGACTTCCTGTTCCGGACCCACCAGAATCTTATACTCTGGATGATGAAGAAGATAATAGGCAAGTGCACATCCGTCACCTGTGAAAGCATCTACATCAAGAGGTCCCGATTTCTTGCATATTGAAGAGTCTGCACAGCCACATAAAATTACCCAGAGTGAATTGAATGATCTAGCGAGAGATCTGGAATTGCCAAAAAAATAAAGCAGAGCTGTTGGGGTCCAGACTGCAGCAATGGAATCTTCTAGAAGAGAATGTACATGTGTCTCGGTTTCGTGCTCGGCAAAAAAAAAATCTGCTTCCATATTTCAAAACGACAGATAACCTCATTGCTTGCTTTGATATAGTGGGTCTGATGGCAGCACTACACATCAACTACAAAGACGACGATTTGAGGCTGTTCATTGATTCGTCCAAGTTGAGCTTAAAAGCTGTGCTGCTCCATAATGGTACCATCTGTTCTACTCGGGTATGCAGTCCACATGAAAGAAACGTACAACATGAAACAACTGTTTCACACCATCAACTATGACAAGTATAAGTGGCAGATTTGTGGTGACCTGAAGGTCATTGCCATCTTGATGGGGCTACATCAGGGTTACACAAAGTTTTGCTGTTTCCTCTGTCTATGGGACAGCCGTGCCAGGACTTCCCACTACAATCACTTGAACCGGGGAAAAAGAATGTATAACGGGACAGAATCCCCGATCTTGCCAAAGGACTTCCCACTAAGATGGTTTGGCCACAGAAAGAAAAAGACAAGCATTGGCGCCCAACATTAGACAATCTTTGAAGGACTTGAAACCAGGGAAAAAGAATATGTACTTACAACGAACCACTAAGTGTAAGAAGCCCACGAAAGATCTTGTATCATGATAAATTTCCAAGACTTAGTGAGGCCAAAATCAAGGAAGGTGTATTTGTCGGTCCACAGATACGTCAGCTCTTCCGAGATCAGCGTTTTGATGATATCCTCACAGGTGATGAAAAGTTAGCTTGGAATGATTTCCAGCAAGTGGTCACAAACTTTCTAGGAAACAATAAGGCTGACAATTAACAGGAGCTTGTAGAAACACTTTTGCAGCGCTACGAGAGACTAGGGTGCAACATGTCTTTGAAATTACACTTTTTACACTCTCATCTGGATTTCTTCCCTGCTAACTGCTGTGCTGTCAGTGACGAGCAAGGGGAATGATTTCATCAGGACATTACTACCCTCGAAAAAAGGTACCAAGGGAAATGGAATGCAGCAATGCTAGCAGGCTATTGTTAGACCCTTGTGAAAGATGCTCCAGAAACTCATTACAAGCGACAGGCAAAAAAAAAAGTCGCTCTGAATCATTTCCGCTATGAGCATTATTATCATATGTTATGTATGGTGTTTTTCTCCAGTCGCAGACGCGAGTTTTAACAGACGCGAGCGCTAAAAATAAATCTGTGCGTTCACATCATTAACGCAAAGCGCCGAAAACGCAAACCGCCGAAAACGTCTGGAAATTGAGTTAGAGCGCAAAGGGAAGTAACAATTCTACGGTAACTGAAGTTTAACGAAAAATACCATTAATAACCGAAAAAATCGACGCCAAGCATCCAACTTTCGATTTGTATTTTTTTTCCAGGTCCGATGCGGGAAATTCAAGGCTTTTAGCCATTTGTCCAGCCTTGTCAAGGCCTGGAATTTTTTTTTTTTTTTTTTTCGTTTTCCAGCCTTTTTCAGGTTTTTCCAGGTCGCTACGAACCCTGAAATGTGTTAAACGTGTTTTATAAATATTTAAAAAAACTAGAGCTAATCTGGTGTTTTAACGGCCATTTTCATATTCAGCATCCCAAACAACTTGGTTTAATCTCAGATGCACACAAAAAGTCAAAATTTGTTGTCCAGTATTATTTTTCCTATCATTAAATTCTTCACCTAAATCATTTACCACTATTGTAAAAATTGAAGGAGATATTACTGATCCTTGGGGTATTCCATTTTGTTGTTCGAAATTTCTGATCTATCACTGTTTAATTATCTTTCATGCAAAAATTATCTTTTTCCTGAACTACTACTGTTATCTTTTTCCTGAACTACTACTGTTATAGTTATAGCCCCAGGGGTCTCTGAAGAGACAACGAAAGAATATGCTTACTGCTCCCGCAGGTAATTCGCCAGAGGCGGCTAACGTAAGGTTGTGCATTGGGCTGGCTACCTGACTATGTAAAACGAATTACTACGGAAACTACCGAAGCAAGAGCACGTGATTGATGTGATACCAGCTTTTTGGTAGTTTTTGCAGCAATTTATTTTACATGATGAGGTTGTCATCTCTAATCACAACCTCATACTAGTCGCCTCATACGACATGCAGAACGGTGTAGTAGTCCTATTATTGTCTTATAACAGACACCCCCTCCTCCCCTCCTCCCCCCCCCCCCCCCCCAGAAACTAAAGGGGGGGAGGGGGCATTAGGACACATACCTGAAATATAAATATCAGAGTAACCCATCTGAAGAAAGCTGTGCCAAAATCAATGAGAGGTCGAGGTCGGTCTAAATCCCACAAACCAATCGCTGCAATACAATAAACAAGAGAATTTTGATTGAGCTGAGCATAAATCACGAGGAACTGGTCATAAATAACCACAGGTATGGTTCTGTGATTAATACATAATTATTCCTTTGAGCAAGGCCTGTAGTAAAGACAAACCAATTAAGGTGACAAACCTAGGATGAATAGAAGCCAACAAAAAGTGATGTGATCAATATAAACAATCACAGAGCGATGAGGTAAAGACAAACCAACACACAGAGATGTAGCAAATACAAACCAACACACAGAGCTGTGGTTGATACAAACCAACATAGAGAGAGCTGTAGTAAATGCAAAAAGTCTGATTTTATGGCTGTGAAACATGGAGAACCACACAAACAACAACAAAGAAGTTACAGACTTTCATAAATAGGCACTTCGGTACAACAGAAGGATTGAAACATATGTGGAATTGATGACAAGAACCAGACACATACAAATGGAATAAGAGATTACAACATATACTGGAATCCTCAGAGTATGAGTGGCAAAGAGATACCGAAAAGACAATGGAGAAGGGAACTGGAGACAGAAATAAAAGATATGAGGAACACATAGAAAGTCATTGAATTGATGATGGTAAGGGGCAGGAAGACGGCGTAAGTTAAGGGCCTATGCTCCTCAGGAAGCCGAAGTGGAATGACGATAAAGATCACAGAAATCTGTAGTAAATACACGCCAACATTGAGCGCTGTGGTAAATATAAACTGAAAAATAAACCATCGAAGCAAAGTAAGCCAGAAGTAAAGATATCAACTTTTCAAATGCTAAATATATAGAACATGCTACAAAGATGAAACTATACTTCTCGGAGGTAGATTCAACCACCATCTTCTGTAATTTGAAATAATGGTAAGAAATCTGTCATGTTATACTTCGACAGAAACGATCACAATGACATCTGAGATGTTGCTGTTATGCTGGTCGTATCTCTACGGATAGATTCATTGTGAACAATCCTTGAACCTGTAATTTTTGATAGAACACACTCAGATGCAAATATAACAAAAGTATATTATTCATTAGGTCAAGTGATAGTTTTCAGCTGTAGACTCAATTATCATCTGCTCAACAAATTAAAAAACAGTTATTCAGATGTTTAGGTGGGGAAGACAAAGGTAGATCCGTGGTATATACTTTCTTATCGTAGTGAAGTGTTAGAAACTTCACTATACTATGTCCAACTTTATGCGGTGAGGGGATTAATTCCTTTCCTCGCCGCCTTTGCCTTCCCCAAATCAAAAGCTGAGTATGGTACAAATTAACAGCTGGGTAGACTGAAGCGTGACACTACCAGGTTTCCATCCTAGAACCCGGTAGCTTCGACGAGAGAGGTAAGCGCTCTACTCGCTTTGCCAATCGTACGCCTCCAAGATTGCCAGGTCCATGATAGGAGCAGATTGACAGTATGCTCTTTGACAGTCTCTCTCTGAAAGAGACCCTGTGTGGCATTGAGAAAAGTCTGAGATAGATGGACAACTATAAGAGAAATTAATGTGGTTGTAAAAGAGTGAGCCACGGAGTAGAAGGAGAAGATCATGATACTCTGGCTGTACACCTGGCATGATGGCTCATTCATAACTGCTGTATAAACAAGTATTAGTAAATACGTGTTCACTATATATCTTTGCCCCTTATATTTCCCTGGGGATGGGGGGGGGGGGCTCTGAAGAGACAACGAAAGAATAGGACGACTGCGTGTTCAGGCATGTCGTACAAGGCAACTAATGTGAGGTTGTGCATGAGGTTGATAAAATCATCATGTAAAACTAATTGCTACATAAACTACTGCTGTAAGAGCATGTGACGACCTGCTTGGTGCAGACTTCCAGCTGCAGTGGTTGCTTCATGCTCCGTAAGGAGCGCACAAAGAAGAAGGAAAAACGTAGAAATCATATGATTTACGTTGCGGCAACCGGGTCTTTGTCGGGGATAGGACGTGCGAGAACAGTACAGAAAGTACGTATCCTATATATAAGATCGCAGCTTTTTCTGTCAGTGCGTAACGCAAAGGGATGCAACTTTGGTTGAAAGTTAGACATTAATTGTATTGTTTCCCTTATATGTACTCTCCCGAAAATAGTAACACTTACCAAAGAAGAATGCGCAAATGACGGTGTGCACAAAAATATTTATAGAATGTGTGATCCCGTATACACACATTGGGATCCTCGCTGCTGCTACGTAGTTCGTGTACTGTGATGATGCACAGTGGTTTAAAAAAAATACTTTTGAATAAGTAAAATTGCCGTTAGGTATTGCTGCTTTTGAATTTAATTGCCGTCTTTTGACGGGGTTTGACATTAGTAAATTAATAAGCAAATAAAATATTAAAAGACATGAAAGAATAGTGCAGCCAGAGAAGTGGTAAAGGGATTAGTAATAAGAGTCTCAGGGAGAATCTGTAAGACTATATAAACTATGGGATAAACGAAAACAGGTAAAAGGGAAAGTCTTTCTAAGGGTACAGAAAAAAAAAAAATAGGCCACCTAATGACGAGAAACTCTTCGCCAGGAAAGGGACGTATAAGAGTGGTACAGAAAGAAAAGACCAAATCTCCTCAAAGCGAGACTGTCCATATTACATCATTTCGTTCACTCTACAGTTCTGCGAGAAAGATACCACACGGAAGACTACACACACAACACAGATACACACTATGGTCAAATATGTCTGCAAGCAAGAAAACAAAAATTAAACACTACACAAATGGACAATGACGTTGAAGCCTAACTGGTTAAGGTGACAAACCTGTGATGAATACAAACCAACACAAAGTGCTGTGGTCAATATAAGCAAACAGAGCGATTAGGTAAAGACAAACCAACACACAGAGCTGTCATGGAATTTACAAGAAAAGAAGACAACCGAAAGACAAAGAAAAGGGAGGAGAAGAGATACTGTGGCAGAGATGATATGATGGCTTAGTGATACTTCAGTGCTGAAAACACAAGAAAATACCTTGGACTCAACAGCGGAAAATGTTATTTAATGAACACCGTAAGCAAAGTAGACATTTGACAACCTCTAAAACTATATGTAATAGATGAGTATATAAAATGATTAGTATATGGTGTTTATAAAGTCTTTTTTTCATCTTTAAAATTAGTTAAACTTGAATGTATACATGATGGAAGCACACTGTAAAGGGCATTAACAAGTATAATTTATTACAATTTAAGACAATACAGTTCACATTTTCGGGCTTCAATATAACCGCCATTTGTTGAAAAACATAGTTCAATCCGATTTTTAAACTTGTTGAAAACATTCTCCAGATTTTGCTTAGTGAATAACATATATGATCCCAACTTCAGTTATTCCAAAGAATGTGATTTTGATAAGTAGACAACAGATTTAACTTTATAAATTATGCTTTTCTGTGCCGTTTATAGTGTGCAAAGTTATTAAAGTTTAAAGTTGCACAAGGGCTTTATACACACCGAATAATTATTAAGTATGAGTTTATAATTTCACTTCGAAGATGATCTACCCCTGACAATTGTTCGTTAGCTCCTGTCGTGAAATATTCTAATCCACATATATAAATTAAAACGTAAATGCAAAGCCTAACAAATAAATTTAATAAAAGGAAAGAAGAATGGTAAAGAACAGTGCTGTCACAATGACTGTACTCGAAATCCCCCTTGTTTTCTACTTCGTCTGCAAATTGTAACGCTTTCACGTTGATAGTAAAAGCCTACTGTATCACTACACGCTTTCTTCAATGAAACGTGTACTGCCTTTCTAAGAAAAACCTTGAGATACGCAGCTGACCTAGATTTAATATTTCATTCATTCCATACACGGCGTAACTAAAAGACAGATAAAGCAGGAGAGAGAGAGGGACGACTGGAAGCAAGGACGCATGCAACACTACACGCGTTGCGCGATTAATAGTAACGCCAATCCCACATGTAAGGCCTGCACTAACTTTTTTTCAAATAAACAGTGTCAGAAGAACACTACAACTACTACAAGAATCAGGTTTTAAAACATGAAAAATGCTTATTAGGAAACCTGAAATTCTACTGATGTACATCTAAGCTCCTGAAAGTACAGAAGACACCCTATGACATAGAAGTGAACGCGTGGTAAAAAAAACAACAAATATACGACTATCTTTGGAAAACACATATTTTGAACGCCGCCAAGTAGCTCACTTTAACTTATATATTATTGTACGGCAGGACTTGCTAGCCAAGAATATGTTATGTGTTACGCCTTTAGTCTGTGAATAAAATAATTATGGCCAAAATACAATAGTGGGGGTGCCTGACAGCATGAAATCATTTCTGCTCATAAAATTTTTTTTATAACGTGTTTGAAAAACATTACGTTACGGAAATAGCCTACCATGTTAACTCCTATTTGATTGGCGGGAATGAGATGTAAGACTAAACACGATTAGTTGGACTGCAAATACTAGTTTTCTGTTGTTATGGGAAACGAATAGAAGGGGTACTTTTTTGAAAAGATGTGTAGACATGGCATGATTGGTTAGATCTGCCAATATAGTCAGTTCAGAGCGTCTGTTCCGTGCCACATCTTGTAATAAACCTACTAAGAACAGTGCGTTGAGCACCAGTGCATATTTTTTTCTAAAATAAAAGCCTGGGACAAGAGGCAGATCGGAATTTGTGCCCATTCATTGCCAGTCAACGAAACTGTTTATTATTTCCATTGAATTGTGGTAAGCTGAAATATTTGATATCTTTTTAATGAAAATTGAATGTGAATTGATGATTTATGTCTATATATCTGCTTGGTCGGTCTTTGGCTAAGGACGGAAGAAGAAGAAGAAGAATATATGTGTGTAGTTCAGTGGCCAACTTGAGAAAAGCCTAAATATTGCTCCAACCTGAATAGGAGGTGTCGGAAAAAAGTAAAACTGCATGGGATTGCCAAACAGTACACTGACACCTATCTTATGGACTAGGAAGAAATAATGCTGGAATGGCAGACGCGTAGTAACCATTAGGAAGGAGTATACTGGTGTAATTTGTTTCAGATGAAGCTAGCAGTGGCCTACAGCACTGAACACAAGTGTTTGTTATGTATTGTGCTCATTGTGGAAATGGATTATGACTTAGTTTTGAAATAGGAGGTACGACCTTCTTGTTTTAGGGACGGTGGTCAAAAGTCATTGAGGCAGCATTTGGCCTGAGTTATGCTGAATCCTGAGGCTGACAGCATACTACTGGGTCCAGATAGCGACCAGTGAGGTGGCTCCAGAACTCATTGAAGTAATCGAGCAGAGGAGTCTTTTACTGCAGTCATCACGAAAGTTAAGAAAGTGTGGCCATGGAGCTCAACATTATGTGCCCCCCCCCCCCCCCCTAAAATTGACAGTAAATAAAGAGGGAATATAAACTGTTTAAATTGACAGGAACTGTGAACTTTTCCCAATGATAAGACACTTGAAGTCACGATGACAAACAACACTCTAGCTTGAAAAACAAAACCAGTATTAACTCATATTACTACTTCACAACTTACACACCTAAGATAAGAATAATAAAATATGTCAATAACAAGAGTAAATTGATAAACTGTGTACATACTACTTGTAAGAATATTGATTGTGATTCCTGGTTCACTGTGTAGTTGAATCAGGATATCTCTATGTAAAGAAATTAATACATATATATATATTTGACTTTTCAAACTGACTCTTTTAAGATAGTCTTATAGAGTGTTACATGTGTGTGAGTGTCACAGTGTTGTAAAGTGCTGTGAAATAAATTAATTTGTTTATCTGTCTGTTGTTGTTGTGACTTACACTTCATCATTTACATAACCCTAGACATTCAACGTAGTCATCACAATATTCCAGAATAGGTCTGACTGAGAGATATATATATGTGGTAGCAAGTAAGGTTATCTGTAATACTCCACATTATTAGATACAGATACCTTCACAGCTGATCTCAGTCAGTACACTAGTCCCCTATAAATATTTATATCATCCCACTTTACCACAGCTCCTATCAATGAAATCAAATCGTTTTAAAGTGAAAGGCAGACATAATTCAATATCCATCTAATTATTAACAAGTTTGAAGAGAAAGATACATTATCATATACATCTAAATGCCCTTAACTACAAAAGAGACAATTTATTCAAATTATCTAGTTCTTCACCAATTTTAAGCTTCTTACAGACTATTCAGCCCAATGGGCTGATCACCCGTTGGCTTGTCACACCGATTACGGAAACAACGGCAGATGGATCTATTTGTTGTTGCCCTAAAGACGCCGCTAGGCGTGATGGGAAACTACAACAGAGAAAATCAATCTGCTGTTGCCCTTAAGACGCCACAAGGCGTGATGGCCTCTGACTGCTTGGTCGGTCTTTGGCTAAGGACGGAAGAAGAAAGAAGAAGACAGACTATTCAGCGCTATAAGTGGGAAGATAACATCAAGAGATGGACAGGAAAGAGTCTATCAGAGTGCACCACCAAGACAAGAGACAGAAGACGTTGGAGATCCATTACAGCCAACCTTCGTTGTGGAGATGGCAACTGATGATGATGATGATGAAAGACTATTCAAATTTTAGAAAAATACTGCAATAATGAGTTACTTTTGTTGGTCAGGGAAGATTCTCTCTGAAACTTGGGGAAGCGAAGTTCGTGCGTCCAACAATAACTGTTAATATGTTCGTGGTAGCTGTCTGACCCGGAAGGAAAATCTAGCGGCGTCCAACAGTTTATTGGTTTGCCCACGTATTCCTGTAGAACAAAGTAAAAATACGCATACATATGTAATCGAATAAAACCAGACAAGTTTTATTTGAAGTTGCTATCCCAGTAGTCAGGGTGATTGAAAAAATTACACATATATGTAAATTTTTATGGTGGGTGGGGGAGGGGGGAGGGAGGGGGAAATTGGCTAAGAGGTATCGCATTCACCTCTAATTCTAAAGGTACCATGTTCGTTCCCAGTACAGAGACTATAACTGATGGAGATTGTTTTCAGAATCAGTGGTTCCTAATTATGTCATACTCCCCCCTGATCTCATGGGTAGTCAGATCGGATGCCTAACCTTCTGGGATAAGGGTGAATAAAATAGGAGGCCCCATGTGCAAGCTGCGCACATTAAAAATTCATCTGTTGTTGGAAATCGTAAAGAGTGGGTCATTCGGCCGCTGCCCGGGCATCATTTTAAAAATTAGGAAACTTACCCAGCACCAAAATATTTATAGAATGTGTGATTCCTGTATACACACATTCGGATCCTCGCCAGTGCTACGGAGTTCGTGCACTGTGCTGAGATCCTCCTTGTCTGATGTAAAGGAGAAGATCGGAGCACTGATGGACTTGTCTGTGTGCAATAAAGATAGTCCTTAAAACCAAACCAAACCAAATTGTTATTTCTTATCGAACTTAATGTACGCAGCTTGCAAGAGGGAAACAGCGCTATAAGTGGGAAGATAACAGCAAGAGATGGACAGGAAAGAGTCTATCAGAGTGCACCATCAAGACAAGAGACCGATGACGTTGGAGATCCGTTGCAGCCAACCGTCGATGTGAAGATGGTATCTACTGATGATGATGAAAACATTCCGCCAGACAACAAATGTAGAAATAAGACAAAGTGTTATTAGAACGAATCTAGCAGCACAACAGCGAAAGATAACCTCTCACTCCTCCTATCACTGCCCAGGCATTCATTCACCATGGCCAATTAGGCATAAGACCCTGTTAGTATACATCAGGCTAGTAAACTCCAAAAACTCACAAGGGACCGTTCACTAATTTACAACTGTGCAGGCTTGATTAAAACTCCACAGATGTAAAAATTACCAGTTTTCGACAGACTCAAAGACTGACTTCCACATATATAGAAATTATATGCTGACTTCATAAACTAAGTAAATAAGCACCCTCTGTGCACTGAATGTTCGCTCTTTGTCACTAACTTACACAGTCTTATGTATGGAAAGCATAAACTTTGTATAGCCTGTTTCTTACGAATTATCAATGGATTTTTTCTGCGTTATGTAACAATATTTCAGAAACCCCACCCCACTTGTAACAAAGCGTAGCATCTCGGCACCCCTCCTCCCCTCTTTGCGTTACGTAATTTCTGAACCGACCGCCCTCCCGCCCCCCCATGTGTTATCTGTAGCAATTTGTTTTAGATGATGAAGTTACCACCCCATGTACAACTTCATATTAACCGCCTTGTACGAGTTGCCTGAGGATATAGTGTTCCTGTTCTGTCTTTGTACACTTGAAGCAGAAGTCAAAACCTGGGGCAATAACTGCCATCTGGCTAATAAGTTTTATTTCATTATTTTTTCTTTAATGACTACAAACCACAAAAGCCAGATCCAAACCTCAGTTGTTGTTGTTGTTGTTGTTTTCAATCCAGCGGTGCTTGGGCTTCAGCCCTGTGGTGAAGTGGGATGTTATAAATATTTATAGGGGACTTAGTGTACTGACTGAGATCAGCTGTGAAGGTATCTATATCTAATAAGAGTAGTGTATTATAGATAACCTTACTTGCTGCCACATATATGTATATCTCAGTCAGAATTATTCTGGAATAGTGTGATGACTACGTTGTATGTCTAGGGTATGTGTATGATGAAGTGTAAGTCATAACAACAACAGACAGATAAACAATTTAATTTATTCCACCACACTTGACAACACTGTGACACTCACATACATATAACACTCTAAAGGATATCTTAAAGGAGTCACTGATAACTTTTCAAATAACAATATGTATTCATTGCTGTTATGAATGAATATGTGTCCTGATTCAAATACAAAGGGAACCAGGAATCACAATCAATTTTAATTACAAGTTATATGTACAGAATTTCTCAATATGAATATTGTAGTGACATATATTATTAAAGTATCCTATGTGTGTCAGTTGTGTAGTAGTAATATGAGGTAATACTGGTTTTGTTTTGTTCAAGCTCTGTTGGTATTTGTCATCATGACTTCAATAGTTTGTCTTTATGGGAGCTAGTATTGGAGATGTTCTCCGTTCCTGTTATTAAAACAATTTACTTCCCCTCTTAAGTTTATGTTACAATGTTATTTTAAGATGGGGTACATAATTTTGAGCTCAGCTGGCCACATCAGCTTATCTTGTGTGATGGCGGCAGGAAAAGACTCCTCTGCTCGATTTCTCCCCTGTGCTCTGGAGACACCTCACTGATAGCTAAATGGACCAAGGAGTATGCTGTCCGACTCTGGATTCAGCAAAGCTCTGACCAGGTGCTGCTCAATACCATCAAGACCACGGTCCCTGAAAACAAGAAGGATGTACCTTCTACTTCATAACTAATTGATACTCTCTTTTTACACTGAGCACAATACATCACAAACATTGAGTTCAGAGCGTTAGGCCAACTGTCAGCTTCATCTGAAATACTTTATACCAGTATTAACCTCCTTAATGGTTACTACGCCTCTGCACTTCCAGCATTATTTCTGTCTAATCAATAATCTAGGTGTCAGTGTACTGTTTGGCCATTCCATGCAGTTTTACTTTCCTCCGACACCTTCTGTTCAGGCTGGGGCATTATAGGCTTTACATCATGTTTGCTACTGAACTACACATATATACAGGCATAAATTAACAATTCACATTCAATTTTCATTAAAAGATACTGAATGTTTCAAGCTTACCACAATTCATGGAAACAAACACAGATACGTTGATTAGCAATGAATTCTGGCACAAATACTGGCACAAATTCCCATCTGCTTATGTTCCAGGCTTTTATTTAGCAAAAATATGAGCTGGCTTCAACGCACTGTTGCTTTATCAAGCTTATTTGAACTAGTGGTCTCGAACTAACGCTCCTAAGTGAGTATATCAGCGAGTCTAGCCAATGGAGCCACGTTTCGACAAGTGTTTGAAAAAATTTTAACTTCCTACGTCTCCCCTAACAACCAAGGATAGCATTTATAGCCCGACCAATCGTGTTTAGCCTTACATATCATTCCAGCCAATCAGTTCAAATGTAACTTGTGGCCCATTTCCCGTACAATGGTGGTGTAAAAAAAATCTACCACTGAGCGATGCTGATTTTGGGTGTTGTCTGACAGCACTATCATTTTATTTTGGCTATAACTTGTTATGTCCTAGACTATTTGCGTAACGTTTTACATATTCTTTGTCAGCAAGCCCTAAGGAACCCAATTAAACAAATTTAAAAGAGCTAAGTGGCTGCGTTCAAAATATGCAATTTCTTCTACCTCCTGTTTCGAAGATGTGCTGTCTGGGTACTGTAATGTTTTCAAACGTAAACCCATCTATTGTCATCTTTCCTTATAAGCGTTTTTCAGGATTTAAAAACCTAACTCTGGGAAGGGTAGTGAATTTATCACTGTCCGTCTGAAAAAAAAAATTAGTGCATGTGGCCTTACACGCGTGATAGTAGTAATTGTGTATCGCGCGACGCGTGTTTTGTGTTGCACGTGTTCGGCTTTATGCCTCTCCCTCTCTCTTTATCCTTTAGTCCATCTGTTCGTTCGTTCCGCCGTGTATAAAATGGAATGAATGAAATATTTAAATTAGGTCATTGATCCGCTGGGTATCTCAATGTTTTTCCAAGAAATACAGCACACGTTTCATTGAAGAACGCGGGTAATAATACAGTAGGCTTTTACTATCAACGTGAAAGCGTTACAATTTGCCGACGAAGTAGAAAACAAGGGGGATTTCGAGTACTGCCATTGTGACAGCACTGTTATTTTACCATTGCTCTTTTCTTTATTATAGGTATTTATTAGGCTTTATATTTACTTGATAATTTATATATGTGGATTAGAATATTCCACGACAAGCCCTTCGGCCCAATGGCATGCAGCAATTTCATTTTCACGACTTTGTGAAGCTGGGGTGCCTGTGGACTTTCCTTCCCACCCGGTCAGAAGCCAGACACCATCCATCTTAGTTCCTTCCCATCCACAGAGGGTTTGATCCAAACCTCAGAAATGAGGTATCTGGGGAAGGTGGTTGAAGTAACAAGAGGAGACATGGTCCGCAACCAGACGATACGTCATGGCCTAAAAACCCAACCCCAGCAGACCCAAGTAGAACAGTCCCAACTAAGATGGTTTGACCATGTCTGCAGAATGGAAGAAGATCGGTTACCACGACAAGCATGGGAAACAAAGAGCCAGGGATCCAGACCACCAGGACGACCCAGAGTCTGCTAGGAGGACAACATTAGACAATCTCTCAAGGACCGAGGACTAGAATGCAACAAGGCCAGGAGGAAGACAGCCGATAGGATAGTATCGCGCTCTCTTCCAAATCTCTGCACCTCACGGTAGAAGAGGTACGACTAAGTAAGTAAATAATTTATTATTTATTCCCAGAAACATAATAAAATAAGATATAAAATTGACAAGTAAACTGACGTTACAAGATATAACCAAACATTGCTGGCAGCTGTCAAGTCCTGTGTTTGATCATATCGGGCACTGGGATGAGTTGTGATGTTAATGTCACTTTTATGTTAAAACAGAAGCAGTTAATTCCCTTTATTTTGGTGATTTTTGCATATAAATTTGTTTGATAGAAGTGATGAAATAACAGTTTGAAAAATTTAGATACAAAGTGGCTTTTCATGTACCCTGTACAGTTTTAATCTATCTATCTATCTATCTATCTATCTATCTATCTATCTATCTATCTATCTATCTATCTATCTATCTATCTATCTATCTATCTATCTATCTATCTATCTATCTATCTATCTATCTATCTATCTATCTATCTATCTATCTATCTATCTATCTGTCTGTCTGTCTGTCTGTCTGTCTATCTGTCTGTCTGTCTGTCTGTCTGCCTATTTGTTTGTCTGTCTATTTGTGTCTATATGTATGTGTATCTCCTTGCATTCCTGCCTATCTATCTATCTATCTATCTATCTATCTATCTATCTATCTATCTATCTATCTATCTATCTATCTATCTATCTATCTATCTATCTATCTATCTATCTATCTATCTATCTATCTATCTATCTGTCTGTCTGTCTGTCTGTCTGTCTGTCTGTCTGTCTGTCTGTCTGTCTGTCTGTCTGTCTGTCTGCCTATTTGTTTGTCTGTCT
>JAMPIV010022888.1:40000-84869 GCA_024509875.1 Oreohelix idahoensis
AGAAACATGGATAGTACATAAACGACTGGAATGACTAAATGGCTAGAAACACGGATAGTACATAAACGACTCGTGTGACTAGATGGATAGAAACACGGATAAGACATAAACGACTGGTATGACCAAATGGCTAGAAACACGGATAGTACATAAACGACTGGTATGACCAAATGGCTAGAAACACGGATAGTACATAAACGACTGGTATGACCAAATGGCTACAAACGCGGAAAGTACATAAACGACTGGTATACCAAATGGCTAGAAACACGGATAGTACATACACGACTGGTATGGCCAAATGGCTAGAAACACGGATAGGACATAAACGACTGGTATGACCAAATGGCTACAAAAATGGTAAGGACATAAACGACTGGTATGACCAATAGCTAGAAACATGGTAAGGACATAAACGACTGGTATGACCAACTGGCTAGAAACACGGATAGAACATAAACGACTGGTATGACCAAATGGCTAGAAACACGGATAGGACATAAACGACTGGTATGACCAATAGCTAGAAACATGGTAAGGACATAAACGACTGGTATGACCAAATGGCTAGAAACACGGATAGGACATAAACGACTGGTGTGACCAATAGCTAGAAACATGGTAAGGACATAAACAACTGGTATGACCAAATGGCTAGAAACATGGTAAGGACATAAACAACTGGTATGACCAAATGGCTAGAAACATGGTAAGGATATAAACGACTGGTATGACCAAATAGTTAGAAACACAGATAGGATATAAACGACTGGTATGACCAAATGGTTAGATTGACTAAGCAGATACAGCGTTTGCCTCTAGCGGCAAAGTTATCGAGTTCCGGGATCTAAACCTGGTATCATCACGCTCCAATGGGTACCCGACTCTGCTCTAGAGTTAGGAACAGCAAAGGCAGCAAAGAACGGAACTGGTCACCCCACCTATAAAAAAAAGCTGGACCTAGAATCATTGCACCTCTATCACTTCCACCCTCCCCCCACCCTCCTTACGGCAGTTTCTGCTAAAGAACTACCTTTTAACCTTTTCGTGCTCAATAGAGCTTCGGGAGAAGATTGATCACCACTAGTTTGAGTCATGGTACATGACTGTGACAGTGATGTATCGGGACAAAGACATATTGTCGAAATGTGCACACATCTTGTTCCGGTGTTTCTGCAAAAACTGCTTCAGGTTATACACTTTTATTTTAAAACACAGAGCAGGCGTCGGCAACCCAGAAGCTTTTGGGGTCTACTTTAGTAACACTGAGCCCTCTAAAGATCTACCATATATATATATATATATATAAATATATATATATATATATATATATATATATATATATATATATATATATATATATATATATATATATATATATACAGGGTGTTTATAAAGTCGCTTTGCAGTGAATTTGAAAAATATTTTATAAATTACGTCACGAATGATGCAAATCTACGTCATGATATTCTGTGTTCCAATGCTGTGTTCCACAATCCCGTGTGCAGCATTACACAACAAGCCCCAATTGAACACCACATTTCTGGTGACGTAGTCTCGCCCGGGCGTAAATTTCACTGCACAGCGACTTTATAAACACCCTGTATATATATATATATATATATATATATATATATATATATATATATATATATATATATATATATATATATATATATATATATATATATGTGTGAGAGAGAGAGAAAGAAAGAGAGAGAGAGAAAGAGAGAGAGAGAAAGAGAGAGAGAGAGAGAGAGAGAGAGAGAGAGAGAGAGAGAGAGAAGGAGAGAGAGAGAGAGAGAGAGAGAGAGAGAGAGTAATTTTAAGTAGATGGAGAGCGGTATGATTAACCTTACAAATAAAACATAACGTTACTAGCTACCGAAGTTCATGAATATATTTTAGTAGCCAGCTGTGAGAACTTTCGCTGGGAATGCGGAAAAAGTACTTTTTGATCGCTGGGAAACCGCAATTTTAAATGCTAGCGGGAGACGTTTAGTCGGAAATTTTGCTAGTTTAAAAAAGTGTGTCATTGTTGTCTACCCCCAGTCGACTAAATATCTACAAAGTCATCCACTGGGATCTACCAGTAGATCGGAACGACTGGTTGTCGACCCCTGGAATGCAACGTCCGTTTGGCTAAGCGGTTAGAGCACTTACTTCTCGCAACTAAATTACCTGGTTCTGGGATCAAAACCTAGAGGCATCATGTTCCAGTTTACCCAGCTGTAAATTATTAGCTGACTTTGCTGGTAAGTTAGAGAAGGCGAAGGCATCGATAACAGGAATTGGTCACCCTAGCTCATTAAAAAAAAACTGGACCAAGTATAATGAAGTCTCTAACACTTCACACCACCAGAGCAATATCTGCCATGGGATTAACTTTACCTTTATTACAGCATTTATTATTTTAAAAAATTAAAGCTGTTAGCGAAAGACGGGATTCTAGTGAAAAAATAAAAAACCAGTTTATCTCGCATTCTAATTATAACATAAGATAGAAGATGCATCTTAGAGGTAAAGAGAAGAATAGGTACACAGATAAAGGTAGTCCCATCGCAGATACTGCCGTGGGGGAGTGAAGTGTTAAAGACTTCACCATACTACGTCCAGCATCGAGGTGGGGTTGACCAGTTCCCTTCCTCGCTGCCTTTTCCTTCCATAACTCACAGAGTCATGTACCCATTTACAGCTGGGTAGACTGGAGCGTGTCGGTACCGTGATTCGTACCCGGCACCTTTGCCGCGAGAGATCAGTGCTCTAACCACTCGGTCAGTTGGAAGCTAGACAAAAGCAGCGTTCGTTCAATTAAATGAAAAGTACTCTATGCAAAAACTCTTTGTCAGTAGAAGTACGAAAAAGATTTATTCAGTGTTATATTCGGGAGTGAGTCATGTGTAATTAGTAACTCACATAAAAGTAATGAGATTGGCCCGAAAAAAAACAATCCCCAGAGAGCAAAGGAAGTTTGTTACTTACATTTGAAGTAATGAATTCACTTTCTTTGGGCATGTTGTAAGGTTTGGTTTGGTGTTTGAACCCCTCACTTGAAAACTGGTGTTTTTTTGTGTGTGCAAGGGATACTCGGTTCAACCCCATGTGGGTTATAATTTGGGTATATAGTGTTCATCTTTCCATATAGTGTATTACTTTGTTGTTTTCCTTGTGTGTTGGCTCTTCCAGGCTGTAATTTATCTGCCGTTTGTTGTGGCAATGTTTAATGTCTATGGTGTTTGTAATGTATCTTCTTCCGTGATACCATATTGCTCTCTCTCGCTATTGACATCTTTTTATCTGCTGTACTTTTGTTGGTTTTGGATCGGTGGTTTTTTATTTTTTATTTTATTCTTCTACTGAAATTGAATGGACTTTTTAGTTTGTTTTTGTTTTGTATTGTTTTTCCTTGTCATTCTAATTTGTTCTAGTTGTTATATGTTGGTTCTTGTTGTGAGACGAAAGCTGTAATATATTGAAACAACGGGAAAGAATGAAAGTCAAAGAGATAGGGAACAACAAAGAGAAACTATACTGGACAGTTTGACATCATGGCATGGAGAGATGCCAGCAATAGGATTGGTAACTAGTACTAGACACTAAAAAGCTGTGGAATGCCATGATCACTCACGCCACCAGACATGGTACTTGAAGAAGAAATTGTATACAAATGGGTAAAGCAATAGTAAAGACCAAAAGAGCTTTCATTGCACAGGAAAATATATGGAAATGAAAAGAAATCAAGACCAACATAAAAATATAAAATCGTCAACTGCTGTATGTTTATGAAACATCGAGAAACAAATAAAACGACAGTCAGTACATTACAGATATTGGCAAAATAGTGAATTCACAGAATAGAAGGATTTAAATGTTAGTATTACATTACCAATAAGAAACTGATTGATAGAAAGTGACAAAAGTCAACAGTAGTAACAAAGCAGCGTCGTCAGAAAGGATTGACACAACTCCAGTGGAAAAAGTGCATAAATAAACCCTAAACCAATATTAAATTCATGCCGATGTAGACATATGTATGCTTCTGGACAACACAAAAAACTGAACTATTGGCCATAAAGTAAAAACCCCATCGTGAGGAATAATACAGTATATAACATATTATAAAAACATTAATAGCACAATTAATGAAAAAACGTCCTGATATAACCAACAATTCCATGTATATGGCAAATGGTTGAAAAGATGAGGGCTACACATTAACTCTTTGACTCCGGAACAACGCTCAAAGCGTTGGTCAGATTTGACACCCGTGCCAAAACAACTCTCTGAGCGTTGTTTTTAGTCTATCACGAATTAAAATTATGGCACAGGGTGAAAAATAATTGTGGAGTCAAAGAGTTAAGCAAACATCCTTAAAACAGAGTGACAAATACCAATGGAACAAACTTGAAGAAAAGACGTTGATACTGTATGCGATATATTTAGATAAACAGCTTCCAGCATTACAAGGCAGATCTAGTTTATGAATAACTAGATAAGAGAAATAGATGGTGACCTAAAACACACGAAGGAAGGGAATAGTAGACAGACATTAGTGGATAAACAGGGACAACACCAACGGAGTGGAACAAAGGAATAATTGTCAAATTGCCCAAGAAGGGAGATCTTGCAGACAGCAATAATTGGAAAGGAATAACTCTTCTCTCAGTTCCCAGCAAAATACTAGGCAGGATAATTATACAGAGAATATCAAAAGGAGTAGACCACAAACTGAGGAAAGAACAAGCAGGATTTAGAAAGAACAGAAGATGTGTAGATCATATATTTACCCTCAGGAACATTATAGAGCAGTGCTCAGAATGGCAAAGACAGCTGTACATTAATTTCGTTGATTTTGAAAAGGCTATACATAGGGACAGTTTATGGAAAATACTGAGGGCTTATGGAATTCCAAGCTGCATAGTGCCAATCATAAAAAGCCTCTATGCCAACTTTACTTGTAGTGTTGGTCAGAGCAACCTAACCTTTGATGTGAAGACAGGAGTACGACAGGGATGCCCCTTATCAACCACTCTATTTTTAACAGTCATAGACTGGGTGATGCGCCAGACAACAGAGCGCAGTCCAAGAGGAATAAGATGGATTACATTTTCTACATTGGAAGATCTGGAATATGCAGATGACATTGCACTATTAGCACATTCACATCAACACATCCAGGAAAAAACGGATAGACTTAATAAGTATAGCCAACAGGTGGGCTTGAACATCAATCTAAAGAAGACAGAGGTCATGACGCTCAATGTAAGCAACCCTGAGCCCATATCAGTAAGGAATCAGCTACTGGAACAGACAGACACCTTCATATACCTAGGATGCATAGTAACACCAGACGGCGCAGCAAGCAAAGACATCAACAACAGAATGAACAAAGCAAGAGCAGCCTTTGTTAGTCTAAACAACATCTGGAAGTGCTCTCAGTACAGCACAAGCACAAAATTAAGATTATATCAGAGCTGTGTGCTTTCTGTGCTTCTCTATGGTGCGGAATGCTGGAGAGTTACAGAGAAGGAAATGTCGAAATTGTCCTCTTTTCACACAACATACCTAAGAAAAATTCTCCTAATCTTTTGGCCGAATGCCATCACCAACCAAGATCTGCTTACTCGTAGCAAGCAAGAGGACATGCACACCATCATAGCTGGCAGACGCTGGAGCTGGGTTGGTCATGTCCTCAGAAGAGACCCCGATGCCATCACAAGAACATCTATGCTATGGACCCCTGAAGGAAAACGAAAGAGAGGCCGACCAAAAACAACTTGGCGGAGGACTGTGGAGGCTGAGATGCAAAGAATGAACCAGAGTTGGGGCACTGTACGAAGGATGGCCACCGACCGTGCAAAGTGGAATCAATTTGTTGTTGCCCTACAAGACGCCACTAGGCGTGATGGCCACTGACTGCTTTGACGGTTGGCGGCTAAGGATCAAAGAAGAAGATTATTGGATAAAGAAGCTATAGAAACATTGTGAATGGATGGCAGAGGTCTGGGAGGCATGAATTTATTGAAGACATAATCTTTACTAGAAGCTTGAAGGGCAATAATAATCCTATATATAATATCCAAGCTTTTTCTGTCTGTACGTAACGCTCCCTAAAATAGTAACACACAACAAAGAAAAGTGCGCAAAACACGATGTGCATGCGCCATGTTAACAGCGTGCGTGTTCAGACTTTTGTTTTTAACCTCGGACGTAAAACAAATATTTTGGCTTTTTAATACTCTCCCGAAAATAGTAACGCTCGACAAAGAAAAGTGCGCAAGTGTTGGTGTGCATGTGGGGGCAAACATTTGAACATGTTGGAATCTTTTTGAACGAGCCAGTCTTCTCTCCCAGCTGTACGTCGCACTGTCTCGATCGAGAAATCCCAACAATATAAAAGTACAAATTAAACCAACAGGAAATCAAGGTGCTCTTTTGATGGACAATCGAATGTTCACAACTAACATTGTTTTTCCAAAAGTATCTGAATAATTAAAATTGCAGTTAGGTATTGGTGCTTATGATTTTAATTCCCGTCTTATGACGGGCTTTTACACTAGTGAATGTATAATTTACATTAATATTAAATTATGAAAGAAGTGCGTGAAATTTGGTTCTACATTATTTTGTGAAAACCCTCAAGGGGTTGACACGTGATTGCAAGCGTAAGTAAATTAGAATAGCATTAAAACCTAGGTGCATTAAGATTAATTACATCTTTAGGTAAATAGCCTTCAAATCTGATCCTAGGGCACAAAATATGTGATGAAACTAGACCAGTGGTAATAAAACTTTAGTTTATGTAAACTCTGTCGATAAACAGCATGGACTTAAGAAAATATGTTAAATGTAAAAATGCAGATCGTATGTTCATGCATTAAATGTCCTTTCTTTATGATTAGTTATTAAAGTGGTATTATTTTTTATTGTTGTTCTGATGTTGATTGCTGCTACAGTTTCACTTCTTCTTTCTATTACTACTGCAACTGTTACTACTACTACTACTACTTCTACTACTGCTGCTACAACAACTAGTGCTACTGCTACAACTACTACCGCTAATGCTGCTGCTGCTACTACAAGAACAAGAACTAGTACTACTACTACTACTACCACCACTACTACTAGTACTACCACTACAACTACATCTACTACAACAATAACAACTACTACTACTACAACCACTACTAGTACTACCACTACAACAACTACTACTACAAGCACTACAACAACTAGTACTACAACAACAACAACAACTGCTACTAATACTAACGCTACCAAAAATACTACCACAATTAATATTACTGTTATATCCAGAGCCGCCTCTTGCTGGGTGCGGTTGCACCGGGCTCCAACTACCGTGGGGCGCAGTAATGTATTTAAAACATAAATCAATAATAAAATATATTCAATTTCAAGAGAACAAGGAAACATGATACATAAAATTTCAAAGTTTACAAATTATTTCATTCATTCATTCATAACCCTCCACTCCCAAAGGAACATAGGCCTTCAACAAACACATGCCAAGTCCTCCTGTCACGTACCATCATCTCAAGTTCTTTCCACGTTCTCCTTATCATTTTCACCTCTGTTTCCAGCTCTCCTCTCCATGTGCTTCTTGGTCTACCTCTGCTTCTCTTGCCCTGGGGGTTCCAGAACAAGGACTGCCTTGTAATGCTATCAACAGGTTTCCTTAGTGTGTGTCCTATCCATCTCCATCGTCTTCGTCTCATCTCTTGTTCCACTGGCACTTGTCTAGTTCTTGTCATCAGTTCCACGTTGGTAACCTTGTCATACCATTTTAATCCCTCTATTCTACGCAAGCACCCATTTATGAAAGTCTGTAGCTTTTTGGTAGTTGTCTTTGTTGTTCTCCATGTCTCAGAGCCATACAATAGGACTGACTTCACATTTGAGTTGAAGATTCTTATTTTCGTGTTGGATCCGATTTCTCTTGATCTCCATATATTTCCCAATGCAATTAAAGCTCCTCTTGCTTTTTGTATTCTTATTTTGATATCACTGTCTGTCCCTCCAACTGTGTCTATATTGCTACCAAGATATGTGTACGATTCTACATCTTGTATTGGTGTATCTTCAAGTTCAACCCTGTTATCATTACCTGCATTTATTCTCATTATCTTTGTCTTTTCCCTGTGTATTTTCAGACCCAGTTGCTGTGACCTCTCATCGAGTGTTTTCAATTTTTCCTGCATCTGATTACGGTTATGGGACAGAAGAGCTAAGTCATCAGCAAAATCCAGATCATCCAACTGCTTAGTCAGAGTCCACTGGATTCCATTTCTGTTGTGTGTTGTCGATGTTTTCGTAACCCAGTCTATTTCTAGTAAGAAAAGAAATGGAGACATGAGGCATCCCTGTCGCACTCCTGTTCTTATCCCAAACGGTTCTGTAAGCTGTCCTTCATGAAGAACTCTGCATGTCATGTCTTCATATGTTTTCTTTATTAAATTAATGATCTTCAGGGGAACTCCATAATGCCTCATCAATTTCCAAAGGGATTCTCTGTCTACACGGTCAAATGCCTTTTCGTAGTCCACAAATCCGATGTATAGTGGTGAATTCCATTCCAGACTTTGTTCAACTATTATTCTCAAAGTGGCTATCTGGTCTGTACAGGATCTGTTTTGTCGAAAACCTGCTTGTTCATCTCTCAGTTTCTTGTCTATGGACTCTTTTAATCTTTCAAGGATAATCCTGTTTAATACTTTTCCTGGCACTGAAAGTAACATTATTCCTCTATAATTTGTGCACTCTTGTAAATTTCCCTTCTTAGGCAACTTAACCAGATATCCTTCCTTCCATTCTGCTGGTATCTCTTCCTTTTCCCAGACTTTACCAAGTAATTTATATAACATCTCTGTAGCCGTGTCGATATCTGCTATGATGGCCTCTGCTGGGATGCCATCAGGTCCAGACGCTTTTTCCATCTTTTAGAAGCTTTATGGCTTTCTTTATTTCTTCCTTCGTTGGTTTTTCACCGTTAATTTGTAGCTCTTCTTCTGCTGGCTGGATGTCCGAGGGGTTTTGTGGAGCTGGTCTATTGAGAAGGTCCTCAAAATATTCTGTCCACCTCTTCATTTGCTCTTGTATATTGCTGAGCAGTTTTCCATTCTTGTCTTTTATGAAGCAACTTGTTTGCCTGTATTTCCCCGTTAGCTTCTTTGTGCTGTTATACAGTTCTCTCATATTACCTTTGGCTGCAGCATCTTCTGCCTCTCTTGCCAACTCCTCAATATATTTCCTCTAGTCTCTTTTGATACTTCTTTTTACTTCTTTGTTTGCTTCTCTGTACACTTCTTGAGCATTGGCTTTGGAACTTCTGGTTTTGCTTTTGTTTAAATCTGCTTTCTTGTTTTTCCTGTCTTTTATCTTATTGATGGTTTCTGTTGTTATCCATGCTTTTTGTTGTCGTTCCCTTTTCCCCGGTATTTCTTCACATGTCTCATTCCATACCGTTTTGATTTGCTGCCAATAGTCTTCTGTATTCTCTGCCTCTTCCAGCTGTTGGAGCACCTGAAATTTGTTGGATATTGTAACCGCAAATTTGTCTCTTGTTTCTTGATTCATTAGATGTCCTACATTAAATTGTTGTCTATAATTTTGCATTGCTGCATATCTCTTGAGTTTCATGTTTACTTTGGCTATCAGAAGGTGGTGGTCTGATGCCACATCTGCTCCTCTATATACCTTTACATCCTGCAATGATGATCTAAACTTCTTGTTTATGCATATATGATCAATCTGATTTTCTGTTCTATGGTCTGGTGATATCCATGTTGCCTTGTGTATTCTCTTATGTGGAAACATGTTTCCTCCTATAGCCAGTTGATTTGAAACAAATTATTTGCCTACATGAAAGTATACGGGTTTTGTTTTATGTCTTTAGTATTCTTTACAAAAAAAAAAAAAAACCAGCACATTTAGCGACCATTTGTAATCCTACACGAGTAAAGAAAATATTTATCTACAATAAAATTTAAAAAACATAAGAGATTATTATTATTTTTTTAATCAAGCTACAGCGAACATCACACTGCGGACGTTTGCGTGTTCCATCTCAGTAGCATGAAAGTGAGTCTCGTAAGAGTACATATGTAACTATCTATCTATCTGTCTGTCTGTCTGTCTATACTTTTCAGTCCTTTCTGAATATAGGAGCGTGACCCCGAAGCAGTGTCTCAATGGGCATCGAGGTTGGGCACTTGAATAAAGAGATCAAGCTGCTGGCCATGCACCATGCCTCTGCTGGTGAGATCAGTCACGGCGCAGCACCAGAACACATATAATTAGGATATATAGTGTCATCATGTCCAAATAATATATTCAGTTGCCGATATGGGAAAGTGGCATCATATCTCTTGTCCAGTTATTGTAAATAAAGTAAATCAAATTATGTGTGTGTGTGTGTGTTTATTAATATTACTTTAAAACAGTTGTTTCCTTTTACTTGTCACCGTAAGACACAAAAACACTAAATAATATAAACCAACAAAAACACAAACAAACAAATAATAACAAAAATCAGGATTAGGAGTGTAAAAGTCAGGTGTTTAGTTTGATATGTATTGACTTTCATTTGCCATAAGTAAAATGTTTAATAAGAACACCACTTTCCCTGCCATATCTTCACCAGTCATTATTCTAATTAAATACTGTTTGACCAGATTATGTAGTTTCCTAGATCTGTCGATTTTTAACACCTATTCAATAATGAGTGGATTTGAAGCCTGTAAATAATCTAATACTGGGATTCCCTGTTCATATTTCTAACATTTTAACATGCAATGCTCTATGTTATTATTGAATATGAGATGGGAAGAGGAGCAAGTAAACATTGTGACCGCGGGTAAATTAGAAGGAAAGAAACAGTAAAGGGAGACAAAGAGACACAGCTTCTAAAACATTTTATTTACACATATACAAAATACCTCTATGTTCTTGTCTCAGCCAATATTCTTACCTGATGCCTTCTTCAGGTATAAAATCGGTCATCGTTCACACTCCAGATTTGACATCATAACCAGGAACAAAGTCGCAAATAAAAGGAATTTTTTTTACTTATTCTCCACGACCGTCCTACCATAACATATATTACTATTCAGGTACACAAAACGATGTAAACTGAAGTTAAAATATGCAATAAATTTTTCACATTACACGGCTTGAATACTTGTCTATTTTACATCATTACATCCTACATCATTTCTATATTTGGATTGCCCGGTCACACATGTGTAAAAAAAAAATAAAAGAACACATGAACTCAAGTTTCAAGCATTAATTTGTACAATTACGCTTTAACGTGGAAATGCTAACCATAATATTTCGCTGAATGAAGCGTGTTAAGACCGCGATTTTACTCTGCGGACCACCCTAAGCCATTTGGGACCGGATTAAGATCCTAGCCAGACATAATATCTTCCCTTCGTTGTCCCTTATGGCGGACGTGTTTTTATTGGTGCCTTGACTTTGATTACGTGCCCGGCGCAGCAACATGTCGTAATAGTCCAACAGCATAACTGACAGAAAAGGCTGAAGCCCCGTTGGAGTGATAATCCTCAGCTTCGATTTGCTTGGTTTGGTTTTAAGGACTATCTTCATTGCACACGGACAACTCCATCAGTGCTCCGATCTCCTGCCTTAGATCCCACAAGGAGGATCTCAGCACAGTGTACGAACTCCGTAGCACCGGCCAGGATCCCATTGTGTTAATACAGGAATCACACATTCTATAAATATGTTTGTAGTGATTAGGTTTTCCTAATTTTGTAAATTGTGCCAGGGCAGCGACCGTATGACCTACTCTTTACGATTTCCAACTGCCGAGGGATTCTTAACGTGTTCAACATGCACACGGGACCTCCTATTTTGTTCGCCCTTATCCGTGAAGGCTAAGCATCCAATCTGACTGCCACGGAGATCAGGGGAAGTATTTTAGCTTGGTGTCCCTTACTTCGCCTTCTTTTCTCCTCTGTTTACAAGGCGCGAGCTTGGGCACAATACCCCTGTAATTACGTGTACGCGGCGTAGTAACAGCGCATGCATTTTTATATTGCCAACAAAGCATCTTTGTAGACCATTAAGCGTATAAAATAACAGGATTTGCTGAAAATAAGGCTATCACATTCGCATATGGTTTTTAACAACGCGAATAGGAACCCACTGTTCCAAATATTCGCAAACATTAATTTCAATCGACGAATGCGATTTAAATTTTTTTTAGACGCTATAAATAGCTCAAGGCAAACCAGCAGTTGTTGGGATCTAAGTTTCGAAACACTAAACTCTCGAAAAATCTACCTTGATAAAATCATGTCTATTGTCTGGTTTCAGGGGTTCTGGAATGTCCAGCCTATGTGTACTTTTTATCTCTATCGCACGAACTGTTTCTTGCCATCCCATTCCATCAATAGACCGGTGAAAAAAATAATAAATTAAATAATAAAATAAACTTCGATCGGTTTACTAGTCAAGTACAAACAACAACAAACGGCTTGACCAGAGGAACTGTACTTCAATCGGTTGACTAGTCAGTTACAAATAACTACAAATAATTTGACCAAAGGAGTTGTACTCCCATGGTTGACTAGTCGGTTACGGACAATGATAACATAACTTGACCAAAGGAATTGTACTCCCATTGGTTGACTAGTCGGTTACGGACATTGACAACATAACTTGAACAAAGGAATTGTACTCCCATTGGTTGACTAGTCGGTTAGAACAATGACAACATAACTTGACCAAAGGAATTGTACTCCCATTGGTTGACTAGTCGGTTACGGACAATGACAACATAACTTGACCAGAGGAATTGTACTCCCATTGGTTGACTAGTCGGTTACGGACAATGACAACATAACTTGACCAGAGGAATAGTACTCCCGTCGGTTGTCTAGTCATTTACAAACATATACAAATAACTCGTTTTGGCGAAGCAGCCACCGTTCTACCTAGACTCAAAGTCCATCGGATATATCATGGCGCATATCCATATATAAAAAAGACCTTGTGGTCCGGACCGGAGGAAATGCTCTCCCAGCACCGTTTTGTGACTTCAATTCGTAAATCTTGATGTAACCCATACCTCGTCACACCAGCGTTTCTTAATCTTACGTGAAAACAAATCGAGGAACGATGGCGCCAATTTTGCGGACCATCCCCAAACATATGTTACCAATAACATAAGCTAATTAAATTGTATATGTAGAAAAATGGGTCTTCCAATAGGCATATTTCTACATATGATATATATAAAAAAATTAGTGACACTCCAACCCTCATCAAACAATCAGTTTGATAGGTTTGAGAAACATCGAATCACGACGTTCATTCAAAATATCACTAATACGACCCCACGGGGGAAAAATAAAAAAATTATAGAACGGGAATCTATTAGAGAAAATGTTTGTACTTCTGTCCTAATTAGCATATCTTTTACACACTTCACACAATTTCCGATTTCACGCATCAAACACCATAATATTCGATAACGATAATTTTCCATGATTGATTACCACAGTAATTACAGAATCTACGCGAAACCAGCTATCCTGCCATCCCATAACAACAATAAATGTCGGTGACGCATGGCTAGATATCTCCTTGAGAATTCTACACACTTCATACACACCCAGGTCAGCACGTCGTGTATGAATGCAACCATTAGAAAAAAGGGCACCTCTGACGCCACGGTATTTGATATAGTGTCGCTAAGGTTACGGGCTGGCGTAAACACTTTTGGTCTCATGGGATATAAATATGGTAGTGCGTGACAGGTGAACTAAAACAGGCAGTCAGAGCAGCGGCTCTCAAACTTTTAGACAATTTGGAATGTTTTCAAAAGTGTAGTGACAGGTGAACTTAAAAAAGGCCACCTAAAGCTGTGGTTAAGAAACTTTCAGAAATAGAGGGAATACTTTATAAGTGGGATGACAAGACAAGCCAAAACAGCTATCTAGACCAGCGGATCTCACATTTTCTGAAATAAGGGTACTATTTTAGTGGGATGGCAGGACAAGCCAAAACGGCCATCTCGAGCAGGGGTTCTCACATTTTCTGAAATAAGGATACTATTTTATAAGGATGATGACAGGACAAGCGAAAACACCCATCTAGACCAGCGGATCTCACATTTTCTGAAATAAGGATACTATTTTATAAATGGGATGTCAGGACAGCTAAAACGGCTATTTAGAGCAGGGGCTTTCATATTTTCTGAAATAGAGGAAATCATTTTAGAAGTGGTGAGACAGCATAGCTAGAACATCCATCTATTGCAGCGACTCTCACATTGTCTGAAATAGGGAAGGGTCGTGGGGTATTTTAGAAGTGGGGTGACAGACAGCTAAAACAGCTATCTAGAGCAGGGCGCTCAAACTTTCAGAAAAAAGGGAGGAGGGACAATTTAGAAGTGGGGTGACAGGATAGTTATTAGGGCGATGTAAAGCAGGGCTCTCAAACATTCAAAAATGGGTATACTATTTTATAACTAGAATGACATGACAGCTAAAACAGCCATCTACAGCAGCGCTACCAGATTTTTAGGGAAGGAGGACTTTTTTTCTGTGGAAGGAGTGACAGGACAGCTAGAACAGTCATCTAGAGCAGGAATACCAGACTTTCAGGAAGGGAGGACTTTTTTGTGTTGACAGGATAGCTAACACGCTGACTAGACCCTTACTTACTTACTTACTTAGTCGTTCCCCTTCTACCGTGAGGTGTAGAGGTTTGGAAGAGAGAGCGCCAGACCATTCTATCAGCTGTCTTCTTCCTGGCCTGGTTCCATTCTAGTCCTCGGTCCTTCAAAGATTGTCTAATGTTGTCCTCCCAGCGAACTCTGGGTCGTCCTGGAGGTCTGGATCCCTGGCTCTTTGTTTCCCATGCTTGTCGTGGTAGCCGATCTTCTCGCATTCTGCAGACATGGCCAAACCATCTTAGTTGGGACTGTTCTATTTGGGTCTGCAGCGGATGGGATTTCAGGCCTTGACGTATCGTCTGGTTGCGGACCATGTCTCTTCTTGTTACTTCAACCACTTTCCTCAGATACCTCATTTCTGAGGTTTGGATCTGGCTTTTGTGGGTTGTAGTCATTGCCCACGACTCGCATCCATATGTCAAAACTGGGACATAGGTGGAGCGGTATACAGCCATCTTCGTTTTCTTACCAACCTCTTTCTTGCTGAGGAATCCACGATTTATGGCCTGAAAAAGTCTCCCAGCCGCTGCTTTTCGAGTGGCCAACTCTTCTTTGATGCCTCCCTTTCGGTCTATAATAGCTCCGAGATATTTAAAGTGGTCGACCTGCTCCAGGACCTGTTCTCCCAACTTAATCTGATGTTTTCTTTCTTCTCGTGATATCACCATGGATTTTGTTTTAGAGCTGCTTATGACCATCCCTCTCTTCTCCAGCTCTTCCTTCCAGACTTGCAGGTTGGATTGGAGATGTGCCTCTGATTTAGCAATCAGGGCAACATCATCAGCAAATGCCAGCTCCGAAATATAGACCTGTCTCATCTTCCAGTACCCCACTGAATACTTTCTTGTTCTCTCCTTACATGCCTTGATGACATCGTCCATGAGGAGTATGAAAAGATAAGGTGACAGGATATCACCTTGTCTTACACCAGTGGTGGTCCTGAACTCTTCTGACTTATGGTTTGCTGTCCTCACATAATTTCTGCAAGACTTGTAGAAGCTCTGTATAGCATGAATCAGAGGTGCTGGAATATTCTTCCTTGCCAAACAGTCCCAAAGTTTGCTCCAGGGGACTCTGTCAAACGCCTTTTCCAGATCTATGAAACAAAGATGGATCTCACTCTTATACTCAAGGGCCTTTTCACTGTCGCGAGAGACGAATGAGTTTGTATTTCGTTTCTATACCCATTGTGTGCTTACCAGACAGTCGTGGGAAACCCACTAATTTTACAAGAAATGTTTACAGAACACTGAGACAACACGCGGACATTGCACCAACAGACTATCGGAATAAGTGATACTAAGTTGCGGATATGTTTACACAGGGCCAGTGTTAACCAAGTATTGTTGTGACTAAGGGAGACTTAAAGTCTGCACAAGGACAACATGAAAGCAGTATGAATACGAAATTATAACGAGAAGAACAACACTGTACGTGCCCCAAAGGACGCACACAGACAGTTTGTCTGGGAGAGGAAAAACAAGGAAACGATAATAGAAAAATATTACAGGAAATGTACCCAGGAATGAGTACTGAATGTCTGACGAAAGGAAAACCAACGAATTTTCACATGACCCAAGAAGCGACCGGAAAAATAGCCCTAGGCGATTCAGACAGTATATACTGAACGAAATCTATCGTTCGGGCAATGATATGAAAAATCATTCCGCCCGCATATACTGGTTCCATATTTCACGAGGAAGATTCAGGCCAAGTGTCAGTGAAATTCATGATATGGACATCAAGGTTAGTGTAATATAGATTTGTACCTTATATCATTATATCTTAACCTCAGTCAGATTATATATACATATTTCCCATATATGTAAATAAATATAACACTGTAATTACCAGTCACGTTTATTATAATATTATATCGCATACTCATAAGTACAGATTGCAATAAACACCATGCAAAGAATTATTATACTTATAAGATCGCACAGTTTCATTAATTATAATGAAGTAAATACAAGACACGTTTATTTTGTCTCTTACATTACCTGTTAACCGTACAGTAAACACCGCACAGTCATTCATTATAAGGATAAGATTTCACAGACACAAACACACCGCATGCGGAGCATAGGTTACGGGGTATTTATACGGGATTATCTTTTTATCCATCGCAGTGGTAGAGACCGGGGACCTTTGAGATAACTCAACCTTTGTCTACTACATTGCGGGCGTTAATTACGGGACAAGCTAAAAAGTAGGGCCGACCAGAGATACTGCGACGACACGCATCTCACATGTAATTAACGGCACCCACTTTACCCATTCTCCACGGGGGTTTTGAGAAAGGAATTCGCCAGACGGTGAAGGGTCTTTCCATCATCCGCAGCCACCCACGCAGAACAGGGTGCAGACAATACCAAGGCAGGATTGTTGCATTACTAAAGAGCTGTCCACGTTACTTTAATTATCGGAAGGGGCAAGAGCCGACGGACGAATTTGTAAACCAGCGCCTACGCAAATTATTGAGATACAAAATTACTTGTAGTAATGGACAGATTCTCCCAGTGAAATATATGCGCCAACAAATACCAAGATATAACCTGCTTCCACCATCATCACCACCCGAGACCAATATCTTCACCACACAGGGACATCTGCATATCAGCGGAAGTCTCCACCGCATAACATTGGTTTAACAACAACATAGGAACACGCCAGCTCAGACACGCGGCGCAAGGTCAACACTCGCTTTGTGAGCGACAAAAGGAACAGGCCATCGACACCTGACGAATCCAGTGGACCGTCCAGTGTTATTGAATGCAGACTAAGACTTGCCCGTGTATACAAATTCCCAGAGTTTTATTGACAGTCATTCCGAGCCCCGAATCAAGATATCCTTTTTTGTTGGGGTTAAGATTAGGTTAATTCATCATCATCATCACATCGTGTAGACTTAAGTTTAGTGAGTGTATTTTTTGCCTAACTATTATCTTCTTTTCCAGCCCTAGTTAGGTTAGTTCTTATTACATTTGTATTGTTGTAACTGAATGTTGTTATATTTCAGTATTTTAATAAACGTTGTAGTTGTGGTTACATTACCCACACACGTTATTACATATATAGAGAAGGAACGAAAGTGTGCGAAAGAGACATACTGTTCTTCTTCTCTTTCTCTTCTGTTCACTCAGTGTAATAGGGGAGTGGGGGCTCGTTAGTATTATAATATAGAGAGGGAGATAGTGTGGTAGGAGGTATATGTCACGAGATCCAGAATCACTGGGGCTATATGCTGGGAACTCATCCCAAAGTCTTATATTCACCTTCTCCACTCCTGCTGCTCATCTTCAACCGGGTGCCAGGCGAATCTGAGCCATTGACAAAGCCGGCACCTCACAGATAACTCTCTTTGGTTACCCTCACAGGGGTAACGTTGTGACATAATTGGGGGCTCGTCCGGGATATACCTTGGGACTTGCCCTAGACTAAAACATTAAACAATTCTTTTTTGCAAATTTTGTATAAACCTATTCACTGTCTTCTATACTGTTCCTTATTCTACTTAGGTAGAGGGAAAGAACACAGAATAGAGTATTAGATAACTAGATATTCATATTAGATATTAAGATTAGATTAGATTAGATATTCATAGTATATTAAGTAAGACATTGACATATGTTAGAAGATTACACCGTATTAATTTATATGCACTTTATTACTGCATCTAGTTACCTCTATTGATTTGTTGTCATCATTATAAATTTACCTGGATTTTTGGTACAGGTATAGTACCATGTGGGTCTTTTAACAAAAGGCATTGTTGAAGTCGAACGCATCGAAACGAGCGAACCGACGTTGTATAGTTCTTTTGTTCACAAGTGAACAATAGCGCTAAGCCACCGAGACGATACATTTTGGCAGTGTTTTCTTGGTAGGCAGACTGTTTGGGGTCAGACTTTTTATGGTCAGGACTGTTTTAAATATTGTCATTTATCTGCACGGGTGTAAAGGTTATAGGGAAGTATTCAGGAAATTTGGTTGTTGTTTCTCCCTTGGGGCAAAGTCACGATTTTATTTTTCGCTCTAAATTGCTCTCACATAATTTTGAGTTGCGACAGGCAGATTGAAATTCTAGCTTGACTATGGCAGATTGGTTGCAAATGCGCGCAGCGCTTATCCAGGAAGCACTAGTTTTAAACTAGAAAAAGGAGAACTTATAGAATATGTGGAAAAAATGTTAACTGCAGAGCAAGAGAGAAAAGATAAAATTGCAGAGCAAGAGAGAAAAGATAAAATTGCAGAGCAAGAGAGAAAAGAAAAACTGGCAGCAGAAGTAGAACAAAGAAGATTGACATTAGCAGCGGAGAAGGAGGAGAGAGAAGCCAGGAAATTAGAAGCTGAGAGAGAGAGAGAAGCCAAGAAATTAGAAGCTGAGAGAGAGAGAGAAGCCAAGAAATTAGAAGCTGAGAGAGAGAGAGAGGCCGAGTATAGGAGATTCAAGGCAGAGTTAGTGAGAAATACGGAAGAGAGAGAGAGCACGCGCTTCGGATGAAGAGGTTGTGTGAAACATATGAAAAACCCAAAAGACTTGAACCGGAAATATGTATTTCGGCCCATGAAGTGACAGATGAGCTAACATATCGCCTAGAAGACACACCATCTTCGCATTGCATTACTTCATATGCAAAGAAATCCGCAGGAAAAACTGATTATGAGAAGGGCCCAGTTGGCCGGTATCAGGGGAAGAAAGACAACTTGCTTTGCAATCCACATAGAAAGGAAACTCAACACAAATCCTTTTCTCAGAACCAGAGGCAAGGGGATAAATGGTGCCGGTATTGTCGCAGGAAAAAATCATTACACCAGCGAGTGCCGAAACCGCCCTCCTCTCCATCGCATGGCGTATATAGAAACCCGAACAATGAAGGACAAAGAGTCCCGGAGAAAAGAGGGGGAAAAATCACACCCGGCGGTAGTTAATTCAATGGATTCCAGACACCGCTGCAGAGATAACGGAAAGTTATTAAAAGGCACAGAAGAACCCACTCTAATTGCGAGCGGTACCTTCGATGGATCTTGCAAGGGGACTTCGAACAAAACAATTTCACCTGGCATCACAGGGAAGAAGAAAACAGGCACTTGCCTCCTGACATCAGGAGAACAATTATTACCTCACTCCACCGGCCCTTCTACGTGGAAAGAAGCGACCGGACAGGAACGGGCATTCGCTATTACCCACGGAAATAGACAGTTGCCCACATCGCCTAAGTCTGCCTTTACCCAGGACGAGGAAAAGTCAGATCCTACCACTTTTAAAACTTACGGAGAGAAATGTGTGCCTTTAGAAGGTATAACAACACATACGATTATCGGGACAGGGTGGACGTCGGACACGAAGGCACCCCCCGACTCTCTTCAAAAGGAGGTAGAAGAGGATCATGAGGAGAAAAGTGTGGTAGAGCCGGCGGGGATACAGCAGCTCAACACCCACGGGACTCCGATTCTATATGTAGGCGAGACAAAAACTAAGCAGATAGAGAGAAGGAAAGACACCAGGCGACACAAGAGGAAACAACTTGGTGTACGCGCTTTAGGCAAGGCAAGGCGCCGACGCGCGAAATTAACAACATACTGTACCCGATACAAAAGGACAGATGGGTTGCACCGTATCTTGAATTATGACCATTCCACGGGCAAGATACACAAGATACGTAATAAGGACAAACAAGGGCCAACTTTGATCCGTCGTCGGATTCAAAGATTGGTTAGCAGAAGAAAGAAGTGGGGAAACATTTTTTATTTCGACAGAGCGAAGAAAGACACACTGAGAGTTAGTGTCAGTAAGAATGGACCACTCAAAAGAAAGAAGAGGTTTAAACCTGGCAACGAATATTACAAGGACCCTAATGCAAAGGGGCGGAAAAGGAAAAGTGATATTGTAGGGACGGCGACTAGCGCCCGGATTCCCTCGGAACGCAACGTTGTCAATAGAGAAAGAGCGGAAGAGGTATTCGATTCCAGGCTGGAATTCGATTCGAAAATCAGTTCAAGACTGGTTAGACCAGAACAATTGACTGATGGAACTGTGGAAATTCAGGTCACAGGTAACGGCGATCCTCCAATGATGGCGGCTATCGCCCGGACTCCCATTGAAGGCAGATATGTCAAGGGAGAACTACGAACGGCAGTTTTAAATGATCATACATATGAAGTCATTTTAGGCTACAAATATGTGAGTTTAGGAGACACTCGTCAATCAAGAGCCACAGCTGCAGTGCAGACAAGTGACCAAGCGAAGGAGAAGAGACAAGGAGACGAGGTTGACTTCCATCCGCAAGAGCTGAGACAAGCTCACAACAACGACAAAGCGGTAGAACCTTGTTTTAAGAAGAGACTGAAGGGAGACAATCCATCGCAACCAGGAGACTGCTTTAAACAGCAAGGACAACTCCTTAGGAAAGTAGGAAAGCGCGGATATGAGTATAAGCAACTGGTAGTACCAGCACGATATAGATTTTATATCTTAGGTATGGGACATGCTAGTGAATCTAGTGGTCAGGTCAGACAATACATCACTACGCAAAGAATCACCCACCATTATTATTGGCAGGGAATCGCAAGGGACATGGATCAATTTATCAGATCAGGTCCTGAATGCCAGAGAGGGGCATCAAATCATGGGAAAAGTGAGGAAGCCACTAGTAAGGGAAACAGACCACGTATGAGGAAGAGGAGGCGTCAACATGACGGAGAATATAATACGACTGGTCCTAAGTGTGAGCTAGAGATAGGCAAACAAGTTTTACTGTTTATGCATAGTAAACAGAACAGGTTACTGATTGGATGGCACGGGCCATACGCAATGGTCGAGAAGGCATCTCGAACCAATGATAAGATTCCAGAGGAGAATCAGCTGGAAATATATAACATTGTTCTGCTAAAGAGATACTTAGACAGACACATAACTGAAGCGGCCAACTTCAGGACACGAGCAGCCACAAAGCAGTTGAATAAAGGAAATCCGAACTCAGTACTGCAGCCCAATGCGGCTGGACAGTCATCTGCAGGCGTGCAGAAAATCACAACCCACTCTACGAACGTAGTCGAGCAGGGGCGACAACTCTTGACTACGGTCACGATATTGAAACAAGAAAGGGAGCAGCTCGTTATAGCTGATACAGGAGAAGCAGCTGAGGAAGATTGCGCGAAGAATGATTTGGACGAGAAGAAGGAGGATTGGAACGAGAAAGATGAAAAAGATAGTGAGAAGATACTAATAGGGGGCAATAAGGAAAGCGAAATACCCACTAATTCGCAATAGTTCTCCCATGCTCGAACTTGTTGGGGGAAAGCTATGTCGCGAGAGACGAATGAGTTTGTATTTCGTTTCTATACCCATTGTGTGCTTACCAGACAGTCGTGGGAAACCCACTAATTTTACAAGAAATGTTTACAGAACACTGAGACAACACGCGGACATTGCACCAACAGACTATCGGAATAAGTGATACTAAGTTGCGGATATGTTTACACAGGGCCAGTGTTAACCAAGTATTGTTGTGACTAAGGGAGACTTAAAGTCTGCACAAGGACAACATGAAAGCAGTATGAATACGAAATTATAACGAGAAGAACAACACTGTACGTGCCCCAAAGGACGCACACAGACAGTTTGTCTGGGAGAGGAACAACAAGGAAACGATAATAGAAAAATATTACAGGAAATGTACCCAGGAATGAGTACTGAATGTCTGACGAAAGGAAAACCAACGAATTTTCACATGACCCAAGAAGCGACCGGAAAAATAGCCCTAGGCGATTCAGACAGTATATACTGAACGAAATCTATCGTTCGGGCAATGATATGAAAAATCATTCCGCCCGCATATACTGGTTCCATATTTCACGAGGAAGATTCAGGCCAAGTGTCAGTGAAATTCATGATATGGACATCAAGGTTAGTGTAATATAGATTTGTACCTTATATCATTATATCTTAACCTCAGTCAGATTATATATACATATTTCCCATATATGTAAATAAATATAACACTGTAATTACCAGTCACGTTTATTATAATATTATATCGCATACTCATAAGTACAGATTGCAATAAACACCATGCAAAGAATTATTATACTTATAAGATCGCACAGTTTCATTAATTATAATGAAGTAAATACAAGACACGTTTATTTTGTCTCTTACATTACCTGTTAACCGTACAGTAAACACCGCACAGTCATTCATTATAAGGATAAGATTTCACAGACACAAACACACCGCATGCGGAGCATAGGTTACGGGGTATTTATACGGGATTATCTTTTTATCCATCGCAGTGGTAGAGACCGGGGACCTTTGAGATAACTCAACCTTTGTCTACTACATTGCGGGCGTTAATTACGGGACAAGCTAAAAAGTAGGGCCGACCAGAGATACTGCGACGACACGCATCTCACATGTAATTAACGGCACCCACTTTACCCATTCTCCACGGGGGTTTTGAGAAAGGAATTCGCCAGACGGTGAAGGGTCTTTCCATCATCCGCAGCCACCCACGCAGAACAGGGTGCAGACAATACCAAGGCAGGATTGTTGCATTACTAAAGAGCTGTCCACGTTACTTTAATTATCGGAAGGGGCAAGAGCCGACGGACGAATTTGTAAACCAGCGCCTACGCAAATTATTGAGATACAAAATTACTTGTAGTAATGGACAGATTCTCCCAGTGAAATATATGCGCCAACAAATACCAAGATATAACCTGCTTCCACCATCATCACCACCCGAGACCAATATCTTCACCACACAGGGACATCTGCATATCAGCGGAAGTCTCCACCGCATAACATTGTTTAAACAACAACATAGGAACACGCCAGCTCAGACACGCGGCGCAAGGTCAACACTCGCTTTGTGAGCGACAAAAGGAACAGGCCATCGACACCTGACGAATCCAGTGGACCGTCCAGTGTTATTGAATGCAGACTAAGACTTGCCCGTGTATACAAATTCCCAGAGTTTTATTGACAGTCATTCCGAGCCCCGAATCAAGATATCCTTTTTTGTTGGGGTTAAGATTAGGTTAATTCATCATCATCATCACATCGTGTAGACTTAAGTTTAGTGAGTGTATTTTTTGCCTAACTATTATCTTCTTTTCCAGCCCTAGTTAGGTTAGTTCTTATTACATTTGTATTGTTGTAACTGAATGTTGTTATATTTCAGTATTTTAATAAACGTTGTAGTTGTGGTTACATTACCCACACACGTTATTACATATATAGAGAAGGAACGAAAGTGTGCGAAAGAGACATACTGTTCTTCTTCTCTTTCTCTTCTGTTCACTCAGTGTAATAGGGGAGTGGGGGCTCGTTAGTATTATAATATAGAGAGGGAGATAGTGTGGTAGGAGGTATATGTCACGAGATCCAGAATCACTGGGGCTATATGCTGGGAACTCATCCCAAAGTCTTATATTCACCTTCTCCACTCCTGCTGCTCATCTTCAACCGGGTGCCAGGCGAATCTGAGCCATTGACAAAGCCGGCACCTCACAGATAACTCTCTTTGGTTACCCTCACAGGGGTAACGTTGTGACATCACTCAGCTGTCTGAGTGTGAAGATTAGGTCTTGAGTACTTCGGTTTGCTCGGAATCCGCACTGGACCTCATCCAATTGTGGCTCAGCTAGGCGTCGGAGTCTCTGCTCTAGGATTCTAGAGTAGATTTTACCAGGGACACTGAGAAGGGATATGCCTCTATGGTTTCCACATTGTCGATTGTCACCCTTTTTGAAAATTGGTGTTATGATGGCAATCTCCCAATCCTTTGGTATGGTCTTGTTGCACCATGCTGCCTGTAGGACCTTTAAGAGTAATAGGTCGCCTGATGCTCCCATGTACTTAACCATTTCTGGTGTTATACCATCATGCCCTGCTGCTTTGCCCATCTTGATTTTCTCTAGTGCTGCCTTCAGTTCTTCCATCTTTATGTCATCTTCACCATCATTGGTTTTCTCTTCTGTGCTAGTGGTTATCATTTCTGTTGCTTCACCATGCTCACCATCCAGGAGTTCTGAGAAATATTCTTTCCATCTTTCCATTACTTCCTTCGGGGCAGTAAGCAATTTGCCTTGCTTGTCCTTTATAAATTTGAGAGGGCATTGTTTTTCCTTCCTCATGTTCTTTAGCTGACTAGACCCGTGGTTCTTAAACTTTTAGGAAGGAAGGAACCTTTGATAAGTGAAATGACAGGACAACTAAAATGGACATCTACATCAGTGGTTCTTAAACCTTTTAGAAAGGGAAGAATCTTTGTGAAGTGAACTTGTTTCACATAGGTAACTAATTAGGAATAAAATAATTAAAATTCCAAGAAGAAACACATTAACTACCGCGAGCCGGTGGGACCGGCTTTTGAAATCCCATCATTTGGACCGCGAGCCGCTCAGAGCGTCGATCCAATTTTAATAATAACACAATTGAAAAATGTACTGAAACACTTTCTGATCTGGTTCGAGATTTTAAGTTGCCACCGGAAAACAAATTCCCAAAGCATGGTTGTTGTAGAACACTGGAAAATTGATATTATGTTCATATTTTTCAGCGTTTTGGGTTAGTTACCAAATCGTGTAAAACTGCTTACCGTGGCAACTAGTGATAGGACCACAAAAAATGCTTGTACATCTCGTCTTACGGCTGAATAGGCTAGAACCTTGTTTCAACAATTGACTGATAGATCTAGCGACGAGGACAAGAATGAAAACGGTGTGCACATTGATTGAAATAGTGATTTTGATAGAGATGGGGCGCAAGAGCAGTTATAATTGTGAAAATATTGCATGTCCTCGGCCATCAGAGGGCCATTAAATAGCAACAACCTCTATTAGAGTTACAAATGGTGCTTATTGTAATAGTACATTCATTTATCTTTAAAATGACGTGTAATTCATAAAAATATGTAACCAATTACGAAAACTACAGCTTACTTTGTGCAAACACCTACATGATGAAAATGGGAACAAAATTTAATTCGGCCACAGTGTGTTTTTCAATTCGGTAGTTAATGTATAGTGTCATATCCAAAAGCGGTATATTATCACACAACAATGAGGGTCTGCTGTGACTATTAGACATTCATTTCGGATTTCTTGTGCTCATGTGGGGAGGACAAACAAGCTGTAAGACATACCCTCCAATATTGTTAGTCACATAAGAGGAGCAATGTAGCAGCATAGCCTTCTTTAAACCAGTTGAGGGAGAAACTGTATGGCGACAAGAGAAGACTGCGACAGACTGCCAACTTTGTCAGAGAGATTGATGTGTTTAGTTGATAGCGAACCAAGAAGAAGACGGGCTTCTTGAGATCCACGTAACGCTTAAGAGAAATGTATCTAAAAATATGGATAGAGAAACTAAGGGAACGTTAGACAGCAAAATATCCCGCAAGTTAAAACTACGAATTTCTTAACCATAGTATTTTATATTATTTTATCTGCAACACACAACGCTGACTGAGGGAGGCAATCATTAAACTATTCAAATCCAAGCGAAGACACACAGTGACACTCTACGACATCTGAAATATGATTCTTATGATAACGAGTACACGCTCAGGCGTCAATTTGCATCGGTCTGAAGTCGTAATGGGCAGGCAAATGATGCACTGATGAAAGGATGCGTTTTAACGTTTCTTTAAACAAACATATCGATTACCACTATACTGTGACTCCAGGAATATATTGATTTACTGGTCTTTTTTTTGGGCATTTTGTAAACAACAATACATGAACATAGTCAGAATAAAAAACAAAACACAAAAAACAACAACAACAATGTAGCAAGGCGCATCATTTGTTTAGTGATTATAATGTTTGCCTTCTAAGCAAACATTCTGCTGTCGATTACAAGCATTCTGTCTTCAAGTTTTTTTATTAAGTATATTTTTGTTAATTATAGTTTTCAAGTATATGTGTGGGACGTAAGACGCGTCAACAGTGAATGCAGTCAGCGACCCATAGCTAGACTGCTTGCGTCAGGGTCAGCGAGCCAGAGCTGACCAAGACCCTACTCTACCTCCAAGTGGTGGTCCTGGAAACAGGCTGCATCACTGCAGTCTGGCTGAGTGAGTAGGGATCGAAGAGGGAAGGCTAACCCGGTCCCAAAAATGTCGTGCTGACGTCGGATGTGTCGGCCGAAAGGCGCAAATATCGCAGCTTCGGTGTGAACGCAACCAACGTCCTTTTCAGGACGAACAAAGAAGAAGAAAAAGTATATGTGCGTTTGTGTTGAACGGTTTAGTTGTGCGGTAGAAGGTTACATGTGGAAGAATACAGACAGAGAAGGCACATATAAATTGTGTACCTTTATTTCTTGATGTAGTACTAGTTAACTTTACGTTTTTCAAACTTATAATTAACGTTCGCCATCCATTAAGAATAATTAATATAGTATTTCTATAAATATAATTCATTTACATCTTGCAGAATAAATAAATAATTGAACATTGTCTTGCAATATAATTATTTTACAGGCTACAGAAATAAGAACTTTTGTATTTATTTACGTGAATAAGTTAGTGAACGTCGTACCAAAAAGTAAATAAATTAACAACAAAAAAATTAAAAAAAATTAATATAAAAATAAAGAAATTATAGCGCATCTTCCAGAAAGAAGACGTATTATTTATCTTCCTGACAAGAATTCGGTTTTATTATCTGGAATAAGGGGTGTGGGAGGTCATCTGGGGGAGATCAACAGCGCTCTGTCTCGACGGATAAGACGTTAGAAGAACGCAGCCAGGAGTCAATCCACAGTGCTGAGTACATTCAAGTTGATCTGCCTGATGATGATCTCACACACTTCTTGGACGGGAAGAGAGATGCAATCAAGTTTCCACCTGCCAGTGCAAAAGGGCTTTGGGAACAGCTGGACAAAGCCTTGGCAAAAGAGTTGGATAACAACCTGAAGCAGATAAGTTTGGAGAAGAAGCTGGAAATCTTCGGCGACATAATATATCTGCACTGTCGCAAAGTGTTCGGAGTGAGGGAGGCAAGGGAAAGTAACCCACCACGAAAAAGTAGAAGACAAATTAAAATAGAAGAAATCAGGAAACAGAAGAAGCATGCCCGAAAACTTTTCAAGAACGCAGTTGCCACAGAGAAGGAAGGGTTACGACAGGTTTGGGAGCACCTGAAAGGCCAACATAATGCCCTTTGTAGAGCAGAAAGGTTGTGCAGGAAGAGAAGGAAGACTCGAAGGGATAGGGAAAGATTCTTCAGGGAGCCCTTCAAGTTTGCCAAAGAACTGTTTGAGCAGCCACGGTCGGGTACGCTAAACATCAAGAAAGAAGACCTGGAAGAACACCTTAGAATGACATATTCAGATGGTCGCAGAGATGAGCCGCTCAGCAGCATGGCAGGCCTTAAATGGCCGAGTAAGCCAGGAGCTGAATTTAACACCAAGCCCCCAACGGTGCAAGAGGTAGAAAGCATTGTCCAGAAAGCTCGGTGCAAGTCAGCTCCAGGTCCTAATGGTGTTCCATATGTGGTGTATAAGAGATGCCCTGAAGTGCTCAAACGACTGCTCTGTTTACTAAAGAATGCGTGGAAAGCCCAGCTTGTAAGCAAGGAATGGAGAAAGGCGAATGGAGTCTACATCCCGAAGGAGCAAAATTCCACAGACATCAGTCAGTTCAGGCCAATCTCACTACTCAATGTGGAAGGGAAGATATTCTTCTCAGTGATGGCGAAAAGACTCACTACATACCTCCTGGCAAATGGGTACATTGACACTACCATTCAGAAAGGAGGTATCCCAGGTACACCAGGATGTCTAGAGCATGCCACAATGATCTGGGAAGCAATCCAAAAGGCAAAGTCTGACAGAACAGACCTCCATGTAATCTGGTTGGATCTGGCGAATGCTTATGGATCCGTTCCACACCAGATGTTGTGGCAGGCCCTGGAAATGTATCATGTTCCACAAGAGATTGCAGCAATGCTGAAGCTGTATTTCGCAGGGTTTGCTGTCAGATTTTCAACCAGAGAGTACACAACGAAGTGGATTGGCCTTGAAGTTGGAATTGCAATGGGGTGTACCATCTCTCCGATACTATTCGTGATGGCTATGCAGGTAATCCTCAATGCGGCTGAAGGAATGGCTATAGGTCCAAAGCTCGGGGGAATGTGTCACATGCCACCGCTCAAAGCATTCATGGATGACACAACAATTCTGACATCAGATGAACATCAGGCCCGGAGGATGTTAAAACGCATGGATGAACTAGTCAGCTGGTGCAGAATGAGCTTCAAACCCAAGAAGTCGAGAAGCCTATCAGTCAGGAAAGGGAAGATAGCAGAAGACATATTCGTGGTTTCCAACCAAAGAATCCCTACTGTTATTGAGGAACCTGTTAAAAGTCTTGGCAGGGTGTACGATGCCTCATTAAAAGACTCGAAGGCAGTGCAACAGACAATAGAAATGGCAGACAGAGGGCTACAGATCATAGACCAAAGCAGACTCTTGGGAAAGTTCAAACTGTGGTGCCTCCAGTTCATGTTGATACCGAAGTTGCTGTGGCCACTGCTTATATATGAAATAAGCACAAGTACAGTCGAAGCTATAGAGCAGAAGGTCAACAAGTTCATGAGAAAGTGGCTAGGGGTACCACCAGGTCTGTCAGATGTAGCACTGTACTGCAAAAAGTCAAAACTTCTGCTTCCTTTCAAGTCAGTTGTTGAAGAGTACAAAGTTGGAAAGGCAAGGCTTGCAATGATGCTACGCGAGTCAGCTGATGACGTGGTTAAGTCCATTCAGCCCACACTGAAAACTGGAAGGAAGTGGAGAGTGGAAGAAGCTGTTGATGCTGCCCAAGAGTCACTCAAACTGAGGGAGGTAATCGGATACACACAGACGAATAGACGGGGATTTGGTCATGGAGACATCCGCTGGTGGTCCAAGGCATCAAGCAGGGAGCGCAGAGACATGGTTGTTCATGAGATACGAGAGGCTGAGAATGATAAGAGGTTGCAAAAAGCAGTGCAGCAGGTCCAACAAGGCCAATGGACTACATGGGAAGGAGCCCTGCAGAGGTCCTTGACATGGAATGATATATGGCATATGGCACCTCTTAGGCTCAGCTTCGTTGTTAGATCAATGTATGACCTGCTGCCGTCGGCCACCAACCTTGTGAAATGGGGAAAGTCGGATGATGAGCAGTGCCCCCCTGTGCCAGGGGAGGCAGACACTCGAACACGTGCTCTCAGCGTGTAAGGTGTCATTAGGGCAAGGGCGATACACCTGGCGCCATAACAAAGTGCTAAATGAGCTTGCTGCGACAATAGATCTAGCAAGGATGAAGGCGAACAGCAAACGCAGGCCGAGCACCGCAAATACATACTTTCTGAGGGCAGGAAAGTCAGCACACCCCAAACCGAGTAAACCAGGTAGCAGTTTACCATCTCTTCTTGATTGTGCAAATGACTGGGAGATGGCGGTAGACCTACCTGAACGAGGGGCATATCCAGAGAGTATCAGAAAATCGCGGAGACGGCCGGATATAGTGCTTCATGCTTCTTCAACGCTTCAGGTCATACTGATTGAACTGACCGTGCCATTTGAATCCAGATTAGACGAGCAACATTCGTTCAAAGCGGCCAAATATAGTGATCTGGCCGCGGATCTGAGACACGAGGGGTTCACTACAAGGGTCATGGCTGTTGAAGTGGGCGCAAGAGGGCTTGTGGCTGCATCAATGTATGATCTATTGAAACTGTTGGGGCTGAAGGGACAGGCGAGAACAAGGGCACTGAAGAGGCTTAGTGAAACTGCCGAAAAGGCATCAGGCTGGCTGTGGAACAACCGCAATGGGCAATGGAAATCGTGACAATAAACGCTGCGGTACAGAAAACACCAGGAATTTTTCTAAGTCCACAAAACGCTGAGTTTTGTGGTGTACTAGTGAGCGGGCTGTGACTGAGGGGCAACAGGCGATGTATATTATAGGAGGTGTCAGAGTCAGAATTTCAGTGGCTAGGCTCGGCAGCTTCGCGATGGTGTCTCAGTGTGTGCGACGGAACGAACGGAATAATTTGTCTTCTCTTTGTTACTTTCACAATTGCCTCCACGGCTGGCGGAGTTGTGGATTAAAGTTGCTACCATAAGTGAAATGGGTTCATTTTCGATACAAGACAACAGGAGGCTGAGACGCTTGGGAGTCATGACCCAAGTGGGCCCGCCCCCCTTAGAGTGTAAAGGAGTATACTGGGCCGAAACACTTGTCCGATGGGGGGACTTCTTCTGATGATCAGATTGCCTCCTGTTGTATCGCTCTGTAAAGAGTTTCCTATCATGGAAAGAATATAATGTGAATATTCGAGAAAAGGGATTATTTTATTTGTTCTGGAAAAAAGGACGAGTTCATATCTTCAAGATAAAAAAGAAATGTTGATCCAGCAGAAAGAAGACTTTTAATGCATTTTCTAGAAAAAAAAGAGTTTGTGAGCATTTATATTGGAGAATTAAAGCCCATATGCAGGAAAGACGGTTACGAGTTCTTTTAGAGAGAAGAATTAAAGTGCATCTTTTGGAATGATGAGTTAGTGTGCTGTAAGAGAGAAGAATTAAAGTGCATCTTTTGGAATGATGAGTTAGTGTGCTGTAAGATAGGGGAATTAAAGTGCATCTTTTGGAATGATGAGTTAGTGTGCTGTAAGAGAGAAGAATTAAAGTGCATCTTTTGGAATGATGAGTTAGTGTGCTGTAAGAGAGGAGAATTAAAGTGCATCTTTTGGAATGATGAGTTAGTGTGCTGTAAGAGAGGAAAATTAAAGTGCATCTTTTGGAATGATGATTTAGTGTGCTGTAAGAGAGGACAATTAAAGTGCATCTTTTGGAATGTTGATTTAGTGTGCTGTAAGAGAGAAGAATTAAAGTGCATCTTTTGGAATGATGAGTTAGTGTGCTGTAAGAGAGGACAATTTAAGTGCATCTTTTGGAATGATTAGTTAGTGTGCTGTAAGAGAGGACAATTAAAGTGCATCTTTTGGAATGATGAGTTAGTGTGCTGTAAGAGAGGACAATTAAAGTGCATCTTTTGGAATGATGAGTTAGTGTGCTGTAAGAGAGGACAATTAAAGTGCATCTTTTGGAATGATGAGTTAGTGTGTGTAGCCAAATCTGTGAAACAATCGCTAAATTCAGTAAGATGTTACTCCTATGCTAATAAATAAACCCGCCCGTGTGATAAAGGTGTGCCAAAATGCCCGGTTAAACCAACGACTGGCCACCAAAAATGATAAGGGTGGATTTCAGCTGAAATGATAACTTGCCACCCCTATCGACACCTGGTATTAAAGTGCAAGATGTAGGTGTCTTCTCTGATTTAGAATGTTGCTGTGTGTGTTGCAGTAGAACAGTTCACAGGGTACACCACAGGCAACATGACGTGTAGAGTCATAGAAATGGTAACTTCGCTTTAGTTTTATACCATTTATTGCACGCCACAAAACAGTCATGATATTTATGTCATCATCAGCACAGTATAACGAATGCAGCATTCAAAATCATCTTAACTGATAGTCATGTAGGATTCAATACTCCATAGTTGTATGGTAAACAGATATCATAAAGTTCTGGTTCGTGAAGCTTTATAAATAATATATATAACTTCTGCAACAGTGTCAGCTGCAGATCTTCAATGATCATAGACAATAATAATTATTCCCTTCCTGATGCTAGCAGATCAGATGTATACAATAAGTCCGTTTACTGTCTGCACGTGAATAGCATACATGGATTACAGGTCAGCTCGACCTTTATAACCTTCCTAAGTCTAACCATCTGACTTGGACGTGATCTCTGATATAACGAATCCTGGAACACAGACAATAGTCTTGTTGGTCTAGAGCGACCCATATATATATAACTAGTTCAGGTATAAAGATACCGGTGACTTAATCCTAGTCAAAGTACCTCTCCATTTTGAATCACACAGGCGAGCAAAAAGGCGACAAAATGACGAACCTCTAGATGATAGCATAAAGTTCGATACAAGAGGAATTACCTTATTTCGGAAAATCAACCATGAACATATGCCTCCAGGCAGGCTTGAATAATACTGGGAAATAGTCTAGTTAGCTAACTAACTCACAAAGACAATGTATTTCCCTCAGAAAATCACAAGACGCAGGTCGCGTCTGCTCGCTACTTAGACCATTTCTAAACTGCCCGAGCTGGGCGGAACAACAAACGAAAACCAAGTCGAGACATGCGCAGAGCGACAATCTCTGAGTCGCCGTTCACAATAAGACGATTCTAAGAACATTCGAAATAAAAGTCTTATACAGTCGCGCCTTTTATGGTCATGAACAGAAGCGTTAAGAAAGGTTTCAGACATCTACAACAGTTGACTGATACTACCAAATAAGGAGATATGGTCACGCTTCGTTCAAGAAATTATAGACCGAACGTGTCTCTATACAAGAGAAGGCAAACTCCTAAAAAATTGTAGTCTCGATAACTCGGGTTATGTCCCTTTGACTGTAAAAAACATAATACACACTTCAGTCAAAAAATGATCATACATACGAAAAATGATCATACAAAGGCTTTGAAAAAAGTAATTATTTGTGCGTAACATTACCGCACCCTCCCGGGAAAAAAAAATGAAACATTTTTTTTTTTTAAATCCTGGAGCCGGAAAAAAAATCTAGGCTCCTAACGCACGTATGATGCGCGGATATATACCTAACAAATTAGCTCAACGCATGGAGCGACACTGAGATCATATCTCAGATCCTTAGAGAAAAAATTTATCTAAGTATACGCTTATATATTCCAGGAAGGTGCCACCAACACACGCCACAATGATGGCAACATCATAATGAAAGTCAAATTATTCTCATACCAATATATGAAATTAAATATATTATTATGATATCATACAATGTGTTGCAAATAGCGGTGTAATTTACTAATATACCGCACTATATTATTACATTATATAAAGCAACAGTAATTAATAAGTAATACATGTGTTGATCTTCGTTGACATAAAACATTCAATAGAAGAAGATGTGGACATCATCCGCTCCCAATCTAGGACAGGACTTGATATACTCAAAGTTCCACAATGGACACAATCTCGCATCTTCAATGATGTGCTGCGAAAATATCAATAACACAAATCTTAAAGACAACTGGTAAATCTCTTAATACAATTATGCAAATATATTGTTTAAATGTGGCCGAGTGATCTTTTGGCCCGTATATCACTAACTAAGCCTTCTTAGATAATTACATGGTACAATGTTATAAATTCCCCTCAAAAAAAAAGTGAGACAAAATCTACTAACATGTCATTATAACATTGGACTGTATATCAGGAAATATATATATATGACAGAAGAATCATGTGGAATCGTGTGGGCATCTGGACAGAATGTCTGCCATCACATTATCCGAACCACGGATAGCTCGAACCGAGAAATGAAATGGTTGAAGAGCTATGGCATAACGAGTGGACCTCGAGCTCTTCAAGTTTTTGCTCTGAATAGCAGTAAGCGCTTTCTGGTCGGTTTCCACAATGAAATGTGCGCCTAGAAGAAATCTTTGTAACTTCAGAATAGACCATACCATAGCCAATAACTCACGGTCTAAAACCGAGTAATTCTTTTCTGCAGCATTTAATTTCCTAGAGATATACATCACCGGATGCAGAGTATCAGAATACTCCTGCATTAGTGCTGCCCCAATCCCAGTTGACGAGGCGTCACTTCGAAGAACAAAAGTCTTCTCAATAGTAGGTAACCTAAGAATAGGTGGAGATGAAAATAGGGCTTTAACCTGGTCCAATGAGGATTGACATTCTTTAGACCAGCGGATCAGATTAGGCGACCCTTTCTTCAATAAAGTAGAAAGCGGTGCCATAATGGAGGACAAATTCGGAATGAATCGTCCGTAGAATTGGATCAAACCTAATAGACTCCTTACTTGTTTCTTCGTCTTAGGGACCGAAATGTTAAGTATTTTTGAAACATTGTGGTCCTCTGTCTTTAAAAGACCACGACCAACACGATGACCTAGGAAAGAAATCTCACTAAATCCTATAAAGGCTTTAGAGGGTTTTGCAGTCAAGTTATACTCGCGAAGAGTGGAAAGTAATTCGTATAAACCCAAATAGTGATCTTCCCAGGAATCACTGAATAGACAGATATCATCTAGGTATGCTATGACATCTGTACGATATGCGAGAATTCGCCGCATCATGCGTACGAATGTAGCAGGGGCGTTCATAAGACCGAAAGGCATGAAATTCCATTGGAATAAACCCCTAGGTGTAGAAAAAGCTGTAAAAGGTTTGGCACGTTCAGTTAGAGGAACTTGCCAATAACCTTTAGACAAATCTAGTTTGGTAAAGAATCTAGAATTAGAAAGTTTATTGAGTAGCTCTTCTAATGAAGGCATAGGTTCAGCGTCGAACTTCGTAACTTGGTTCAATTTGCGATAATCTACGCAAATGCGAATGTTATTATCCTTCTTTCGAACAATAACCATAGACGAAGAGTATGCTGAAGTGGATGGTTCAATGATTTCCAAACGTATCATTTCATCCAATTCTTTTTCGACTTGAGACTGGAAATGGATAGGTATTGGATAAGGTCTGACTCTGATAGGATTATGATCAGTTAGCACAATGTCATGTTCAATGACATGTGTGTGTCCCGGGATGTCTGTAAGAACATCCTGAAATGTTTGCAACATCGAAGAAACTTGTCGATGTTCCTCAGCGGAAAGATTTGGAGAAACGGTCACGTTTTTCCAAGATTCCGTAGAATAAAGTGGGACCATAGAAAGAGGAAGATTGACATCAGAAAAAGTAGTTTCCTCATCCTGTATAACTGACAGAGATGAGTACTGACCATGAGGTACTTGAGAATTGTCCGTTGCCTGGAAAATAGGCTGCAAATAGTCTGGTCTTTCATGAAATTCCGTGAGCATATTTATGTGGAAAGTTTTATGCTTTCCATCAATATCGACAACATAGTCGACATCAGAAATTTTGGAGACTATTGCATATGGACCTTTCCATGCAATTAGAAGTCTGTTCTCCCTTGAAGGAAGTAGAACGAGAGCTTTGTCACCTGGACAAAGTTGTCGTAGACATCTATTCTTATTTGCAAACTGCCTTGCCTTTTCTTTAGCAAATTCGGAAGACGAAGTTGCTAGTTTGCATGCCTCGATGATCTTTTGCCTAAGAGCAATGACGTACTCATAAGAAGATTGAGTTTCATCGCTAATATTATCGGCAGTGATTAGATCGTGAAGTAAAGACATAGGGCCGCGCGGTTGCGCGCCAAAGACAAGTTCAAAAGGGGAAAACCCCGTATGTTCATTGGGGACCTCTCTATACGCAAAGAGAGCCGCGGGTAAGACCCTGTCCCAATCCTGAGGATGATCCTCAGTTATTTTACCAAGTAAAGTTTTCAGAGTCCTATTTAAACGTTCGACTAACCCATTAGACATTGGGTGATAGATACTGCTGAGAGACCTTTTAATGTGTAGCATAGACATTACCTGTGACATAGTGTCTGATATAAGTTGAGTGCCATGGTCTGACAATATTTCTCCGGGAAAACCCAAGCGAGAAAATATCAGCCAAAGAGCGTCTGCGATGTCAGCAGTTGAGATGCTCTTGAGAGGTATTGCCTCTGGCCAACGTGTGCACATATCGACACATGTAAGGATAAATTGATGTCCTCTAGCCGACTTAATTCTAAAAGGACCGATAATATCTATTGCCATTTTTTGAAAAGGGCGAATAGGGATGTCAGCAGCCTGGATAGGCGCAGCATGTCGTGGTCCTTTAGATTTGACCTCCTGACATACTTTGCAAGAGCGACAGTACATTCGTATGTCCTTGCTCACAAATGGCCAAAAGAAAGCCGCAAGAACTCTCGACTTTGTACGGGAAAAACCCATATGTCCAGCACATTGCGAGTCATGAGCATGTTGCAATATTTGCAATCTCATGCTCTTAGGCACAAGAATTTGTGAATGAGTGGACGTAGTCGAGTCTTGTACCATACGTACAAGTACGCCGTTCTTCATAGAAATCCAAGATTTTCTATTAGTATTCTGATTAGGATCACCTTTTTTTGCTAGAATGAAGAATTTTTGTAAAGAAGGATCTTCTTCTTGCAATTTGATAAATGAGTCACGTGTAATAGTCAAGTGACTATCTTGGTCATTTACTTCATCATTATTAGTTAATGAAGTTTGAGGTGGATCCAGAGCATGTGCTCTTGTGACCACCGCATTGGTAGCTTCAATGTTTTGCTCTTCCCAAACAGCAATCTGCTGTGGGGTACATTCCCTAACTCCGTGAATACGACCAATAATAAGGTCCGCAATAGGGTTTGGAAGTAGACACGCGTGGACCTCTCCCGTGAAGAAAGGAGTAGCAATGTGTATTATAGCAGTAGGATACTTTTCCAACGTGCCACCAAATGTGACACATTTGATGACCTTTCCTGTAGCACAGGATGGATCTACAAGAGATTGCCTAACCCCGACAGTAGTACATCCAGAATCAAACAACACTGAGACTGGATTACTATTTACAAGCCCCTTATGTAATATAAGAGAACCTCTCCCATCATGAGCAACATTAGCAGGAAGAGCGGGCAAAGGATGACCACAGCTTAAAGTACTAACGGTCTTTGGGTCAAATAAAGTACTGCATTGGATACATTTATTTGCTCTACCAAAATCAAAAGATGAGCATCCGATAGCATTATGGTCTTTATTATCATTAACCTGTTTATCTACTCCCTGAGATTCTTGTTGAACAGAGTTTGTCTGTTGATATTTTTTTCTCTTATGTTGCGATCTACCGCGACCATTATTGCCTCTGCAATTATCATTAAAGTCCCTACTGTAATTTTTATCCTGGTTTGAGTTCCAGTTTCCATAACTGTCATTACCATCTCTATACTGTTGAGAACCTCTATTATCCTGGTATTGAGGTCTCTGAGAAAAATATTTTCCTCTATACCGATTACCTTTGTGAAAATTTCTAAAGTTAACCGGAGTAGAATAACGTGTAGTATTAGGATGTCTCCAGTTCTGGGAAGAAGAATCACCCTGGAATTGATTACTATGATTCTGGGCATAATTACGGTTACTCTTTTTATTGAAATTTTGCTGGCTACCCTGAAATTTACGCATAAAATTTGGGCCATAAGGTGCTGCCGAAGCAACTGGCAGACCTTCTTTTACTTTAGAGTTGCTAATGGTTATGTGAGGATGCGCAGTAACATACTGGCTACAGTATTCTTCCATTTCTTTTATGTTTTTAGGCTTACGCTCATGAAGAAAAGAAAGAAAAGCTTCATTAACAGAAGACATAACCTTGTCTCTAAGTAGTAAGTCCATAAGAGCTTCAAATGTACTCTCTGTTTTAGACAACTCAACCCATCGTAAAAAAGTAAGACGGATGCCTGAGATGAATTCAGAGAATTCAACTCCAGTTTCTGGTAACATGTTTTTAAATTTAAGACGATATCCGTCCTCGTTAAGTTGGTACTTCTTTAACAATGCCGCCCTGACAACCTCATAGTTGTTTTTGTCAGGCACATCTACCATACCCAATAAAGTCAAAGCATCACCTCTAAGTATCTTGGACAGATGATAAACATATAATGTTTTATCTATATTATGCACCTTACATGCACTTTCAAATCTATCTAGATAAAATGTTATATCATCAATTGAAGCATTGAATGCTGGTAAATTAAGCTTGAAATCAACAGCATTAGACTTATTAGCAGATGATATCTTATTAGCATCATTAGCATTACTAGATAACTTCAACTTTTCTAACTCCAAAGCTAAGAGTTTTTCTTCATGCTCCATTTTTGCTTTTCTCTCATCAGCTTCTCTTTGTAACCTTCTTTCTTCAGCCTCAGCCTGTAACTTTCTTTCTTCAGCCTCAGCCTGTAACTTTCTTTCTTCAGCTTGAGCTTGTAACTTTTTTTCTTCAACCTGAGCTTGTTTTTCTAATCTTTTATTTTCAGCCTCTATTTCAGTCTCTTATTTTCAGCTTCTTTTTCAAGTCTCTTATTTTCAGCTTCTTTTTCAAGTCTCTTATTTTCAACCTCAGCCTGAAGTCTCTTCTCCTGAGATTCTGCTTCTCTTTTTTTGTTTTTTCCATTTCCATTTGTAATCTCTTTTCATCTACCTGCATCTGCAGTTTTAAATTTTCAGCATCTATTCTCTTTTGTTCAGTTAGTTCTTTCATTTTCTTTTCCTCCGACTTCAATGCCTTGGCATATTGAACAGTCGCAAATTCTTCTAATTTATCACCTGTCTTCCCAAGGGCTTTACCCTGCTCAATAAAGTACTCAAATGTAGACATGATGTCTAAAATGTGAGTACAGAACCTGAAATAATTAATTATCTTATTTCAATCTTAATAGCAACAAGACTTAATAAAGTGCTTGTATAATCAATATGTTTACTCCAATCTCTGTGGGCAACAAGACTTGACACCAACTTGTATTATCAAATGTATAATAATATCACAAGTCACCTCTTAATTATCAGTGCACTACCCAAATCAGTGCATAACCATCAGTTATTTATCATAACTGCACTACAATAGTGCATAAGCAACAAACCACCAGTTAGTTATGATAAGTGCACTATAGATCAATAGTGCATGAGCATATATGTAACAATAGTGAAAGCTAACTATGCAAGAACTATGCAAACAATAACAAGACAATGTAAACAATAACAAAGGTCACCAACAATGTAAACAATAACAAAGATCAAAGTCAAATGTAAACAACAACAAAGATCAAAGTCAATGTAAACAACAACAAAGATCAGAGTCAATGTAAACAATAACAAAGATCAAACAATATGAAAACATTCGCATAAGTCAAATAAATAAACAGCGAAACTAAAAAGAAATATGCGAAGATATGACAAACAAATGACGCTACAGTGTATACACAAAAATATACTTAAAGAACTGAATAATAGATAGGGGAGACCTACAAATACAAACAATCGAAATCGAAACTAAAAAACACAAAGAAAGAGAGAAAAGAAAAAGAAAAAAAAAATATACAAGAAACAAAAATAAAGCACAACTCGTCACAACTAAACAGATATAGCAACGATTGTCGCTAGCAAATTTCACAGTAGGAAATTCGCATAGTCCCTAACGAAAACGCTAACAGTAGAACCTCTGTGACGTGGTATCTTCTACTGAAAGACACCGCCCAACCGAGAAAACCCGCTGAAATATAAACATATAAATATACAAATACAAATAACATATAACATATAAACATGTAAACAGTGTGAAAAATGTGATAGACAGAAGGCTCAGTTAGAACATAAGGGCACAGTTCACAAACAAAACAGGCCACTTAACTTCTATATGTCCCAAACGTCAGCACGGTGCAGAACAGGATGTCGTCAGCATTCTGAGGATAAAGATCCAACGTTGATTAACATCTGCTCCCATAGACAGCCATGACGAGGGAAATGAGCTTCTGACAGGAAACAGCTTCTGAACTTGACCTTCTGAATTCTACAAATTGACTTGAGCACTTGACCTTCTGAATCTGCAACAGTACCTCTGAGACCGGAACAGTTGTTACGGCACTTGTCCTTCTTCTTAACAGATCAGGAAATCCATTCGCTCGGTACTTGTCCTTCTAGTTGTAGACAAACTTCAATACTGCCGAGCAGCGCCGGGTAGTTTCAAAATATCAACAACTGTCAGTAATGCCGCGTCTTTCAAAAAAAAATTTCATCAAAGGTGATGAATAGAAACTGCAACGTTGTCTTGTAGTCTGCTGATGATGTCTGGGTTTGTTGACCCCCTTGATAGCTGGTATCAGAGTAAACCAACATATGGCCACCAAAAATGATAAAGGTGTGCCAAAATGCCCGGTTAAACCAACGACTGGCCACCAAAAATGATAAGGGTGGATTTCAGCTGAAATGATAACTTGCCACCCCTATCGACACCTGGTATTAAAGTGCAAGATGTAGGTGTCTTCTCTGATTTAGAATGTTGCTGTGTGTGTTGCAGTAGAACAGTTCACAGGGTACACCACAGGCAACATGACGTGTAGAGTCATAGAAATGGTAACTTCGCTTTAGTTTTATACCATTTATTGCACGCCACAAAACAGTCATGATATTTATGTCATCATCAGCACAGTATAACGAATGCAGCATTCAAAATCATCTTAACTGATAGTCATGTAGGATTCAATACTCCATAGTTGTATGGTAAACAGATATCATAAAGTTCTGGTTCGTGAAGCTTTATAAATAATATATATAACTTCTGCAACAGTGTCAGCTGCAGATCTTCAATGATCATAGACAATAATAATTATTCCCTTCCTGATGCTAGCAGATCAGATGTATACAATAAGTCCGTTTACTGTCTGCACGTGAATAGCATACATGGATTACAGGTCAGCTCGACCTTTATAACCTTCCTAAGTCTAACCATCTGACTTGGACGTGATCTCTGATATAACGAATCCTGGAACACAGACAATAGTCTTGTTGGTCTAGAGCGACCCATATATATATAACTAGTTCAGGTATAAAGATACCGGTGACTTAATCCTAGTCAAAGTACCTCTCCATTTTGAATCACACAGGCGAGCAAAAAGGCGACAAAATGACGAACCTCTAGATGATAGCATAAAGTTCGATACAAGAGGAATTACCTTATTTCGGAAAATCAACCATGAACATATGCCTCCAGGCAGGCTTGAATAATACTGGGAAATAGTCTAGTTAGCTAACTAACTCACAAAGACAATGTATTTCCCTCAGAAAATCACAAGACGCAGGTCGCGTCTGCTCGCTACTTAGACCATTTCTAAACTGCCCGAGCTGGGCGGAACAACAAACGAAAACCAAGTCGAGACATGCGCAGAGCGACAATCTCTGAGTCGCCGTTCACAATAAGACGATTCTAAGAACATTCGAGATAAAAGTCTTATACAGTCGCGCCTTTTATGGTCATGAACAGAAGCGTTAAGAAAGGTTTCAGACATCTACAACAGTTGACTGATACTACCAAATAAGGAGATATGGTCACGCTTCGTTCAAGAAATTATAGACCGAACGTGTCTCTATACAAGAGAAGGCAAACTCCTAAAAAATTGTAGTCTCGATAACTCGGGTTATGTCCCTTTGACTGTAAAAAACATAATACACACTTCAGTCAAAAAATGATCATACATACGAAAAATGATCATACAAAGGCTTTGAAAAAAGTAATTATTTGTGCGTAACACTGTGGTTGTTTGCCTATCTGCTTCCCCTACTCCAGTAGAGCGCTGTATTTTATATCGTAGTAACGCGTAGACAAGAATCCGCCGTTAAATATTACACGCTTTCCTAGTTTCGTCCGTGAGACTAACAATTAACGATCAGCCAGAACTGTGACACCAAACTGCCGCTTGAATTAACGTAAGATTTTAACTTTAACGCCACTAATAGTAGTAATTCGGACATTTTCCAGAAGTGTAGAACGAAACTGCAGTAAGAATTAACGCCAATACTAACAACGCCTTGCAAAACCCCTCTTCGCTCAACACGCGGGTCTCGTACTATATCCACGCTGTTGAACACGCCAGAATATATATATATACACACACAGTGTATTTCAGGCTAAAAAATTAACTATAAGGTAACGTAAAGAAAACGCGTTGTCGAAATTTTGTGACGTACTACAAAAGCGCTGTTTCGTTCTGAATGAGAACGGCAGTTAAGAAAAAGAAAAAAATTACTATGTAACGTGGAAATTTTTCTTTAAAAAAATATATAGTAAGAGAGAGGGGGAATGGAGCATTGGTGGTCGTGTCACTAGTTCGTTGTTTACAGAAATTTGAATTTGAACCAAAAGCAAAGCATACAAGGTTAGATAGTAGGAAAACGATAATAGTAAATATAATGAATAAACTTATAAAAATGTAACCACTGAGTGACAGACAGCAATAGGATCACAAATTACTTGTCAGAATTATAAACTAGTAGTAAATAAAGGAGATATTGACAGAAGACAGATGGACGAACAGACTGTAAAGGGCAATTTTTACTATCTTGCAATATAATACATTTATATTCTTATTATGTTCGCAAATATTTTGTAAGCAAAGTATTTCCTTTTTAAGTGCTTAAGGAGAAGTCATTTTTGGGTTGCTTCCCTTGAAAATAGTTCTGTCATCTTCGATCGGACTCCGCAGACGACTCTAGGCCTACTGCGATTTATTCTGTGGCTGGGTAGGAATAGATTGTTCTTGCTTCAGTATATCTATGGCCTGAATTTATACGTAGTGTTTGTATGAGTAGGACGAGTCTGTCTTATATATGGATATCTTTGCATTTCTAAGTCGAACTAATTTGGTTGTCGCTAGAAAAGGTCAAAGGCTATGCAGCGGAAGTATCGCTAGCAAGGGGTGTGATCCATGGCTGTCATCCTGTGAGGATGCCGAGTTTTGTTGTAGCAGGCTTTTTTGCCGAAATAGTGATCTATATATGGATGGGGAAAAGTGATAATCATTTAGACATGTTGTATGTACTTTACCCCAGTGTTTATTCTCTTTTGCCAAGGAATGGCAAAGTTATATTTCGCATAAAAAGGTAAAACCACAATTTATTATGAACTTGGGCTTCGCCATCGTTGTTGATAAGCAGATGCACAGTGGTACTTTTAAAAAAGAATATCCATTCAAAGGAAGAAGACATTCCTATGTATCAGCACTGGATTGTATGATATTATTCAATTACCTCTATGAGAGAACCTATGAAGAAATGAGGACATTTAATGAATGACTAATTTTGGTCTATATTCTATAGTGAGTGAAGCTCACGAGAGAGAGAACAGCCATGTTGAAATTCATATACTTTGTATTTATCGAGTGAGAAAAAGGGATGCCTGTACTATCGCTCGATGAACCAAGAGATCACTGCTACATGTGAGAACCCATGTCTGGGATTCCTATATTATGAAATATATATATATATTGAACTTTACGTGAAGGAATATTCGCTAGACGAGGTTAGGTCTAGGAGCCTTCCTATGTATTGGTTATGGTCTGACGTGCCCAGTCAGTAAAGCCAGATGATTTACATGATGGAACGCTGAATGCTTATTACGAATGCTCCATTATGATATTTGCCAAGCATGAATGCTAACTTAAGATGATATTCCTGTGATCAACATTATGCTGTCTATGTCGACATTTGTTCCTGTAACCATACACGTACTGTCCAAGTGTGCGTCCCATTAAATGTTATAAAAAGACCACCGTAGTTCCAGTACTTCTTGAATTCGAACAGTGTGAGTATGAGTGATGTACTACCAACCTGTCAACTCTATCGAATCATTCTACCATTCGCGTACTGACATTCAGATACACACTCATTGTTTACACTCACATTCTTGTCGGAGCCTCATCACGTTCCAGGACAAGATGACCTGTATGACCAAAACTGTGCTGGGTTTGATGAGTTGACAATCGTTACACTTTACTACACCAGTCCCAACATCTACATTTATCCACTGGTGGACATTCACATCATTTAACAAATAAAGCATGATTCAACAACTAGTAGCCAGTATGAGTTAACAACTACACACAAAGAAAGAGAGTTTAACACAGACTACTTCTTTTTATCAGCTTGACAGATAGTGGGGGAAAGGGTAGGGTAGTTCAAGGTTTGAAAATTTGAGTTCAGTTTGAAAATAAGACGCTAGAAGCCAAACAGGTCCTGATTGGCTGGAGTCAAATATACTATGAGGGTTATAAAAATCATTTAGGAAAGGCGTTCGTTGCCACTTTAGAAAATTGTTTCTACAATAAAGTGTGTTAAAAGCAAGATAAGAGTACTGTCTTGACTTTGCTGATCTGCACCAGCATACGATCTGGATTTGACCATATATATCGCAATTAACCTTATTAGTAGGAAATTTTCATTTGATGCAGTAAGAAATAAAACCTTTGTATCATTATTATGATTATTAAGATGTATGTATTATTGAATATGTATGAAAATTATGTGGGGAAAAGATTATCTAGAGTGAAGCCAACATCAAGTCCGACGGTTTTCAGACACTTTGGGAGAAATAA